>OX336355.1:600000-1145646 GCA_946902875.1 Nematopogon swammerdamellus | reverse complement strand
GATTTTCCAATTACCTATGCGGATTTTTTAAAACCTTGATCTGGCAACGCTGGTCGAGCTACTGTTTGAAGTTGTTGATGATTTCGTGCCGCCGACAACGGTCGGCGGGGTTCGGTGTGTAGAGTCCTTGATGTGAAGCCGCCGACTAACCCGCCGACAACAAAGCCGCCGGGCTGTGTCGGCGGGTCGGCGACGTTGGTGTGTAGACTCCCTTACGTTTCAAAAGACACAGCCTTTTAAAAGTAGAACAGACGGACAGACGGACAGACGGCGTAGGCTAATAGGCTTCCGTACGGATGCGAAAACCTAAATAACTTCCGAAAAAATCATAAAAGTAGTGTTAAAATAAATACAAACTTTTTTTTCGACAGGTTGTCGGGGAGGGATGTCTAGTTGCTTGGAAGTCTGACGAGTGACAGCCACCTGAAAATTGTTGTACAGACAGGTGACGAATTCAGCGCTCAAACCAAACAAATCCGAAAACATTGTATATTGTACTAGCTTGTGACCGCGGCTTCGCTCACGGTAGACTCGGTTCAATAGCAAATCCGATTTAAACGCAATTAAGATAATAAAATATCGCTTCTCTTATATTCTCTCTCTCCCATCCATACTATACTTTTTTTGATACTGCTCAGCCCTAAGGCTATTTAGCGTAATGGTATATAGCCTATAGTGAGCCTCAAGAACTACTCTTTCAATAGGTGCAAACCGCATCAAAATCTGTTCAGTGGTTCCGAAGTTTACCTCAAACATACATACATACAAACAGACGTTCCCTTTTATAAGAAGTATAGAGAAGAGATAGAGATATTGTTGATTGATCATTCTTTAGTAAGACAGTAAGGGAATGCGAGATATGTCCAATTCTTTTAGTGTGAAAATTGCATGTAAGACGGTTCAGTCATTTTCCAGTTTATCCATTTTAGCCTTCACAATATACAGGGTGTATTTTAATTGACTGCGTTCCTTTCAGGGGGTTGTTCTGTATTGTTGTACATCAAAACTGAGTAACTTTTGTTATACAGCTTTTGGAAATTGAAAAAAAAAATTCACTTTCTCCATACATTATATCCTTACCTATATCCTTACCTATAATAAAATCCAACGTCTGCTTTCTGTATGTCTGAGTGTCTGTCTGTCCGCTTATAACTCGAGAACCACTGAACCGATTTTAATAAAACAAAATTCTACGGATAGCTTGATTCTTCCCATCAACTATAGGCTACTTACTATCACGCTAAATGGCTTATGAGGGTAGCAGTGAAGTGAAATATGAGAGCACTTGGCAATATTTGTATGTAACGGACACGGAATCATTCACCCGAGTAAGAACCGATGACATTACAATATCCTGAAGGGGGAGGGGAGAGGGGTGGAGGGGGGGGGGGGGGTAAGTAGAGGCATATAGGGAGGGGGGGTGAGGGAGGGGCGGGAGGGGAGGTGGAGGTAGAGCGATGGAATCCCCCTTATCCTTATCCTTTCCTTTCTTCCTTACCTTTAATAAAATCCAACCTCTGCTTTCTGTCTGTCTGTATGTATGTCTGTATGTCTGTCTGTTTACCATCTTTGGGGTTGCCATATTTACTCCAAGTGTCGATGATGGCCAGACTCAACGGAAGGGAGGGAGAGGCAGACAGATGGAGGGAGAGGGAGGGGGGAGAGGGAGAGGGAGAGGGGAGAGGAGGGAGAGGGAGAGGGAGAGGGAGAGGGAGAGGGAGAGGGAGAGGGAGAGGGAGAGGGGAGAGGGAGAGGGAGAGGGAGAGGAGAGAGGGAGAGGGAGAGGGAGAGGGAGAGGGAGAGGGAGAGGGAGAGGGAGAGGGAGAGGGAGAGGGAGAGGGAGAGGGAGAGGGAGAGGGAGAGGGAGAGGGAGAGGGAGAGGGAGAGGGAGAGGGAGAGGGAGAGGGAGAGGGAGAGGGGAGAGGGAGAGGGGGAGGGGGAGGGGGAGGGGGAGGGGGAGGGGGGAGGGGGAGGGGGAGGGAGAGGGAGAGGAGAGGGGAGAGGGGGAGGGGGAGGGGGAGGGGGAGGGGGAGGGGGAGGGAGAGGGAGAGGGAGAGGGAGAGGGAGAGGGAGAGGGAGAGGGAGAGGGAGAGGGAGAGGGAGAGGGAGAGGGAGAGGGAGAGGGAGAGGGAGAGGGAGAGGGAGAGGGAGAGGGAGAGGGAGAGGGAGAGGGAGAGGGAGAGGGAGAGGGAGAGGGAGAGGGAGAGGGAGAGGGGAGAAACGGAAACGGAGTGTTAAAGATTGTATGGGAATATCGGTTTTTTTAAAGGAAAATCATAATTATAGCTACTAAAAACAAATAAATGGGGGGGGGGGGGAGGGGGGATGGGTGTGTGACGGTGGCCTCGCCCTTAGTTACTTACTTTCTTCGTGGAGGTTTATTGTATTCCAGAATGCAGCTTAGCCTGAAGCCTCGCCGTTAGTTATTTACTTTATTTAAGAAGTTTTATCGTCGTTTATCTAAACGCCATTACTTTGATCGAGAAATCGAGAAGGTTTATCGTCTTCCAGAATACAGCTCGGCCTTCGTCCTCGCCCACAGTTACTAACTTTCATAAAGAAGGTTAATCCTCTTCATTAACGCAGCTCGGCCTTCGGCCTGACCCATGGTTTATCCTCTTCCTAAACGGAGCTCGGCCTTCGGCATCGCCCTCAGTTACTTACTTTCTTCGAGAAGGTTTATAGTCTTCCTAAACGCAGCTCGGCCTTCAGCCTCGCTCTTTGTTACTTACTTTCATCGAAAAAGTTTATCCTCTTCCTGAACGCAGCTCGGCCTTCGGCCTCGCCCTTAATTACTTTCTTTCTTAGAGATGGTTTATCGTCTTCCTAAACACAGCTCGGCCTTCGGCCTCGCCCTCAGTTACTTACTTTCTTCGAGAAGGTTTATGGTCTTCCTGAACGCAGCTCGGCCTTGGGCCTCGCCCTCATTTACTTACTTTCTTCGAGAAGGTTTATCCTCTTCCTGAACGCAGCTCGGCCTTCGGCTTCGCCCATAGTTACTTACTGTCTTCGAGAATGTTTATCGTCTTCCTGAACGCAGCTCGGCCTTCGGCTTCGCCGTTTGTTACTTGCTTTCTTCGAGAAGGTTTATAGTCTTCCTGAACGTAGCTCGGCCTTCGGTCTCGCCCTCAGTTGCGTAATTTCTTCGAGAATATTTATGGTCTTCCTGAATGTAGCTCGGCCTTCGGCCTCGCCCTTAATTACTTACTTTCTTAGATAAGGTTTATCGTCTTCCTGAACGCAGCTCGGCCTTCGGCCTCGCCCTTAGTTACTTACATTCTTCGAGAAGGTTTATAGTCTTCCTGAACGCAGCTCGGCCTTCGGCCTCGCCCTTAGTTACTTACTTTCTTCGTGAAGGTTTATCCTGTTCCTGAACGCAGCTCAGCCTTCGGCTTCGCCCATAGTTACTTACTGTCTTCGAGAATGTTTATCGTCTTCCTGAACGCAGCTCGGCCTTCGGTCTCGCCCTCAGTTGCGTAATTTCTTCGAGAATATTTATGGTCTTCCTGAATGTAGCTCGGCCTTCGGCCTCGCCCTTAATTACTTACTTTCTTCGAGAATATTTATGGTCTTCCTGAATGTAGCTCGGCCTTCGGCCTCGCCCTTAATTACTTACTTTCTTAGATAAGGTTTATCGTCTTCCTGAACGCAGCTCGGCCTTCGGCCTCGCCCTTAGTTACTTACTTTCTTCGAGAAGGTTTATAGTCTTCCTGAACGCAGCTCGGCCTTCGGCCTCGCCCTTAGTTACTTACTTTATTCGAGAAGGTTTATAGTCTTCCTGAACGCAGCTCGGCCTTCGGCCTCGCCCTCAGTTACTTACTGTCTTCTTTGAAATACGAATTTCACGCGAGCGGAGCCGCGGGCTCAGCTAGTTTCATATAATATTAGAAATGAGTTCGGTACTACATATCTCCTCGGGCTGCCAGTGGTATTTTTAGAAAGGAGACATCAACACCTACAAAATCCAAACCTTAGCTAATCTGAAAGCCTGCGCTCCAATTCTATAGCGAACCCAAAAATATTTTCTTTTAAAAAATTGGTTGTCTGTAAAGTCGGTTTACGGACGATAGTTTTACGTGATAACGCCATAAAGTGGTAAGACTACTGGGAACGGTTCTAAAGACAAATTGCTCGGCGCCAATTCTCCGTCTCTCACTGACAGTTGGTAATCCTAAGAAAGCTTTATTTTCGGAAACTTTGATTTCGTGCCCAAGTGGTATGAGTGATGTTTTGGTGGTTTAAAAAAAGAATAACCAGGGTTAATATAAAGAAGATGCGTCGCTAGCGACGCATCTTCTTTATATTAACCCTAACCTAATGTTGAGGCGGCGCATGTCGTTTTTCTTACGTTTGTATTTCCGAAAATAATTTCTTACGTGGTTATAAAAAAAACTAAACACCCTAAAAAAATTTAAACACCGTAATATTGCTTAAAAAAGAAAAAAAAACCAAAAAAAAATTGAGGGATTCGAACCCATGGTCAAAAAATACAAATCCTACACTCTTACCACTGAGCCACGAAATCACATAAACGACCAAACGAATATCGGATTCCCTTGGTTCGCTTTCGGCTTGGGCCGATTGTGCCTCTCTATCGCTTGTTACCCGCTCTCGCTTGCACACACAGGCTCAGATGGAACGTGACACTTTTTCGTGCGTGCAGCCGGTGTTCATCAATTTATAAGACGTGACGTTATCACGTCAAAATATACAGAATGATTCAGTAATTTAATTACTTAAAACATTTTAAGCGTAATTTATTGCATTTCTCCAATATTATCGTTAAAATGTTGGTAGGCATTGCTGAATCAGCCTATATAAACTATTTTTTTTTATCGATAGCGCGACATGTGGCATCGTTTCACCTACAAGTAGGTGTCTAACGATGCCCATGGACATTCTGTGATGCCACGGGGATTGCGAATGCCATGCCGGCCTGACAGGAGCCTTTTCACGTTCCTTTTGAAAGACCCCAGGCTGTACTTGTGAGGAAATAGGCGGGCAGGGAGTGCGTTGCACATTTTCCCGGTTCTGTGAATAAAAGACCTACAGAACCGGTTGGTGCGCTAAAACTATAAATATATCAATAAATAAAAATGTTCACTCACACTCTTGGATGCATCAGTGTCTGAATCGGAGTTGTCTAGCTCATTCTTCCGCCGGTGTCTGTTTGAAGCGTCAAACACTTTACATAATTTTTTGCTATCGCACGGCTTACATTCCATCGGAAGTAACTCCAAGCCTCCACGCGAGACATCAGAACGCTTTACCTATCAGCTAGCATGGATTATATCTAAACGGGGATAAAATAAAAATATTTATAAAAGGTCAGATCAACAAAATTTTGATTTTGACATTTTCTAATGGTGACTTTTGAGAATAGACAATATTTAATTTTATTTTTTTTCATCACAATATCAATCTCAAAAAGTTTTTTTACAACAAGAATAAGGAGCAACGGCCTGGAAGACTGCGCCGCCGGCGCCGCCGGCGGCGACGACGACGACGGTGTCTTCAGAACGGACACAGATGCCTAATGTTCGTCAGCCTCGATAGCTCAGTGGTGTAGACAGTCGACTGTTGCTATTGATTGTTGAGCAACTCTGGGCGCGGTTAGTTCTTCGATGGGTGACTGCTCGACCGTTGGAGGCTGACCGTGGTTCGGATTCCACGTAAAACTGTAGGTCCCTTCCATTCTTACCTTACTAGGTGGTAGGGTTCAACCCGCCCGGTTTGGTACCACCGCACTGAATGAAACGTCGGTCGAAACGGCTACGTAGTGTGTTTTTTTCCGTCCAGTTCAGTGTAGCCGGCACGACCGAGGGGAAGCACTGACATGGCACCTAGTTCACGCGGTGTTATGGGCTGACGTCACGGATGTTGTAGGTGATGTAGCCAACCGTGTCAGTATTCATAAAAAAAATGTTCTTTGTATTTTATTATATTTTTTATTTATGGATATACTTAGACTTCATATTTTTAATTTTTTGCTTATGCCGGCACTTCACTTGGCTTAGCGTATTCGTGTTTGTTGCAAACATTTTAGTTTTATGTCGCTCTAAACAAGCCATTAAAGGGAGACGAAACGGAAATGTTTGCCAAATACACGAATACGCTAAGCCAAGTGAAGTGCCGGCATTATAGATATAGTATGTCATATTTGACGTAATTAAAACTAGGTATGTAAATTATATTTAAAAAAAAGCTCTATACGGTTTCTTACCCGGTTCTTCCCTATAGATGCATTGCTGATAGGGACATGACAAAAAAATGATAGGGCCCTGTACCGGATACGGAACCCTACAAAATGATGACATCAAACTTAACAACTACTGCAACTTAGTAGACCGGATTGTGAGAAACGGATTCAAGACTGATCTCTTCGCTGTGGAAGTCGATACAAGAGGACTACCAGCGAAGTCGCTCTACAGTCTCTTCAAGAATCTAGGGCTCCCAAGATCGACGCTAAGCTCATATATGGAGAGAGCTTCGAAAACGTCACTGGAAGCATCCTACAGAATATGGATAGGTAGAGAGAGGGAGGTCGAGAGCGGGACTGGTGGTTTCCCCGCGTCCTAGTCAACGCAGACTAGCTGACGAGGGCTTGACGCGAGCCGAAACGTGAACATGCGCGGGAAATTTAGAGTGGCCACTCGCTAGTCCCGGCCTCGATTAACACCCTCCTCTACTGCCGATGGGCCCGGATATGTTCGGTGAAGCCATCGCAAGCTGAGTTCCACACCTTCCTTTATACAGAATATGCCTATGTCTCTATTGTTAATTTTGTGTGGGTTCTTTATGGCGAAATAAATATCTGAATCTGAAACGTCTTCACGTTAATTGGAATAACACTGCATAGCGCTTCTAATAGTCTGCAAATCTGCCGGCATGCTGTCTCACTGATCATGGTTTAGCGAGGTGAGGTGGGTGTGTCTGTTTCGGATACCTCTGGAACCTCGGCACAGCAATATATATATATATTTTTTATTTTATTGAAACTGACACGATTGGCTACATCACCTACAACGTCCGTGATGTCAGCCCATAACACCGGCTGAAATAGATGCCATGTCAGTGCTTCCCCCTTTGATCGTGCCGGCTACGCTGAACTGGTCGGAAAACACAAACTATTTACATAGCCGTTTCAACTGACGTTTCATTCAGTGCGGTGGTACCAAACCGGGCGGGTTAAACCCTACCACCAAGTAAGATTAGGAGGGAAGGACCTACAGTTTTACGAGGAATCCGAACCTCGGTCAGCCTCCAACGGTCAGCGGTCACCCATCCAAGTACTGACCGCACCCAGCGTTGCTTAACATTCAATAGCGACAGTTGACTGTCTGCACCACTGAGCTATCGAGGCTGACATACCGGTTTTCATAAAAAAAAAATACTTAGGTACCTACATCAGCATACATACATATCACGCATGCTGAATCCCGACAATCGGGGTAAGCAGAGTAATCGGTGTTGTGCTGCAAGAACTCTGTTAAATTACAGCACAACACCGACGACCACGTTTCGAACAAGATTAAATCGATCAAGCAGCAATTAAGACAAGAAGATACACTGTCTACCTTTTTCGTTTTTTTGTTTTGTTTTGGCGATTGTCATTTTAAGACATTTTGATCAGTGTCAAGTATGTAAGTGAAGATACACCGAAATAAAAATTAATAAAATATAATGTTAAAGTTTATATGTTTAAATAAATTTTGAATTTAGAAGGAGACCTGAGAACCTTCAGTGTATGACTCTATTGTGAAAAAAAATCTACTACCCATGGAGGTACAAAACAATGTGTTAATATTGTAATATAATATATATTATTTTCATTAAATGTTTGAGGAAAATGCATTTTACTTTGATTACTTTCAACTCAAAAATATGTATATATGAAATTAAATATTTAAGAGCGTGTCGTGCAAAATGACAGGCGACGGTGCTGCCACTCAAGTAAATAATATATATCTCCTAAACAAAGCCATAACTGGAAAAAACAAGCCATGAAGCTGTAGTTGATTTTGATTATGATATTCTAAGATACTGAAAACAGTTTTGTATTGCTCAGTTTATGCACAATCATTATAACGTATTACGGTGGCCATCGAAATCCGTTATAATGATTGTGCATAAACTGAGCAATACAAAACTGTTTTCAGTATCTTAGAATATCATAATCAAAATCAACTACAGCTTCATGGCTTGTTTTTTCCAGTTATGGCTTTGTTTAAGAGATATATATTATTTACTTGAGTGGCAGCACCGTCGCCTGTCATTTTGCACGACACACTCTTAAGGAAAATACTTTTTTTTTCCACTGAACTTGCTTTCTGTCATGCGTATCAGTGCGTATCATATTATAGTGAACAAGGGCGCTTCAAGCTGTACAGGTCGGTTAACCAAAGCTGGCGCGTACACAGTACTCACACCAATGCAATTGTGCAAGTGCGAGTGAGACGTCGCACTGCATACGCATCACGAAAACCCGATCTGTCTCACTCGCACTTGCACAATTGCATTGGTGTGAGTACTGTGTACGCGCCAGCTTTGGTTAACAGACCTGTATATGACACCGGCAGATCTTTGTGACTGCATGTGTCTTGCACAACATGAATGCAGAAAGGTAGAGTTTGGTAGGTGTAAGTTAACAGCACCAGCCGGAAATATACCACCATTAAAAATACAGGCCACAGACTAATTTGTACATTGTATTAAAATAATGCCACTGTTTATATTTTTAAGAACCAAATTAGCCTCTGATTATTCTATATTTATTTACATTCTATTTATAAATTTTCTCGGTTCTGAAATATGTTTTTTGTGTGTTGTCAAGACTCTGTGTTCAGTTTGAATGTTTTTCCCCATAATTGACCGCAAATGACCATGTATCCTCACTTCATGTCATGACACTGGCCAAAATGTCTTAAGAGTCTGTAATACCTCACATTGTTTCGCATGATCCTGTGTTATAATATCAGAAATACTACAACAATCACTCCATAATAAATATATGATAAAGTTGAGTAGGTACTAATGCTAGCTAGGTATTGTTTGGCGAAAACATCATTCCATAAAATTTTCTCGATAGAAAAACATTTCAAAGTTACCTCCAAACCATACAATAAAAACTGCTAGTATTCAATAAATACTATAAAATAGGTCATGGAACTTTGCATAATAACTGATGTCTATTTGGACTTTGGAGCAGGTTCTGTTTATTTTGTTTTTTTTTTTACATTTTAGAAATATTCATTATTTTCACCGTAAGAAACAATCCTGGCCAAAGTGTCTTAAAAAGAAAATTGACAAAAAAAACTATTATCTCACGTTTCACGAAATTTTACACACAATTTTTTTATTAGTTAAGAGTACCCGTTCGACAATAGTGTAGGTCACCCTTACAAATTTAAGCACTAATGTGCGAACAGGATAAAGTGAGGTGGTGCGGAGAAGTCGGGGCGAAACGAGAATTCGAGCTGAGGTATTACAGGCTCTTAAATACCCCATTAAGAGACTTAAGATGGGTACAGACAGACCCATGTATATCTCTCTTCTGTGCCCATGTACTATGTAATGTAATGTATCGTGTAATGTAACACATATTCTGGGTATGACAGAACTATGAGCATTACATAATATAACTTATACGCTTAAGACGACTCTTACGCTGACCCATCGGCTGTCGGTTTCTGCAGCGAACACAAAGGCGCTCACAGTGTTGGTTTGAGCGGCTTTCGTGGCGGTTGTGTCGTGTGGATGCTCACCATCTGGAGCGAAGAACAGGCGTTAAACCGCAACCTTTCTGTTTGGCATGTTCGTAAATAATGGTGGATCAACTCGAACCACAGGATTCGCATCGAGATCATAACCCGTCCAGTCAATTCGTGTTACATTACATAATTCATTACATTACACATTTTGATATGAATCTTTACCAGCCTTTACGTTATGAATAATATGAAATATATAAATAAGACAAATTAGAAAAAAAAACATTTATTTGTGTAAGTACAATAAATATACACATCATAGTGTCACACCTGCTTCCCTGTGGGGTAGGCAGAGACAACGGATCTCCACGTGCCACGATCCGGACACACCTCTGCCGCCCCTTCCACTCTCGTAATGTTCTTCATTCATGCTCTTCGGTTACGGGTGCTACGCACATGACCCTTTTTGAGCACATGCCCGATCTGGTCCAGGTATGTGCGTCTACGGCGACCCTTCCCGACTCTTCCATTCACATTTGCTCCATAAATTTCTAATAATAATAAATAAATAATGCATTTAAAATATTTCCTTTTTCAGCACACAATACTGCACATTTTTTTTTGTATATCACTCGGATTGAACTTTATAAAAGTTGGTTTATCTTCATTTGGTTATAGCTACTTATTGAGATCTAATACTTATATAAAAAAGTTTGGTTTTTGTCACTTTGAATAAAATAAACTTTCAGAGTCCTGCGAAGGGCCATAGAAGGTTGAACTGCATTGTTTTGCTCTGTTATTGTTGATTTGCAATATGCTATTTCTCAAATATGCTAAACAGAGCCTTCACTACAGTAGACATAAAGACAAATATCACATGGCTATTAGTCCGTTATTTATTTATTTTTATTTTTTTGGAAGACGGAGGAAAGTTACTTTTGACTGACATTAGAGTGTTGCACTCTTCACACTATTGATTGATTGAAGTCGATAAAAATACTATCAACTTTTTATCAATTGAATAATCTTCAGTGTTAGTTATAATGTGGTTAAGAAGTCCTGATATTAAATAAAGTAAAACAAAATTATTTTCTTTCTGATATCACTACGCACACCACAGATTACTAGTGTACACACACACGCGACACATCTTCACAAGTATGCGCTACCTGCAGTGCTGCCAAAATAACTTTTTTTCTACCTAGATTTAGCTGAATCAAACCTAAAACGGATAAATATTCGAGTTTACATCATTTCATTAGTTAATCATTTACAATAAATTTGAAAATTTGCATTAAAATTGCAATCTGGAACGTACCTAAATGGTTTACTACATAATAAAAAAGAGATCATTTATAAACATAAATAAAATAGATATTATGTTCATCTCAGAATTTAATCTTACTGATAAAGTGACGTTCTGCATGAATAGATAATCAGTGTATGTCACGACGCATCCTGATGGGACTGCACATGGAGGAACTTGTATTATAATTAAGAATAACATAAAACACAATCTATTACCAGAACACAAAACAACCCACATACAGTGCACATCGATACGGCTGCTAGATACCTCTGGGCCACTGACAGTCTCTGCTGTATACTGAACGCCTAAATTCAAAATCAATGAAGCTATGTTCACACAACCTAACATCATCAACAATCACATCCTTGCACTGGAGGATAGGACATAAATAAGCACGTAGAGGACCAGACATACGAGGAAGGTTATCAATGGATAACTCGACTCACACGACCAACCTCACACAGAAAATCTGCTCATGGTCACATTCCGATTGCAGATGGTGCGGGCACAAAAAAAAATAATATTTCATACAACTCCTCGCATGTCTAGGCTCCAGATTCATAATAGGCGGTGACTGGAACGCGAAACACATAAACTGTGGATGAAGTCTTACAGTCACAGGAGGAAGAGAGCCAAAATCTAGTGTTGACAAAAACTCACTCCACGTAATGTCGACATGTGAGCACACATACTGGCCATTAGGCCCAAATAAACTGCCAGATTTGCCCGACTTCTTTTACACAAGGTCATCTCAAGTCACTACTTAGAATGTGAAAGCTGTCTCGATAGGGCAACCACACGCCCGTTATTGCGACCGTGAGCACAACCATCATTGAGAGAAGTCAAAGACCGCAGCTTTTCAACAAAAATACCGACTGGCACTCGTCCAATGACAACATAGTGGAAAAAATATTGATTTGAATAATGCTTTGAAAACAGAGGCAGACATCAATGACGCAATACATAACCAACATAATACAAACAAGTAGCAGCCTGGAAAGACGCCCCAACTGCTAACCCGAAGGAAAACATCCGCCACAATGTTCTGCTCGCGATTAAAGAATAGGTTCTGGAGGAGTCTACGAAAAATCTGGTAAACACATAGACAACCAGAAGACAGGGCAAATTTTGAAAGGACCACCAGAGAACTAAATAGTTTCTTGCTAGAAATAGATAAAACCATGCATCAACGATTGGAACAGATGTCCCCTCTAAGATGCAAAGAACACTCACTGTGGAAAACTGTCAATAGTTCTAAAGAGCCACAACAAATTCAATAGCTAATTAAAACTCAAGGGAATGACTGGGCTAAAACAGACAAAAAGAAAGCAAAGAGCTTGGCGACTTTTTAAAAGAGATTTTCAAATAAAATTTGTTGCTGGGCAAGTGCCCCTCGCATAAAAGTTCTGCTTATAGCACACGCTGATTGCATATGGAAAGATTATTAATGATCAAATTATTGATAATGACTATTTAAAATTTGTCAAAACTGGCGACACTCCAAACGTCATTTTCCTCCGTCTTCCAAAAAACAGACTATAAGATACCGGTAACAATGAGTTAATGGTTTTATTGCATTTCGCTGGGTTTGGAGGGTGAAGACTATATAATTTTACCCTTTGCCACACCTGCGCGGATTTTGCGCATCATACTATGGTTACCACTTACAACACCCGCAAGTTTCGTGGTCACACATTTTGGTTTAGTAATATTTCAATGAATGTTCCTTATTAAAACATCGGGAAGGGCGAGTTTCATGGATAAAAATCTTTGCCTTTCCTATAGAACTTATTTTACCTTGGGTAATTTCATTGGCTATAAGTGAGAATAAAGTTTGTTGATCTGACTTTATTATTTTACAAAAGAACGCTGCTAAACTAAAACGCCGAAAAACATATGTACGTGGAACTTGAATCCCATCCACAAATAAATAAAGAAAAACAATGAACCAGTCAAAACTGTAAGCCGTCATATTTTTTTTCTGCTTGAGAGCAAAATTATTTATAGGTGTGTTTAATGGCAATGGAAAGGTTTTTTTTACTATCTATCTAAAGTACTCTCTCTCTCTTTCTAATAAGAAAAAATTATTGAAATAGCTCTAGACGAGAATGTGCGACCACATAATGCATAGGAAACTCTGCTCCGCGCGGAGCAGATGGGAGCCGACAGCTTAAATAATTTTACACAACACTTATATTAAGCACAATTTAGTTTCACCAGTTTCTCTGACACGTTCCACAATTTTTCCGCCAACGAATCATCCAAAGCCGTTTTTGAAGGTTTTGTCTCCTTACAGTCCACAAAATACTTGCCGCTCACGCGGGCCAGCACAGGCGAGACCGCCAGGTGTACCGCGGTTGTGGAGCCGTCGACGCTTTGCTCCCGGCTCCAGAGCTTCATCAGCCACCGCACCAGGGGGATGTTATTACAAGGCGACTCTTCCACCACCTCCCGGCTCACTTCGCCCGGGTGAAAGCAGTTGGCCGTGACGCCGGTGCCCTCGAGGCGTCGGCTCAACTCGCGGGTGAACAAGATGTTGCACAGCTTGCTGCTCGCGAGCGCGCGCTTGTGCGCGTGATTGTCCCGCGCCTTCTCACCTACCGTAGCCACGTTGATGTTGCCCAGGTAGTGCATTACCGATGAAGCGTTTACTACGCGACCTTGAGGAGCCGCTTTCAACAGAGGCAGCAGCATGTTTGTCAGTAGGAACGGTCCGAAATGATTAATCTGCATTTCAACAACAATACCATCTTCGGTCAGCGAGTTATCTAGTTGAGATACTGCAGCATTGTTGATGAGAACGTCGAGACGACGCTCACTGGAAAGCAAGTCGGAGGCGAAATCGCGAACGGATCGTAGCGAAGATAGATCAAGATGCCGGTAGTGGACGTCGGCGCCCGTCTCTCTCGCTAGACGATCGGCGGCGTCGGAGCCGCGCGACTGCTCGTTGCCGGCGAGTAGGATGCGCGCGCCTCTTGCGGCTAGCTGGCGCGCCGTCTCGAATCCGACACCCGAGTCAGCTCCAGTCAACACGACCAGCCGCCCGGAGAGTCGCCGCGAGCGCGCGTATACGATAAATACGAGCAGCACGCCCGCAGCACCCGTCCACACCGCCCACCACATTTCTATTTACTGCACTGAATGCTCACTAAGCTAATATGGTTTAATAATTCGGTGGATTTTTACTAACTTAGGTTATGTGATAGTGATTCATTGAAGTCAGTGCACGCACAATCACAGCATGCGGAAAGTAATCACTCCGTTCTTTCTTTTACAAGAGGTAGTAAATAAACGCACTGCGCAGAAATCGTAAAATGATAAAAATCTTTCATTCCTTGTTCCTTGAATCAGGAATCGACTCTCGACGAACGAACCATGTCATAGTATTCTACTTTGGAACGAACGACTTGACTTGACGTTGGCTGTCTTCTTTTTTTTTTTCAACTGACATTGACATCTTGTCTTTGGCACATTGGTGCCAGCGTCGAGTCTTGAAAGATCCACACACGGTAAGCTTTTCGGTATACGAAACTTAGTGAAAATCAAAGATCTTAGGTGAAAACCTAGTGAAAACCAAGTTCAAACCTAAGACGAAAACAAACAATTTGAGCATAAAGGCACAAATTTGTCATGCAAGTGTCAATCAATGAAAGCAGTTGTTGTCATAAATATCCGTTCACACGCTTCCAAATGCATCATACATAATATAGATTAATGAATTTATAAAAATTTACTAATGTTTTTAAGTGTACCCTGTTATTCTATATTTATTGTATACTCATTTTAATTTTACAGATTAACAGTGGTAGGAACTTATGGCGACTACATAAGTCGACGTTTCGCCCGCTGCGTCACGGGCTTCTTCAGGGACTGCGGGAGTTCCTGGAGCCGACGCCTGGTGCCCGTTGTACCAGACGTCAAAATTATTATAAACATTTATCTATAAATGTACCTAATAATGTGTATGTATCACAGTTCAAATCAAAATATACTTTATTGTACACCATAAAAAGGAACACAACAGGCGAGTTTATTGCAGAGTAGCATTCTTTACAAACTAACCTTTGGGATGTGGAGAAGCTGATAGGGCGGACAATGCAGTGCAAGAGAGAAGCGTGAAAAATAAAACTATTAAATAAATGGACACAAACAATAGGTACATAGATACATACATAAAATAAATACTATAACGTACGTACATATTATATTTATACATAAACTACATATACATATGTAAACATATATTTTATAATATAGAACCATCTGAATAAAAGTTACAAGAACGTAATTAAGGGAAATTTATATTACTCGTCGCCGTCAGAATCAGATAGAAACAGTTTGCGAATACGTTCTCTAAACATGTGGATAGTAGTGCAGCGCCGTACCTGTTCAGGCAAATGATTCCACATGCGAGCCGCATTGACTGTGAATGAGTCCGTGTAAAATGAACTAGAGTGAGTACGTATTGCTAGAAGTAGATTGTCACATGATCTCAGAGAGAGACCATGGGAACGAACAGTTAAGATGTGTATAAATATTATAAATACTACGAAAATATGTAAGCTCATGGTTTAATCAACGTGTGTTCTAAAACATAATGTTTCTCAAGAAAAATTGTTGTACCAGATAATATAGCTAGCGTATAAAGTGCTGATGCGGCGTTAGTATATTTAAAAAAATATACGCCCCGCAATACTGAATCAGCAAAATTTAAACCTGTCACATACGAAGAACTTAAAAATATTATTAGTCACTTAAAGTCCAAAAGTTCCCAGGACCTAGGGAGAAGGTGTGGATCTAAGCTTACGATGGCTTCACCGAACATATCCGGGCCCATCGGCAGTAGAGGAGGGTATTAATCGAGGTCGGGACTAACGAGTGGCCACTCTAAATTTCCCGCGCATGCTTCACGTTTCGGCTCGCTTCAAGCCCTCGTCAGCTAGTCTGCGTTGACTAGGACGCGGGGAAACCACCAGTCCCGCTCTCGACCTCCCTCTCTCTACCTATCCATATTCTGTAGGATGCTTCCAGTGACGTTTTCGAAGCTCTCTCCATATATGAGTTTAGCGTCGATCTTGGGAGCCCTAGATTCTTGAAGAGACTGTAGAGCGACTTCGCTGGTAGTCCTCTTGCTCCGACTTCCACAGCGAAGAGATCAGTCTTGAATCCGTTTCTCACAATCCGGTCTACTAAGTTGCAGTACTTGTTAAGTTTGATGTTGTGGTCCTTCGGTATGTTACTTTCCCATGGAACTGTAAGTTCAACAAGTACTACATGCTTTGTCGCTTTTGAGAATATGAGTATATCCGGTCTTAATGCTGTGGTACAGATTTCCGAAGGCATTTGGTAATGCTTCTCATGTGTGTCCATCAACAATTCCCAATCCTTTGCTGCTCCCATAATTGAAGAAGGTTTAGTCCTATCTTTGGGCAGCTTATTGGCTCCAGGTTTCACAAAGTTCACCTTCTGGAAGCCGCTACTGGTTTGCCCTTTCCTGGTCCGTGCAATTGACAGGTTGATGGCCTCTCTGATGATTTGGAGGACTTTATCATGACGGTAGGAATACTGGCCTCGCTCAAGTAGTATTTTGCATCCGCATAACAAATGTTTGGCCGTGCCTACGAACTCCTTACATGACGGGCATAGTCTATTTGTAGATTTCCCCCATCTAACTAGGTTACTCGGGTCGGGGAGAGTAAGCTGGAATGCATTTAAGTAGAACTTAAGCAGCTCAGGGGACCAGTTGTATATTATGGATTTCCACTTCAATGCAGGAGGGATGCAGAAGTCACCCACTGTTAGCCAATCATTCTGCATTTCTAGGTTTAAGGCGTGAAGTTTGAAGCCTTGTTCCATGTCTTCCTGAGCAAAACCTTTCAGTATTTCTTTATCAGACTTTGCTGTTTCTATGCCCAATCCAGATCTATAAATATTTCACCCAAGTTAATGAAGTCATTAACTTGTAGTATTATAGATCCATTAGTTACTGTAATTAATCAATGTTTTGCAGAGGGCACATTCCCAGATATATTAAAAATAGCGAGGGTGGTATCATTGTTTAAAAAGGGGTGTCATAGTGCTATTGGAAATTATCGGCCTGTCTCTTTGCTTCCTGTGTTTAGTAAAGTGTTTGAAAAAGCCATAGAAAAAAGGCTAATTGAATTTTTTAATGAAAATAATACTTTGAATTATAAACAGTATGGATTCCGCAAGGGCAGATCAACTGGTGATGCTATTGCATCAATGATAAAAACAGTCATACAATCGCTAGATAATTCACATCACACGTATGGCATATTCTGTGATCTGTCAAAGGCGTTTGATTGTGTTAATCATGAAATAATTCTAAATGAACTTGATCACTATGGCGTGCGAGATATAGAGCTAAGTATATGTAAATCCTACTTAAGCAACAGACAGCAAATATGTGATGTTAGTGGTGAAAAATCAAGTTGTGAAATCATTTCTATGGGTGTTCCTCAAGGCTCCATTCTTGGACCTTTGCTCTTTTTAATCTACGTCAACGACATCTCGAGTTGTATTACAGATGATATAGAACTAATCATGTTTGCTGATGACATCTCAGTAGTCTTAAAAAATGAAAGCATTCATGATTTGCGCGATTCGTTTAAAGCAGTAATACAATCTCTAAAAACTTGGTTTGAATCGAATAATCTACTACTAAATGTAAATAAAACTAACTTAATGCATTTTGCTTTAGGAACTCAAAGACGCATGGCGAACCAAGAAATTGTTAAAACTGCAGAAGACTTAACGCTAAATATTGCTAAAGAAATTACCTTTTTGGGAGTACTATTTGATGAAACTCTCAGCTGGAAGTCCCATATAGACTCACTTGCTGGTAAATGAAGTTCAACATGTTATGCCATCAAAAAAATCAAAGAATTGTGTGGTGTACAAGCTGCAAAAACTGTTTACTTTGCCTACTTTAATAGTCTCATGTCATATGGATTATTGTTTTGGGGAACTGCAGCTGAAGTAAACAGAGTATTTCTTCTGCAAAAAAGAGCATTGCGTTGTATACTGAATATGAAAACGAGGGACTCTTGCAGAAATGAATTTAGTAAAATAGGAATTATGACACTACCAAGTGCTTATGTGTATCAAAACATCTGCTATGCTAGAAAATACATACAAAATGCTACTCTCCAGTCTGATATACATCACCATGAAACTAGACACAAAAATGATATAACAATTGTAAAACACAGGTCGTCTAAAATGTCCAAGAGTTTTGTTTGTAATAGCATTCGATTTTATAATAAAATACCATTAGAAATAAAAAATCTTAATGATGTATGTTTTAAGAAACGCATTAAAGCCATTCTTATAAAGAAAGCTTATTATAATGTAAAAGAAGCTCTAACTGACAAAATATTGTACTCTGAGGCTGACCGTGTATAGGTTAACATCGTGTCCTCGGTGCTAGTGCGAGTGGTATTAGTATCTATTAACAGGATAAACAGAATCTGTATATATTATGTGTATACAGGTTTATAGATCTTCATATTGCTTTGTCATCAGGGCACTGTAGCAGTTTGTGACAGAAGCAGTGGTATTATGTAAAACAAAATGCAAACATATCGTAGAAGTTTCATGTTACCACTGGAGTAATGCATCGCTTTAAGGTCTTTGCTTACGGTGACGCTTGGTCCGGGTCGCCTCTCTCCCTAAAACATGGTTGAGGGAAGCGATGGCTGGCCCTGGCGTGATGCTCGTGAACGGGTGCTGTTCGTGGAGACTGGCCTGCTCCAATTGGTAACATTGCATATTTTATATATTAGGCGTATATTTTATTATGTTAGGCGTATATTTGTAAAAGGAACTATAGTATCTGTCATGAACTGTTACATTTGTCGCAGATTTATATTTTTCATTATATTACTTTTTGGTCTTTGAGACTTGTACTACCTCGTATTATCACTGGTATAAACTGAAAATACTACAAACATGTTCACTTGAGATTCTGACTGCATACAAATTTTGAATTTTGACAGGGTACAACCTGTACCTTAATTTATACTGCTGACGCATGCTAAATATTAATTTGACTAATTGATACATTAAGTATCAAGTTTATTTAGCACGCATACTAAAATATTAATTTGACTAATTGATACATTAAGTATCAAATTAATTAATTTATTTATTTTATTTATTTTTTGACATTGTACTACAATGTGGTATGAATATTTATAATTGACATGACTTGATACGATATGTATCAACAATTTCTGACAAAGGCTCTATACACCTGATTTTATTTATACTTTTACTTTTACTTTTGATTTTATGTGGTCAGAATTATCAAGCTTAAATTATAGTTATTCTAGCTCTCAAACTATATCTTAACACTGTAAGCGGTGTCTATTGTGTAGCTAGTCACAATGTATTGTAATTGAAGACGTTAAAAAAGAACCCTGCGAAGTTTCTTGCCGGCTCTTCTTTGTGGGTGTAATCGAACCGGATTGTAAAAACTAAACAGGACAAATTCAAGCGTAGTGTAATACCATAAGAATGATGAATAAAGAATAAAGAATAAAGAATATTCAATTTGCTAATGTAATAGAAGTTGACTTGCATGCACTATTACTGGAAACGTATAATCGAATTTATCTATGGTTTTGCTTAGTCGGTTGTATTTCAGTAAATCGGAGTTGCAAAGAGGGCGTTCAGTGATGCAAGTGGCGGAGCACTTATGAGACTTTAATTACACATTTTATGTTCATTGAGTTCATTGTTAATCTCTTTTGAATGAATTTTTCTTTTAAATATAATTTTGACCTCTTTTCAACAAAAACAAGTAGGTATACGTAAATTTTGAAAAACCTTAACAAACGAACGATCCATCAAGTAATGCCTGCTAGAATTAATTTACTAGAGCTCAAAAAATAGCACGAAGTTGTCGCTTAACACAAGCGGGAATTAACGCAGTCCTACCAACTTTCGCCGAATTTCAGTATGACAGATCATCAATCCTTACAAAGAAAAGATAGGGAGAAGAGGATTTCATAGAGGGCGCTACCATTCTGAATTAAATCAAGGAATAATAATAATCGAAACAATCGATAAATAAATAAATTATCTACAATAACCATGGAGTAAAGAACGAACATTTTATTTCGACGAGTTCAAATATATCACAAATTCGTAAGCCCACGTCTCGACTTCAGGGAAAGGAAGTGTTTTCTTGTTGTATTTTATAGAAAAAAATGCTTTTCTATTTTTCACAATTTTCTCAATAATAGGTACCATGTACGTGTAACACGAATTTGAACATGAGCGAAGCTAGGCGGGTAAAAGAAAAACAATCGGAATTTCGGTAAGTTGGTCGCACTGCGCTTTATGGACCTGAATCAAATCATTGAAAAGTATGTACATAATTGGTAAAAACCTGCATACGTTTCTAGATACTTGAAAACAAAACAGGAAACGTTCTGGCATCCTTACCAAAATGTATAAAATGAACCATTGGAAAATAGTAGGTAATTATTGGAAGCTGGCGCGCGAAAACAACTTAGTAGAGTGAAGTCAGCCGCATGACGCGATTACTCTTGCCTGCTGCTCTATGGTATGACGTCTGGCGTGGTAATGGCGGCCGCGCGCTGAGTACCGGAGCTCTGTCTTTTGTCCCGCGTATCGCGTGTTAGCGTGTATCGTGCAGTGTAGTGTCGCGCGCGCCGATCGGCGCAG
The DNA here is from genome assembly GCA_946902875.1 of Nematopogon swammerdamellus. Lineage (NCBI taxonomy): Eukaryota > Metazoa > Arthropoda > Insecta > Lepidoptera > Adelidae > Nematopogon > Nematopogon swammerdamellus. The sequence goes on along the minus strand of OX336355.1, from coordinate 1,124,913 downwards.
AGTGTCGTGTGTGTGTCTCTCGCGCGGGAGATGTGAGCCGGCCTAACCTCCGCGCGCAGTGTGCTCTAGAGAATGTGACGCCGGTAGTGCCGTACTGTGGAGCGCAGTGATGTCGCGCGGCCGGTAGAGGCGGCGCGGACGGGAGGACATGGCGGCGACGCAGGCCGACGCGGCCGCGGAGGCGCCGCCCCCGGCGCTGCAAAACGGCACCGAGCGAAGCGGCAAGCGCGCGTCGCCGGCTGCCGAGGCGGGCGCGACGGGCGGCGGTCCCGGCGGGCCGGGGGAGCCGGCGCTGGACTACGGACAGTATCGCTACGAGGGCGGCGGCGAGTACTATGCGCCGCGCCCGGGGCAGCCCGGGGCGGGCAAGCCGCGTGCGCCGCCGCCGCAACGTTTCATGCACGGCCAGAGCGTGTCCCAGGCGCCCGGCCCGACGCCCACGCTCAACTCGCTGCTGCAGGCGCACCGCGGGCCCTCGCCCTATCCGCCTTACGAGCAGCCGCCGGGACCCGGAGGACCCTACCCCCCGCCTGGTTCTGGCTGGGGACCGTCACGTCCCATGCCGCCGTACAACCCCCAACCCTACAGAAATTCTACGGTGAGCACAAACTAAACCTCCCGCCACTGTTATGTGGCTTCATTTACTATGTTCATTTCTTCCTCTTTCAGGATAAAAAGAAATCATTTTAATCGCTGTGTGTGCATCGTTAAAACTACTAAACTGCATATATATTATATACACATATAGCAGATTTGACGTATCTACTTTTTTTACACTCAAGTTTCCGACGATAACCAATTGATAATGAAACACATTACATGGGAAAAAATCTGTAGTTATAAGTCTGCCATTTCATGTTGTTGTTTACACTTTATGCTACTAATGTAAAATTGTTTTGGAGAGAAATACACAAAGAATCTACAGAGTGTAAAAAACAACTAGTCGTGCTGGAAGGAAACAATGCAGCATGAAATTTCTCTGTGCGCACCGGTCTGGTTGTCAGTCAGTTGGTTCTCAGTGGTGCAGACAGCCGAATGTCGCTATTGATGGTTAAGCAACGCTGAGCGCGGTCAGTGCTTGGATGGGTGACCGCTCGATCGTTGGAGGCTGACCGTGGTTCGGATTCCACGTTAAACTCTAGGTCCCTTCCCTTCTTACCTTACTAGGTGGTAGGGTTCAACCCGTCCGGGTTGGTACCACCGCACTGAATGAAACGTCGGTCGAAACGGCTATGTAAATAGTTTCTGTTTTCCGTCCAGTTCAGTGTAGCCGGCACGACCGAAGGGAAGCACTGACATGGCACCTAGTTCGCCCGGTGTTATGGGCTGACATCTCGGATGTTGCAGGTGATGTGCCAGTTTCCATAAAAAAAAAAATGTCGCCCGGAGAGTTGAGCTGCTCCATGCGCAGCCATCCACCCTCGCCGACACCTGTCGCGGCTCGTCACTCGATAATCTAGAGCAGGCAACGTGGCCCGCTTCATGTAAATGTTGCACTATATTGCGTGCAACGTAGGAGCCAGTACTCAACGTAGCACGTGTCACGTAGACTGTTGCGCGTCATGTTGGGAGCAGAGCGTGCGCTTTACCACACCACGAGAAGTTGCACCCAAAAGAAATAATTGCATTACAATATGCATACGTGCGGATACCACACCTCTTATTCCCCCGGCTTCTCAGGTATCCGCGCGGATACCAGAAATGGTTGCACCAAATGTTTGCACATTTTGCGATCATGCTATTTCAGTTGTTTTTTCTCATTAGAACGAGAGAGAGCGGTCGATAGATGATTAAAAAACTTTGCCATTGATCTCCTACACTCCTTGGGAAACTGCATTGCGTGTTACGAAAAAAAAAATCTCACATTTTGACACAAGGTTTCTTGTTTTTCTATTTATGTGTGCTTTGGATTCAAATCCCACTGTCATTCGGATCGTTCTTTTAGCTACATGTCAATGTATTATATATGTGTGGAGGAAATGTCAATTGTAGGTTATAAAAATTCTGAAAAACATTTCGGGCGTTGTTTTGTTTTTCCAGGAGTTCAAAAAACTTCATCTGTGCTTCTAAATAAATTAATCCAGACTTGGTTTAATTGTCTTGTCCGTAATTTGACTGGTTATAAGTGTAAATAGATTATGAAATCTGGCTATTATGAAATATATTTTACGAAATATTTGGGACAACATATACGTGCGTTAAGACTACCTATGAGAGTGCGGGCGCGCCCAAAATTTTGCGTATTTTCGAGCGGCGAAAATGGGAATGCGTTAAGCATATTAAAAATATTGGGAAACCTCCAGGATAAAAACCCTAACGATCATACCCCAAGAAAAATATGAACGTGAAGTCGACCTTATTTCATATCGCAAGGCACGTTTTTACGTGAAAACCTAGAAACACACCATCGTGTCTAGTTTGAGTTCCTGGCGCATGTCACATCTATGTATTTTGTATGAATAGAAACATAACACTGTGTCGTGGAGTGTCATGCCCCCTCCGCCGGGCCGCTAGTGCCTCACACCACCACACGATGATGCGAATGTACAATCCGCATCGCTCCAAGCGCCCGTCGGTCGCCGGGAGGTTCACTCAACTACACTAAGCGGCGGGTGGCCGAGTGGTTTGGGCATCGGCTTCTCATGCGAGAGGTCCGAGGTTCATATCCGGTCGGCGTGTACCAATGACTTTTTTCTGACAAAAAAATTTACGTGCATACCAACACCTGCTGCTTCACCGTTCGGAACCGGTGTAAAACTGTAGGTCCCTTCCCTTGCCCCTTACTAGGTACTGGATGTAAGATGGCCGCATAGCAGCCTCGGTTGTGTTCTCCTCTAGTCCAGTATAGCCAGTGATCCACGGAAGTCTCCGGTATGGCACCTCCTTCTCGGAGGTGATATTGGCTGGTTGGAGCATGCGATTTGGCCACCCACTCAGCCACCCATACCGGATTACATAAAAAAAACACTACGGTCTTTCATGCTATTGTGGGAAACAACAGCCTAACGGGCCAGAAGGACTCCCGACACGACACAACGATGTGCACGACACGCCACGACGCGCCACGATGATGTGTTTCCGCCTTGCCTGTGACCTCGCTGGTGCGTCCCGTCCGAAAAAACGGACAGCGCATGCGGCTCTCCCTTAAGGAATGTATTGTGTATTGGGATCAGCCAAACACTGCTGGCGTTGTTGTTGTTGTTGTTTGCTGCCCAGCCTCTTGGGAAGGCGGGTGGGCCATTCTCCGCACTGAGACCTCAAGACGGTCCGTTGTACGTTGGCGCTCGGGTAGTGTTACTCCAGCCACCCGAGCTCTTTCATGAAGTGAAGCACTCTTCTCGGTCGCTTCCACACTCCATGGGCAGTTCCCACGTTCCCAAGAAACTGCAGTTGTTCTTCTGCCACCACCGGGCACTCCAGGAGCACGTGGGTGGCTGATTCGTCCTCCGGCATGCAACCTCTGCACAGGGGACTGTCGGTGACACCTATTGTAAACAGGTGTCTGTTGAGTGGGCAATGACCCGTAAGAAGTCCTACCGCCATACGCAGTTGACCCCTGTGGAACTTTAGCAGGCGCTTCCTGAGTCGCAGGTCCGGTTTGTGAATGGCTTCCCGGGATTGCCTGCAGTCCCTGGTTGCCCAAAGATTTTCATGTTTAGATTTTGTAAGTTGATATAGCCAATATTTGAACTGGCTGATCGGTAAGGGTACATACGGTTCTGGGCCTTCTGCACTCCAGCTGGAGCCCCGTTTAGCCAGCTCGTCCGCCGCATCGTTCCCATAGGAGCCGCTGTGTCCCCGGATCCACTGTAGGGTTACCTTGTTGTTTACCGTTATACCCTCTAGTGCCTGGTGGCACTGGAGTATCAGTCCGGAGTTGATTGTCACGGTGTTTAGGGCCTGTAGCACCGATGCGCTGTCCGACAGTACTCTGATCTGGTATCTAGTGATTTCTCTGTTGCGTACTGCTGCTGCTGCCTCTATTATTCCGATGCACTCAGCCTGGAAGATTTAGTTGTGAATACCTAGAGTGATTGTCTTATGTATGTTTAGGTCAAGTGAGAAAGCTGCTGCCAACAGCAGCGGGCCAACAGGAAGGTGTGGAACTAAGCTTGCGATGGCTTCACCGACCATATCCGGGCCCATCGGCAGTAGAGGAAGGTGTTAAGTTTGATGTTGTGGTCCTTCGGTATGTTGCTTTCCCATGTAACTGTAAGTTCAACAAATACTACATGCTTTGTCGCTTTTGAGAATATGAGTATATCCGGTCTTAATGCTGTGGTACAGATTTCCGAAGGCATCTGGTAATGCTTCTCATGTGTGTCCATCAACAATTCCCAATCCTTTGCTGCTCCCAAAATTGAAGAAGGTTTAGTCCTATCTTTGGGCAGCTTTTTGGCTCCAGGTTTCACAAAGTTGACCTTCTGGAAGCCGCTACTGGTTTTCCCTTTCCTGGTCCGTGCAATTGACAGGTTGATGGCCTCTCTGATGATTTGGAGGACTTTATCATGACGGTAGGAATACTGGCCTCGCTCAAGTAGTATTTTGCATCCGCATAACAAATGTTTGGCTGTACCTACGGACTCCTTACATGAAGGGCATAGTCTATTTGTAGATCCCCCATCTGACTAGGTTACTCGGGTCGGGGAGAGTAAGCTGGAATGCATTTAGGTAGAACTTAAGCAGCTCAGGGGACCAGTTGTATATTATGGATTTCCACTTCAATGCAGGAGGGATGCAGAAGTCGCCCACTGTTAGCCAATCATTCTGCATTTCTAGGTTTAAGGCGTGAAGTTTGAAACCTTGTTCCATGTCCTCCTGAGCAAAATATTTCAGTATTTCTTTATCAGACTTTGCTGCTTCTATGCCGACTCCAGATCTATTAGTGCGTGTACCAACTTGGAATGATTTATAGAAGTTGAGTCTCGATTCCAGTTCATCTGATAGCGATGTGTTGGGTAAGGCTCGAATAGCGCTATTATTGGAGTCTTTGAGTATACATCGTTTGGCTATTCTCGTCTTTTGATAAAATATCAACGGTTTCTTAATGTTCAGTCCAAAGTTATTGTGAGATCTGTACAGCGTTGACGAGTCAGCCGGGTGAGCCAGTCCGAACTATGACTTCAGGAATCTGGTCACATAAGAGTCTAATTTAGTCAGGTTTTGCTTTGTGATGTCGTAGACGAGAAATGGCCATGAAAGTTTTGATGTCAGATAGTTATCGTAAATCCATGCCTTTTGTGTACCCAGGAGGGGAAGATTGTCAGTTTGGTGGAGGCTCTCTTCGAAAAGTTGAACAATATCATCAGTAGGATGCTCCTTTCCTCTGCTAGTGATCCTTTTGCCCAAGAATTTAAAAGGGGCTTCATCAGCCACGGTTGCGATTGGTTTCCCGGCTACTGTCAGACCTGGGTTGCTCGAGGTAAACTTTGAACCTTTCCTGGTTAAGCTCAAACAGTAGCACTTCGCTGGTTTTATCTTCATCCCTTTGGTCCATTCACAATAGTCATCTACCACCTTAAGAAGCGCCTGATTTTGTTTTGGATTTGTGTACCCAGGAGGGGAAGATTGTCAGTTTGGTGGAGGCTCTCTTCGAAAAGTTGAACAATATCATCAGTAGGATGCTCCTTTCCTCTGCTAGTGATCCTTTTGCCCAAGAATTTAAAAGGGGCTTCATCAGCCACGGTTGCGATTGGTTTCCCGGCTACTGTCAGACCTGGGTTGCTCGAGGTAAACTTTGAACCTTTCCTGGTTAAGCTCAAACAGTAGCACTTCGCTGGTTTTATCTTCATCCCTTTGGCCCATTCACAATAGTCATCTACCACCTTAAGAAGCGCCTGATTTTGTTTTGGATTGCGGGTTAACCGCGTAATATCATCCGCAAATGCCAGGATAGCCGCCATATATGTGTCTCCATATTTGAAGCTGTATCCCCATTTGTTTTCTTTTACGACAAGCGTATCAATTAGAATGTTGATAACAATATTAAATGTGACAGGAGAGAGGCAGCAACCCTGGAAAAGTCCTATGCCGTAACGAATTTCCGGTATCTTCTCCGTTTCGCCTTTTACTTGTATTACAAAGGAAAGTTTTTTGTAGTAGGAGGCTATTATATTACAGATCAGAGGTGGCACATTATACCACTCTAGCGCCTTTAATAGAAACACCACCGAACCGAAGGTGTTTTCAAAGTCTAACCACGTGGCAGTTAATTGTCTCTCATTCTTCCTTGCATCTCTAAGACATTCAGTCAGCAAGGAATTATGTTCGAGGCACCCTGCAACTCTTGGGAGAAATCCTTTCTGGTACTTCTTCTGTAAGTAGTCGTTGGTACACATGTGTTTGAGTAGTATGGCCTGTATAATGGAGAAGAATATTTTCGAAATGGTGTTCGTAAGGGCTATAAGTCTAATATCCTTGGGATCAGTAACTTCTTTCTTTTTAGGTAGAAGAACAAACACGGCTTTACCCAGACAGTCTGGCACTTCTCTGTTCATCCAAATTCTTTTGTAGATGTTCAACATGTGTTTCCGCACTGATGGACATTTTTTGTATTGATGTATGGTATGCCATCGGGCCCCGGGGCGGAACTATTTGGTTTTAACCTTTTTATGTGGCATTCCAGCTCTTCCATCGTCAGTGAATCAGCATCAAATGCTAGAGCAGCCATATTTACCCATTTGTCACTCACGTGCTTATGCAAATTTAAGAGTTTGATGATTTTCACATGGATCCTTCCATCAGAACTTGACTAGATTAGACCATACAATATAGGGAGGGAGTGTCACAGACAATATTCATCTCAGGCTTAACTAGCAAATTAAATTTGCAACGACATGACAACCATAACAAAGTGGCGGTCAGTGGAGAGTAGCAAATGGGTGTGGAAATTCTTCATAGCCGTCACACGTGTGACCGTGCTGCGACATGCTGACCGCGAGCCGGCGACTGCCACCCTCAATATCCATTATAGTAGTGACTCTGTTTGTAAATTTTGGTCGCAAAGCACAACCACGGTTTTATTTTGAATGTTTCGTTAAGGTGTGGTACGTGTGACTTAAAACCCTTTTAACATTGTTATCAACATTCTAATTGATACGCTTGTCGTAAAAGAAAACAAATGGGGATACAGGTTCAAATATGGAGACACATATATGGCGGCCATCCTGGCATTTGCGGATGATATTACGCTGTTAACCCGCAATCCAAAACAAAATCAGGCGCTTCTTAAGGTGGTAGATGACTATTGTGAATGGACTAAAGGGATGAAGATAAAACCAGCGAAGTGCTACTGTTTGAGCTTAACCAGGAAAGGTTCAAAGTTTACCTCGAGCAATCCAGGTCTGACAGTAGCCGGAAAACCAATCGCAACCGTGGCTGATGAAGCTCCTTTTAAATTCTTGGGAAAAAGGATCACCAGCAGAGGAAAGGAGCATCCTACTGATGATATTGTCCAACTTTTCGAAGAGAGCCTCCGCCAAACTGACAATCTTCCCCTCCTGGGTACACAAAAGGCATGGATTTACGATAACTACCTGACATCAAAACTTTCATGGCCATTTCTCGTCTACGACTTCACAAAGCAAAACCTGACTAAATTAGACTCGTATGTGACCAGATTCCTGAAATCATGGTTTGGACTGGCTCACCCGGCTGACTCGTCAACGCTATACAGATCTCACAATAACTTTGGACTGAACATTAAGAAACCGTCGATATTTTATCAAAAGGCGAGAATAGCCAAACGATGTATACTCAAAGATTCCAATGATAGCGCTATTCAAGCCTTACCCAACACATCACTATCAGATGAACTGGAATCGAGACTCGACTTCTACAAATCATTCCAAGTTGGTACACGCACCAATAGATCTGGATTGGGCATAGAAACAGCAAAGTCTGATAAAGAAATACTGAAAGGTTTTGCTCAGGAGGACATGGAACAAGGCTTCAAACTTCACGCCTTAAACCTAGAAATGCAGAATGATTGGCTAACAGTGGGTAACTTCTGCATCCCTCCTGCATTGAAGTGGAAATCCATAATATACAACTGGTCCCCTGAGCTGCTTAAGTTCTACTTAAATGCATTCCAGCTTACTCTCCCCGACCCGAGTAACCTAGTTAGATGGGGGAAATCTACAAATAGACTATGCCCGTCATGTAAGGAGTTCGTAGGCACGGCCAAACATTTGTTATGCGGATGCAAAATACTACTTGAGCGAGGCCAGTATTCCTACCGTCATGATAAAGTCCTCCAAATCATCAGAGAGGCCATCAACCTGTCAATTGCACGGACCAGGAAAAGGCAAACCAGTAGCGGCTTCCAGAAGGTCAACTTTGTGAAACCTGGAGCCAATAAGCTGCCCAAAGATAGGACTAAACCTTCTTCAATTTTGGGAGCAGCAAAGGATTGGGAATTGTTGATGGACACACATGAGAAGCATTACCAAATGCCTTCGGAAATCTGTACCACAGCATTAAGGCCGGATATACTCATATTCTCAAAAGCGACAAAGCATGTAGTACTTGTTGAACTTACAGTTCCATGGGAAAGTAACATACCGAAGGACCACAACATCAAGCTTAACAAGTACTGCAACTTAGTAGACCGGATTGTGAGAAACGGATTCAAGACTGATCTCTTCGCTGTGGAAGTCGGAGCAAGAGGACTACCAGCGAAGTCGCTCTACAGTCTCTTCAAGAATCTAGGGCTCCCAAGATCGACGCTAAGCTCATATATGGAGAGAGCTTCGAAAACGTCACTGGAAGCATCCTACAGAATATGGATAGGTAGAGAGAGGGAGGTCGAGAGCGGGACTGGTGGTTTCCCCGCGTCCTAGTCAACGCAGACTAGCTGACGAGGGCTTGACGCGAGCCGAAACGTGAAGCATGCGCGGGAAACTTAGAGTGGCCACTCGCTAGTCCCGGCCTCGATTAATACCCTCCTCTACTGCCGATGGGCCCGGATATGTTCGGTGAAGCCATCGTAAGCTTAGATCCACACCTTCCTCTTAATATCATTTTTAATTTTGTATTTTTTTCATCCCCTTCGCTCTCAAATCACTATAGTATTAAAGTCCAAATTGTATGATTATTTAGGTTAAATTCTCAGCTGCAGATTAGCTAGCTCAGGGCTTCTTTACGAGTATAGCATGTCATTATGAAGCTATTATATTTTAAGGCAGCTTGTCAGCCTCGGTAGCCCAGTGGTGCGGTCGGTCGACTGTTGTTTAGCACACCTGGGTGCGGTCAGTACTTGGATGGGTGACCGCTCGACCGTGGTTCGGATTCCACGTAAAACTGTAGGTCCCTTCCCTTCTTACCTTACTAGGTGTTGTGCTGCAAAAACTCTGGAAAATTGCAACACAACATCGACCACCACGTTTAGCAAAGTATTCGGACAAGATAACTATCACGCAGTAAGTAAGGCACAAAGTCCCACCTGCTGCACGACTCGGTGGAAGGACCGTGCCAAGGTGAGAGGGGGAAAGCCTGTCGCCCTTTAGCACGGCATCTCGTCCTGGAAAAATATCGCAAATAGCAACTTCAATGAATTTTTCTTGGTGAGAATGGCGGGCTGTACAGATAAAAACCTTTGCGTTTCCTATAGACACTTTAAAAATATTTCCAGATCAAAAGATAAAATAAATGATTTTTTTCAGCTTTTTTTTTTTGTTGTTTTATCCTTTTTTTGGGATAGGCAAAGGTGTTATACCATGCAGCCTTGTCTGTTATTGTATATATATATATATATATATATTTTAAATTCTATATGTCTTCAATTGTTGTTAAAATAAATTCGTATATTGATGGGAAACATTCCGAATTAGCAAGTAGGTCCTGTGTGACGCGCGGCATATTTTCAGGTTTTTTATAAATTTCCATCAATCTTTTTGTGAAGGTAAGTCGCTGGACGTTAAAGGTCGGGCATTCAAAAAACAGGTGATCCAGAGTCTCGTTCGTACTATCTCCTTGATTCTGTTCATCGACATCATTAGAACAGTGTGGGCAGACGGCAAAGTTAATAATATTCATGCGATGGAGATGGGCGCCGAAGCGACAGTGGCCAAATTGAAGACGACATATTATGGTGTAAAATTTTCTTTTCTTTGGGGAATGTTTTGAAAACCAAGTTTTTTCTTATTGTTACAAGCGTTGTTGTTGTTATTAGCGGCAAACAGTTGCATACCAGCGTCCAGTTACTGCATTTCTCCAAAAATCACTCCATTCTTGAAAAAATTGTTTTTTAACGACATTAAATATTTCCGAGTCGGACATGGCAACATCGCGATCATCGCCGCTGTCATTTTCAGTTATAAATTTCGCCAAATAATCAGATAATTCATTACCTCTCACGCCGATATGTGTGGGACTCAATTTATTTATACCTACGTCATTTCGGGCAGGATGGTAAACTGGTTTCTAGTCTAACAGTATTTAGAATGCATTATTTGAATAGGGCTAAAAATTGACAAAAAATTGCAGATGATAGCTCAATGAAAAATCGAATGCCAGTCAAAGATATATTTAAATATTTTATTATTCGAATTTTCTTTTTAGGTTTATAAATTAGACATGTTAATCTATTAGAAATGCGCAAAAACCATCTTTTTAGATTTACTTTTTTTCGAGACCAGATTTCATAATCATGGAATTGCCCAAAAGTTAAATTCTTCATACGTCAATATATGATTCACATACGGTAATTAAACAATTTTACTTTGTGAAGCGTCTGCAGCTTCCTCGTTTGTTTTATCTCGATAGCCAGTGGAGGTTCTTTAGATAAATTAATTAAATGCGGAGCACACTTATAAACATACTTTATTGTACGAAAAAGGATATGGAACAGGCAGAGACAATACAGAGCCTAGCGGATGTGAAGATTCATCTATAGTCTATACTAATATCAATAACGTGCCCGTATTACACGGGCCGAGCCCATCGTGCGATCCGTCCGGAACGATACAATTTTGAAAAATTCGGAAAAAAATGTCGGGCTTATGTATTTTGTTTTTCCTTGACTTCAAAAATCCATCTGTGCTTCTAAATAAGCGAATCCTCACTTGTTTTACATTGTTTCTTGGATAATTTCATTGGCTTTCATGTGCCAATAGAGGTTATTGATTTGACCATTTATGATTATTTTACGAAAAAATTTAGTTTACGTGCGTGCGGGCACGCTAAATTTCGCGAACCGTAAAAATAATTTATCAATAAACATCTTTGTTTTGTAACCAGATTTTTTTTTCTTCTTTTTTTCGGTTCATTAAATAGCACATTTTTGAAAATTTGTATCTTTAAAATGAAACCTTTTTGACACACCGTAGTTTTTCTCTCGCACTTGAAATAGAACCAACTTTCGATTTTTTAAATGAAAATGATAGTGTCCGAAAATCGGCTCCCATAACAGACTGAGTTAGCTTCATCACCTACAACATCCGTGATGTCAGCCCATAGCACCGGGTGAACTAGGTGCCATGTCAGTGCTTCCCTACATTTCATGTCGGCTACACTGAACTGGACGGAAAACACGAACTATTGACATAGCCGTTTCGACCAACGTTTCATTCAGTGCGGTGGTACCAACCCGGGTGGGATAAACCCTACCACCTAGTAAGGTAAGAAGGGAAGGGACCTACAGTTTTACGTGGAATCCGAACCACGGTCAGCCCCCAACGGTCGAGCGGTCACCCATCCAAGTACTGACCGCGCTCAGGGTTGCTTAACAACGGTTGACCGACCGCACCACTGAGCTACCGAGGAGATTGTTCATTAAATAAATCTATTGCTTTAGTCACGTGAAAAGGGGCTCCTACTGAGTATTTTTCTTTTCGCATTACACGTCGTGACACCTAACATTTATATGCATGCATACTGTTAGTGAACCTATTTTTCCTGCTACTACTGAACCACGGCCAGCCACAACGGTTGGACGGTCACTCATGCAAAGTCCGACCGCGCCCGATGTGTGCTTCAATTCACGATTATAGTTCCACCGGCGACTGGCTACTCGGGACTGAAAGTAACGTAAGGTAACATTCTAAATTTCTAACAGCACCGCACCGGGCTGCGGGAGCGACCAGGCACTACAAGGCTGGCACTCGCGGACGCATTCGCCCCCACACCAATATTTGCCTACACATCAAACTTTCACTATCGCACGCTTTCGTCGCTTTTTTATGGCCATTTTGTTTCTCCTCTCGTCGCGTTTTTAGCTCGTCTTTTTGCGAAGGCGCCGCCGCCGACGCCAGCTGACTGGCGCATGGCGCACGGCGCGCTGTGAGCCGCTTTTTGCGCCACTCTCGGCAGCGCGCGGCCCACCAGTCCGGTCGATAGTATTGGACGAGATGTAGGCGAGTGGGTCGAGTGGGCAACGCGCTTATTTGCCGGGGTATTTTGGCGAATGTGGCGAAAATACCGCCAAATAATCGCCCACTGGGCGATAGCTGAACTCTCTCTGGCGGCGTCGTCAGAACCTCCGCGCTTGTCGGTGCAATACGAGGTATAATACAATAACACCCCTCTTTTTATTCACTGCACCAGGCCTCACGCAATCTATGTACTTGCGCGCGCTAACTACCTTCCGCCCGACGGGCTGCCGGCGGTCTATTTCAGTGAAAATTCGTCAGCCGCGCGAAGTATACATAGACGTTCGCCCACGCAACTGCGCGCAGCTGCAAAGCAATAACCACTTTACACTCGATCGTTAAGGTACATTTTCGCACGCAGCGATTGGCGACGTGAAACAGTAGGCTATTAAAGCCCGAAGGTGGGAACATTTTCTATGGAGTGATTTATCTGTTACGAAGTAACTATTAAGTAATCTGTGACTGCACTCGGATTCGTTGCGTTGGAGATTAAAAAGTAGACGCAGTGCATTCATAAAATCATAAAAGATTTCGTTACCTGCTGTCGTGCGTGAACAAGTTAACACAGATATAGCAAACCGTGCGCCCGCTTGCATTAGCGACGAGACTATCGAATGAGCGAGACAGATCTTGGGGGATTGCGTGTGCTTCGTGCGTTCGCCCAAGAAACTGACCTGCAAGAAAAGGGATTTAGCGGTCCTAAAATGATCTTATTTTTACCCGAATTCTTTACCGAAATTCATGTTTAAGGGGCCGTAAGTTATTTATTAATTATTACCGATAAGAATGATAGCAAAATCTCCAAAATTTTTCATCGCGAAAGTTGAAGTAACCGGAAATATTAGGATCATTATAAAAAACGGTGGATAGAGAAGGGTACATTATAAATCCTTACCTATAATAAAATTCAACGTCTGCATTCTGTCTGAGTGTATGTCTGTCTGTCCGCTTATAACTCAAGAACCACTGAACCGATTTTAATAAAAAAAAAATCTACGGATAGCTTGATTCTTCCCATCAACTATAGGTTACTTACTATCACTCTAAATGGCTTATGAGGTTAGCAGTGAAGTTAAATATGAGAGCGGGCGTAGCTGCTGGCACAGCTTGTTATTTATAAAACATAAATTTCAAATATCTATGAACACAAACTGGGAAACATCTAATTTTAAACGCTCTCTACACTCTCGCAGTAGAAACTGTATTAAGCCTTAGAGCATTTAGTTCTTAATGCTATAAGTACGTATTAAGCAATATTTATCCCTATCGGCAAACTCTAGAATCGGTTTGTATTGATTGCTACGGCCGCCGTACCGTAGTACGGCGGCGGCGTCAGTTACGTCTGTCTTCTCTTCCTTTCGTAGGAGCCTAAGAGCCCTCCAGCCGGGCTTTCTAGCAATGCGGCTAGCGGCTTGCGGCTGCGGCTTGCGCTGCCGATGTGCTCTGCTTACTATGGGAGAACGCGCATCGTCGCACGCGGCGACGATGATGCCGTGGAAAAGTATAGCCGCTATACTCGCAATCCCACCTTTGTATCTTAAATCTTGTCATACTTAAAATACAATTCGTTTGTTTTTTTTTTTCTTTATGGAAACTGACACGGTTGGCTACACACACCACCTACAACATCGTGATGTCAGCCCATAACACCGGGTGAACTTGGTGCCACGTCAGTGCATCTCTTCGGTCGTGCCGGCTACACTGAACTGGGCGGAAAACACAAACCGCAAACAAACATAGCCGTTTCGACCGAACTTTCATTCAGTGCGGTGGTGTGGTATCAACCCGGGCGGGTTAAACCCTACCACCTAGTAATATAAGAAGGGAGTCATTCATATCTCTTAGTCGCGTTTTACGACATACATGGGTAGAGATGCAGTGGGGCTATTCTTTTAAAGTACTGGCCCCACACGGTTACCACTGTGATGTACGTGGCGTTTTGAGGTGAGCGGGGCTAGGGTTGGGATATTCACGCGGCGGCCTACATATGTAATTAATTATGGCGGTGCCAGACCGTCGAGCACACCTACAACTTTGCGAAGTAAAGCCGGGGACGCCCGACATTCCTCGGGAGACCGCCCCGCTCGCCTCCGCGCCGCCACCTGTTCGTACACATAAAACAATGAATCGTTTCGTGCCGAATGTTTACATAACATTCGCGGCCAGCGTTCAAGGCCACCTTTCAGATATCGTTCGGCTGTATTAGTAAGAGTGCGTGTGATTCTACAGAACATCCGGTTGATCCTGGCGGCCGCGTCGACCTTAGGTCAGGTTGTCTGTTGACTCGGATGGGTTTTGCGGGCGCGCGCCGCGATCTTTTAGGTGCGGTGTATGTAAGTGTGAGTTGAGTACATAAATATGATATAAGACGACCCGGTTCCCACGCCCGCCGCCGCCGCGCGCCGGCGCAGCCGCCGACGACGCGTCGAATAAGTAATGAAATGAATGAATGATATGCGCTGATTTTTGTTCCGGTACGTCGATCGATTTCGCATAACTCTACTGCCAGATACTTTTTTTATTCTGTGTGATCGTAAAAGATGTTCTCGATATATTTTTTAATGGAAACTGACACAGTCAGTCAGCGTATAAGCGTCCACTGCTGGACATACACGTCTCCAATTTTCCTCCAGTCCCCCCGCCTTCAGCGGTACGGAACCACTGCTTTCCGCCGACGTACTTGATGCGTCGTCCCACCTGGCGGGTGGTCTTCGCACACTCCGTTTTCCTGTCCACGTCCGCCAGTGTACGTAGGACACGGTTACTCCAACGGTCGTCGTCTCTTCGGCTGACGTGGCCAGCCCAGGAAACTGACACGGTAGGCTACATTACCTGCAACATCCGTGATGTCACCCCATAACACCTTAGTGAACTAGGTGGGTTCGGTCGTGCCGGCTACACTGAACTGGACGGAAAACACGAACTATTTACATAGCCGCTTGTGCAGAAACTACGTGCTTAGATATTATGATCTGAAGGGGTAGGTAGATGCAGTTAATAATCGGATGTAATATGGTATTCATTATTTCCTGTCTTTTTGTATAATACGCGAGACACTTGGCGCCGTCAGTGTGGATTGATGAGCCGACGACGACGCCCAAAAGCATTCGGTTTAGAACGAGGGCTGCGAATGCCGTGCCGGCGTGACACATGCCTTTTTACGATTCTCTTGAAAGATTCTAAGTCATACACTGAAGGAAACACATCGGGAGGAAGTGCATTCCAGTGTTTCGCAGTGCGTAAGAGAAAAGAAATACTGGAGAGCTTAGTTCGCAATTTAGGCAGCTCTACAGTGTAGGGATGCATTCTCTGTCTGTTACGCATGGACCTATGGTCAAATGGTGAGGTCGCAATCGTTTCGAACAGCTCCTCAGAGCATTCACCGTTGAACAATCGATAGAACACACTTAGTGAACCTATATTTCTACGGAGCTGCAAAGGTTCAAGTTTGCAGGACACTTCGAAGTCGTTAATTAACTTGGCGAACTGCACGTCTTTGGATCGTGTCTAACAAGCCAAGTCGATACTGAGCAGCCCCACCCCAAAGATGCGAGCAATACTCCACGGATGACCTTACCTGCGACTTATACAGCGGCAGGATTTGGTCAGGCGTAAAGTATCTACGCGCCTTATTCAGGACGCCCCCAGCTTTTTAGAGGCGAGCTTAGCTTTGGCCTCGATGTGACGTGTCTTAAAATAACCATCATGCCAATCACTTGTATTTTTTTTTATTGAAACTGACACGGTTGGCTACATCACCTACAACGTCCGTGATGTCAGCCCATAACACCGGGTGAACTAGGTGCCATGTCAGTGCTTCCCCCTTTGATCTTGCCGGCTACACTGAACTGGTCGGAAAACACAAACTATTTACATAGCCGTTTGGACCGACGTTTTATTCAGTGCGGTGGTACCAACGCGGGCGGGTTAAACCCTACCACCAAGTAAGATTAGGAGGGAAGGGACCTACAGTTTTACGAGGAATCCGAACCTCGGTCAGCCTCCAACGGTCAGCCGTCACCCATCCATGTACTGACCGCACCCAGCGTTGCTTAACATTCAATAGCGACAGTTGACTGTCTGCACCACTGAGCTATCGAGGCTGAAAAGTATGCCCTGTATGCCAAATTTTTACAAGGGCGGACTTACTGCTTTAGTATTTTGTTTCAGTAAACCCGTTTTCAACAGTGTTCTCTATCTGAGCAATCGAGCTATTGCGATACGCACACTTTCTGACTCCATGATGCTGGGGCACTTTTTTGTGCATTCTGGTGCGGTTGGCCAAAGCAGAGGGCCCAGATTATATGTTCCGACCGGCCAATATCACCACCGAGAAGGTAATATTGGCTATAAATGCCGCCGCCAATCGCCTCCGACATTTTAGTTTTATTTAACCCGAAGTCGTAGAACAAAATGCTTCAAATATTGACGTGTAGGTAGAATAACCTCGCGCAATATTGACGCGCATTCCGCAGGATACTTTACTTACATAATAAATAATTATATCTGGCAGAATATTGTGCGCCATTATGACGCAGTGGCACCGGATATAAGGCTCAGTCGATTGTACCTCCCCGGCCCCCCCCCCCCCCCCCTCCCCCCCTTCGCTCCCCGCTCCCCCCTCGGTCCCTCTTAACGTTTTATACGGAAAGCGCGTTTAGACGAGTCGATATCACAACGACCTTGTCGGTCGGCGACCTCACTCCCACAGACACACACACACACAATACCTACTCGCCACAATGTACACATCTATAGGTGTGCTTGGCGCCTCCCGACTACTTTACGTTTAGAGTTATTGCTTTACGCAAGCGAGAGGGTATATTGTGTTGTGCTGTCGTGTAGAGAGGAGAACCCTTATGTCGGAATCAGATGTTTCTTCCCGTCGGATGCTGTCGGACTGTTGAAGGTTTTGTTTCTTGTGTGTGTGTTTTTTTTTATGGAAACTGGCACGGTTGGCGAGTATCAGTGTCATAAAAAATCCTTATATCACTCAAATCGAAATTCGGTATTTATTTTTTTTCATACAAAAAAATTTAATTGTATTAAAAACTCGATGGACAGTGACTGTCGGGGATTTGGCAACAGTACTGACTAGGTCTAGGTAGTGTATGAAATGACCTAGTCCAGTCCTCTTTTTCTTTTGATGTCATAAGTGTTTGGAATTTATGTACATACATGCACCTCAATTCTACTAGTCATATATAGTTTATTTTAACCGTCCACCTAATCTCGATGAAACAATTTTCACCAAAAAGTACTTTAAAATGACCGAAACTGGGAAAAAGTTTCAGAGCTTTTCGTCTCCAAATATGGACCCCTTTCGAACCCTGAAGTTACGAAATCCTATCCTGAAACACCCTGTATAGGATAAGGCATGAAGGTATAGACATCTCGACTAGTCAGCGGACATTGTTTGCGGACTTCCCTCTACACATCGGTTTACGTATAAGGTGCTCCGCGCCAGACAACAATATGTTATGTATGTCTAATGAATATATGACATAATAATAAAATGTTGTCGCGTAACTGGTTCAAGGGCGTGCGATATCGGACGTGAGTATGTGTGTGTGTGAGAGTAGGCGGTTCGTGTATGTGTGTGTGTGTGCATTGAGGCTGGCAGCGATGTTGGCGGGACGTGACGCGTCGAGCGCGGCCATTTTTTCTTGACGTGCTACGTTTTGTTCCAAATTCAAATTGACAGGCCGGTCGCAGCGTAGAAACCAGTGAAATCGGTGATTTCGCCGAGCGGCGCGCGGCGGCAGAGACGTGTATGTATAGATTCTACCCTCATGACAAATAGGTACCGTGTGGGGGCTGGTAGATAAAAATTAATAATAGCCCCACTGCATCTCTCCCCGTGCATGTCGCAAAAGGCGACTAAGGGATAAGTACGAGATTTATTTATTTATTTATATAAATTACATTGTTACTACAGACACAGCAAGCCCCAAAATTTTACAATGTAGAATCTATTTCAAAGTTAGCTCAACGTATCTCACCGCGTACTTTTGAAAGACTTTAGTGTGTCATGCTCAAGGGCGACAGGACAGACCAGCCACCTCTCACCTTGGCACTACACCGAGTCACGCAGCAGGTGGATCTGCGTGCCTACTTGTTGCTTGATGTTATCTTGTCCGAACGATCGAGATCATCCTAGATCACAGAGATCTGTCCAGGGGGGCCAACCGGCGTTAACTCACTCGCTAACTCGCACAAATACTCGCATATTTCAACCAATAGCCGGGCCGGATGCCTCAGCGAACCCCTTCTGATTGGTTGAGTGAGATCGTTTCTCATGCTCACATCGGCGAGTGAGTAACGCCGGCGGTACAGGGGCAGGTCGCAGTGATAGGGGCTTAGGGGCTCTAACTCTCAACTTGGAATCATTATCACCGATGATGGCCCTATATCGGTTCTGATTTTAGGGACGTGTGTAGCGTACTAGCCCCAGAGAACCCAGTAGAGTAGATGAATCCTCGTTTCTCGAATTGCCGCGGGGCTTTGGTACGGACGGGGGCGTCATTATTGCGTAGTGCAGCTCCCGCCAACTTGCTCTGCTATACGGCGGCGTGTGCGTATTGTAGGTAGAGGATAGAGGAATTTCATAATAGAGCTGTTAAGCGGTCGTCGACCCCGCCGCCGCACTGACGGGATACAAACACGCTGCGAGTTGAAAGATACCAACCCACCACGCTCGCCTTCTCACTGTCGACTGCTGTCCGTAAAGGCCGTGATACACATGCCTGTGGCTGGCACGCTAGGAGCTGGTAAGCTGGCATGCTAGGTACTGGCATTCTGTGTCGAAATGATACACATGCCTGTGGCTGGCATGCCAGTGTCTGCCAGTTTCTATGCCGCTGGCAGCTAGCGTGCAAGTCCCCCCTCCTCACTCCCCCGCGAGGGGAAAAAATCAAACGTCGTGCGATCTACTGGCATGCCTTGTACTGGAATGTGAGCTACTGGCACAATGGCGATACATGCCAGTGGCTCGTTTTTAACAGTAACTGGCACGCTTTTGTGCGACCAACTGGAATGTGTATCACGGGCTATACACACACCGGCGCGCTGAAATACGGACGAGTTTTAGGCGAATTTTTAATTTTATTTATTAGGCCAAAAACAAACAGAAACAAACAGACAAGAAAGATACAGACAATAGTCGTGTTCGCCTCCAGCATCGTTAGGCACGGATTGATTTGATTACACATAAGATAAAATGGCAGGAATTTATTATTTAGTTGCATCATTTTGAAAGAGGAAATTAAAAAAACAAGTTAGAAAAAGAGAAGATAGAGTAGTAGTGGCCTAGTAGTAGTAGTAGCCTCGATAGCTCAGTGGTGCAGACAGTCAACTGTCGCTATTGAATGTTAAGCAACGCTGGGCGCGGTCAGTACTTGGATGGGTGACCGCTGACCGTTGCAGGCTGACCGAGGTTCG
Organism: Nematopogon swammerdamellus; assembly: GCA_946902875.1. Lineage (NCBI taxonomy): Eukaryota > Metazoa > Arthropoda > Insecta > Lepidoptera > Adelidae > Nematopogon > Nematopogon swammerdamellus. The sequence continues at coordinate 1,105,105 of OX336355.1, read as the reverse complement.
GATTCCTCGTAAAACTGTAGGTCCCTTCCCTCCTAATCTTACTCGGTGGTAGGGTTTAACCCGCCCGGGTTGGTACCACCGCACTGAATGAAACGTCGGTCCAAACGGCTATAATTAGTCTGTTTTTTCCGACCAGTTCAGTGTGGCCGGCACGATCAAAGGGGGAAGCACTGACATGGCACCTAGTTCACCCGGTGTTATGGGCTGACATCACGGATGTTGTAGGTGATGTAGCCAACCGTGTCAGTTTCCATAAAAAAATAAAATAAAAAAAAGTACCCTAGTAGTAGTAGTAGTAGAGAAGGAAACAAGAGCTAAAACAGAAATATCAAACTACCCATATACACCATCCCGACGATATTCTAATTATGTACCTACCCGTAACACAATAGTATACACACGCAGCAATAGCCCGCATGCGAGGTTAGAAGGACACATTACCTACATATAGGCACTATTACGCTACATCCCGACAATCGGGGTAAGTAGAGTAATCAGTGTTGCGCTACATGAACTCGGACAAATTACCGCACAACATTGATCACCGCCTTCAGCGCAGTATTAATATGTGATGGATAACTATCAAAACAGAAAATAAGGTACGAAGTCTTACCTAATGCATGACTTAGTGTAAGGACCGTGTCAAGGTGACAGGTGGCTGGCCTGTTGCCCTTAAGCATGGCATCTTGTCTTTTACTCGAAAACACCGGCTCTGCCATTGCCGTTTTCAATTTAAAATCTAATTCTATGCTACCTATACTTATTCACAATCAGTGACTTGTATTGACACGTTCGGCATTGCTAGATAATATTTCATTCGATCACTAGCGATATGTACCAATACCAACGTACTTAGAATGTTATGCAACAAAGATAATATTCTCACTTAGTTCAGTATATGTTTATTAGTAAACAAACTAGCGCGTCTTGCACCAACACGAGTTTAAAGTTAAGTAGCGAGTTATGGATTTAAACGCGGTTCACACATACAACGGGTGCTAGTTTAACGAGTTAAACTGGTTTATATATTGAACTTGTGTTGGTGCAAGTGGGCCTAAGGCTGCAGCGAAGTATGTAACATTAATCTCCGACCGGAAGTCTAGGGCAGACCAAACTATCACCTATGACTCAGGCGATAAAGAGCATTTCACCTTGAAAATAGTCCGCGTCACGTGTGAGACAAAAGTGCAAAGGAAACGATAATGTCCGCCAACACTCTCATGCGCGCTATTTAACTGTGGCGATGTTGCCATTTTACGTAACTGTTAATATGACCTTTTAGTTAAAATACTCATAGATAAATATTTGTTTCGTTTGGATGAAGGCTAAGTCTAGCAGCACCACACTGAGCGTATTTTGCGCCGCGCTACGCGCATCTAGTGCTACGTACATATTTCTACTGTACCCTTATCGCTATATTTAACCTACACCGCGTACCAACTACGCCGCCGTGTTCTCCGCATCATTTTGTATGGAGAAACGAAGTTCGCAAATCTATCACTAGAGGCGCTGCTCCGTTTCTGCGTACAAAATGATGCGGAGAACACGGCGAAGCGTAGTACGCGGTGTAGGTTAAATCTCGTGATAAGGGTCAGTACCTACAGTACAGCATCACGCCGAGCGCTCGAAGTCGAAAAAAATTATCTTCGCTCACGTCGAAGATAATTTTTTTACGAGAGTCAAGTTACGCGGAGCATAATACGTTTAGTGTGACACTAGGCTTAAATATATTAAACCAACAACTATGACAGGGCGTTAAAGCCAGCCTCAATAATTGTTACTTCCGCCCTGAATGAAACGTCGGTCGAAACGGCTATGTAAATAGTTTGTGTTTTTCGTCCAGTTCAGTGTAGCCGGCACGACCGAAGGGAAGCACTGACGTGGCACCAAGTTCACCCGGTGTTATGGGCTGACATCACGGATGTTGTAGGTGACGTAGCCAACCGTGTCAGTTTCCATAAAAAAAAAATTGAGTAGGAACACAAGATCAATTACTGATCTTGTGTTTACTCCCATTGAGGGATTTTTTTCATTGCGTTAATAATTTTATTTTAATTTATTTACCCTTATCTTAATAGGCGGTAGGGTTGAAGAACCCGTCCGGTTTGCTACCATCACTCTGACTGAAGGTCGCAGGAAGCGACTATGAACTTTCCTGTTTTCCATCCAGTTCAACAAAATGGAAACATTGACATGACACCTAGTTCACCAGTGTCTGACATCATGGGTGTAGTGGGTGACATAGCTAAAGATGTAATAAAAATAAAAAAATATAATAATAATATAAAAGCAAACGTAAGTACCACTAAGGCCCACTTGCACCAACACAAATTTAATATATAAACCAGTTTAACTCGCTAAACCAGTTTAAGCTAGCACCCATTGACTGTGGGAACCGCGTTTAAATCCATAACTCGCTACTTAACTTTAAACTCGTGTTGGTGCAAGTGGGCCTTAATGTTAAAACTCTTAGGCCCACTTGCACCAACACAAATTTAATATATAAACCAGTTTAACTCGTTAAGCTAGCACCCGTTGACTGTGGGAACCGCGTTTAAATCCATAACTCGCTACTTAACTTTAAACTCGTGTTGGTGCAAGTGGGCCTTAGAACTATAAATTATATTAAGAACGTTACGTAATATTTGTACGCACACCGCATACACAGTACGCACACTTCCCCATCCAATATGTATATAGCGACACAAGTAGGTATATAAGTAGTGTGCGAACGCGATAATGTACTTGACCTACAACACAACACAATGACTTCCCTTGTAATGTGACGTTTGATGTAGGGAGCGACCGCGGCCGCGTCGTCGTCGCTACTATATATGCTACGTCACAGTCACCGCCTCCGCCGCGGCGAACGAACACGCCCAGACGTAATGACCCTCACACATACAAGCGGAACATTTTATCGGATTGTTTTATATGCAGTGTCGAGCGAGTCGGCTTCGCTACGACGACGACGACGCCCTTAAATGTTGATTAAGGATATTGGAGAAGTCACCAAGTTATAGTCGAGAAGTCACCAAGTTATAGTTGAGAAGTCACCAAGTTATAGTTGAGAAGTACCAAGTTATAGTTGAGAAGTCACCATGTTATAGCTGAGAAGTCACCAAGTTATAGTCGAGAAGTCACCAAGTTATAGCTGAGAAGTCACCAAGTTATAGCTGAGAAGTCACCAAGTTATAGTTGAGAAGTCACCAAGTTATAGTTGAGAAGTCACCAAGTTATAGTTGAGAAGTCACCAAGTTATAGTCGAGAAGTCACCAAGTTATAGTCGAGAAGTCACCAAGTTATAGCTGAGAAAAGTCACCAAGTTATAGCTGAGAGATTGCCTATTTCTTAGTATAAATGTCTCAGGTATGTCGCAGGCTACCTTCCAGAGCCTATCCACATGTCGAAATTTGAACGGACTTGGTGGAGATGGAAACACCAATATTTTAGGGTTTGGTGCCATAAATGCTAAAACCTGCACCTGACGTTTTTTTTATGGAAACTGACACGGTTGGCTACATCACCAACAACATCCGTGATGTCAGCCCATAGCACCGGATGAACTTGGTGCCACGTCAGTGTTTCCCATCGGTCGTGCCGGCTACACTGAACTGGACGGAAACCACAAACTATTTACATAGCCGTTTCCACCGACCTTTCATTCAGTGCGGTGGTATCAACCCGGGCGGGTTAAACCCTACCACCTAGTAATATAAGACTTAGTCGCCTTTTACGACATACACGGGGAGAGATGCAGTGGGACTATTCTTTTAAAGTACCGGCCCCACACGGTACGTGCCGTTCTTGTTGAGTAATCGTGTGGTAATTGAGCCAGTCATCATCGGGATCGGCCTGAACGATTCGTACGTCATCACGCGCGTGGTGTCCCCAACGCGAGCGGAGCCGCGGGCGAAAACTCGTCTTAAAACACCTTTGCGCACGGAGGAGCGGTTGGAGAGGAGTTGGGAGTTGTCGAAGCAAACTGGGTACGACGCCACCAACTGAGGGCAGAGTCGTATAGTTGCAGAACCCGCCAAATCCATTCCTCTAAGAAATAGTTATAAACAGTTTCGAATGAAGTATTAAAATAAATTATCTGTTAAGACATTATGTTCCTAACACGGTCCAATCCAGAGTGAATCGCAAAGAAAAATTAACGTTATTTCCAGCTCCCTTGTAGTTTGTATGGGCGGCTATTTATCGAGGTCTAGTTTTTTCGTCTTACTGTAAAATCGTCCGAAACGGAGTTGGCGGGCTCTGGAACTATACGACTCTGTCTCATTGAAGTGGGCGTGGTATTGCATCAGTCGCGTCCACGGAGTAGTCGCGACCCAGCCGCGCACGTGGTGTTATATGGTGCGTGATTTTTTTTATTTTTTTTTTATTGAAACTGACACGGTTGGCTATACATCACCTACAACATCCGTGATGTCAGCCCATAACACCGGGTGAACTTGGTGCCACGTCAGTGCTTCCATTCGGTCGTGCCGGCTACACTGAACTGGACGGAAAGCACAAACTATTTACATAGCCGGTTCTACCGACCTTTCATTCAGTGCGGTGGTACCAACCCGGGCGGGTTAAACCCTACCACCTAGTAATATAAGAAGGGAGTCATATCCCTTAGTCGCCTTTTACGACATACACGGGGAGAGATGGGGCTATTCTTTTAAAGCCCTTGCTGCTTGCTGATTGCTGGAAAACGTAGTCGAGCCTCCCCTCGCACTGCCGGCCGACACATATTTTACTAGAAAATACAGCTAGCCCCAAGTACTTTTAAAAAAATTTTTTTTATGGAAACAGTCGTGGCTTCATCACCTACAACATCCGTAACGTCAGCCCATAACACCGGTTGAACTAGGTGCTATGTCGTTGCTTCCCTTCATTTCATGTCGGCTACACCGAACTGGACGGAAAGCACTAACTATTTACATAGCCGTTTCGACCGACGTTTCATTCAGTGCGGTATTACCGACGCGGGCGAGATAAACCCTACCACCTAGTAAGGTAGGAAGGGAAGGGAACTACAGTTTTACGTGGAATCCGAACCACGGTCAGCATCCAACTCTTTTTTGTGCATTCCGTTATGGATGGCTGAGTCAGAGGGGCTAGAGCGTATGCTCCTACCGGGCAATATTAACACCGGTAAGGCATCATATCGAAGACTTTCCTTTGGATTGCTGGCTATACTGGACTAGACGAGAACACGGCGGATGCTGCTATGCGGCCACCAAGAACATTTGAATAGGTAAGGACGAAGGACGACGACCTGCCCCGAACCAGCGTAACACGATGTTTGTATAAACGTACAAATTCCATTCAGAGCGCGATACTACCCAATCAGAGCGCGCGCCGTCTCCTCCGCTACCCGCGGAGCTCGGCGACGCTGTTTCTCATATAAGCATTGGACAGTCTGACGTCCAAACTCTCTAAATGTTCTTGGCGGCCACTTTCCGTTCAGAAGCGATGTCTTCTGTACACTCTCCTTCGTGGCTTCGCACAACTCGCTCTACAGCGGAGTGTGAAGGGCGGGGCTGACCCTTTTCTCCCGTCCGTTTCGTTTTGCGTACCTACTCGCCGCCGTAAGCGGCGGGATGCGGAGACTCGGGGCGAGACGACGACGGTCCTCGGGCGTGCGGGCGGCGCGGCGTCGTAAAAACAGCTGATTCACCCGGGGACGTGGATCGATCCGGCTGCGGCCAAGGGCGACCCTCTCCCCCACCCGGTCCAGTCAGACATCCGGCGACTACTGCCGGGGGGGGGTGTAGGGGGGTGGTAGGGTGTTCACACACCCAATCACCCCGCCAGACCACGCGGCCCTGAATAAACAGCGACCGGTTAAAACTGACAACGCGCACGCAACAATGCAGCTGTCAGCCTAAGAAATCTCTCACTCTTGGAAATTTCACCAAGAGTTGGCTAGTTGGATATTTTTTTTTGTCTTAGATTTCGGGTTGCTTTAGTGGCTATCGCGCAGGCGAATTTAAGAACATAACAAAAATGGCGTCAGATTTGGTCCCAGATAATTGGTTTTAGCGCTACCGCCGCGCCGCTATATATGTGATCGCTATTATGAGGCCAGGTATTCTGTATTAGCGGAATTTTTCCCCTTAAATAAAAAAATGCCCACATGGCGTAAGGAGCAGATAGGATAGCTCGACGTACACACGATACAACCACGTCTTTTCGTTGTGAAGTCCGCACATGTTCACGAAGAAGTATAAGAGTTGTAAACCATAGTGGGGAAGATTATACCGAAAAGGGCGCAACAACACAAAGTCTACATTTCAAAAGTGCAATTTAGCCCAATTTCATGCCTCATCCGAGTGTGCTTAGATTCGCGATGGAACGTCTATCCATGGCACCAGCGAGCTACAGAGGCAGAAATATCACATAGGTAGTAACTGCCGAGCGTGTACGAAACATTGAATGAACTAACCTAGGTAGTCTATAGTGTGTATATGTGCATATAACCGCACTGTCCTGTCCCTAAGCGGAGCGAACAGTAAATCCTTGACATTTGAACGCTGCTAGGTACTCGTTGGAGAGGCGAGAGCCGCCGGCTCGGATCAGCCAGCACGTGCTCGCTCAATGCCAACTCGTTATGTAAAACGAGAATCGGGAGATGTGGGTCTGTCTCTATGTACATTGTAGCCTGCGAGAGCAGATTTTGCAACAGTCGAGATTGCGATTACTTCATTTCATTATCAATACTAATAATAATCTGTAAGGGATGATCATGGAGTGAGTTACTTTCTTTTATGATATACTGCGCTTGTAGACTATGTATGATAGTAAAACTAAATAGACGATTTTTAGAAATATTATCTTTCTGTATGTATGTATTTTCCTCCATAACTCTTGAACCGATCATCCAAATTCGATAAAACTTAGTACAAGCACATTTAACTATACAGGACACAGGATAGCTTATAAAATTTTGGTCCGGTTGCGCTAAGATGTGGCTCTCATACAAACCGAATTGTTCCGCGCGCCGAAATAAAGGTCCTATAGCGTGCTTACTTACTTTCTTCTTTTTAAATACGCTTTTCACGCGAGCGAAGCCGCGGGCAAAAGCTAGTCTAACCTTGAAAGTTCACAAATCCTCTGGAATGATACGGGATGTGGTATTAGCTGTGTCGAGTCGAGCACCATTGGTCCCCATCAGCGCCCATTGGTAGAGGGGTCGTCCCTGTGCGCACGAATCTGTGCGACGGAGAACGTTCTACAGCCGGGTTGTCTCTTTCTAAAACTCAGTGTTCATTATTTACTGCCGGTTATTATACTCTCGAGGCACGCGTCACGTCTGCTTATTAGCAAGCAACACCTAAAAAACTTTTTTTTTTTTTATGGAAACTGACACGGTTGGCTACATCACCCACAACATCCGTGATGTCGGCCCATAACACCGGGTGAACTTGGTGCCACGTCGGTGCTTCCCTTCGGTCGTGCCGGCTACACTGAACTGGACGGAAAACACAAACTATTTACATAGCCGTTTCGACCGACCTTTCATTCAGTGTGGTGGTACCAACCCGGGCGGGTTAAACCCTACCACCTAGTAATATAAGAAGGGAGTCATATCCCTTAGTCGCCTTTTACGACATACACGGGGAGAGATGCAGTGGGGCTATTCTTTTAAAGTACCGGCCCCACACGGTACAATTGTGTAAATTACATGCCGCCTTCTTGCAAATGTGTGTTCTGTTGGTTGAGCGGTGTTTCTATGAGCTATGGCTTCAGGTTAGGCGTTCTGTGGAACTGCCACAGGATGTACGCATCACACCTTCACACAGGGTTGCCATAATGTCCGGTCTTAGATCGCACAGTCCGGTTTTTAAGGCTTGTATCCGGTCTCCAAAATAATGAAAAACCGGACATTCAAACGTCCGGTTTTTCTTCATATAACGCAAATAATATTAATTTTGTTCAGAACATTTTAATACAAATCTTACTGGGTTCTTCGATATTGCATTCAGCTCGATCAATTCAACCATAATACTCTCAATAAATTGCTGACTGCCTTTTATTGATTATCTATCTCTATTTTATTTTCAAAATAAAAGATAATGAAACATTTTCTTCCTGAAAATTTTTAAACATTTTTACTTGAAAAATCAAATGCCCTTTGATGAAAAATTTCCGGTTTTTTCATCGGAACCATCTGGCTACCCTGCCTTCACACCAAGCCTAACCGGTTTATTTCTACACCTTCTTACTATCATTTTATAATTTTACATTTTGTTTATAGACGTCCAGAGACACCAACCTTGCGGTTACAAAATCCAGACGTCTACACCTGCACTCTTGCGAGTACAGTGATCATGTATGCCAGATCGAGGCCCCATAGCTACCGTTTTTCTAAATAATCCCATGGGAAATACATTTTACTTTTTGCAATATATTTATTTATTTATTTCTACAGCTACTGGACAACAGACGACGCGACGACGCGACGGCGCGGCGCGGCGCGGGGCGGTTTTTTTTTTTTTTATGTAATCCGGTATGGGTGGCTGAGTCGAGGGGCCAAAGCGCATGCTCCGACCAGCCAATATTACCTCCGAGAAGGTAGGCGCCATACCGGAGACTTCCCTGGATTGCTGGCTATACTGGACTAGAGGAGAACACAACCGAGGCTGCTATGCGGCCATCTTACATCCAGTACGGTGGTACCAACCCAGTCGGCTACAATTTGAGCCTACCACCTAGTAAGGGGCAAGGGAAGGGACCTACAGTTTTACACCGGTTCCGAACGGTGAAGCAGCAGGTGTAGGTATGCCCGTAAATTTTTTCGTCAGAAAAAACTCATTGGTACACGCCGACCGGATTCGAACCTCGGACCTCTCGCATGAGAAGCCGATGCCCAAACCACTCGGCCACCCGTCGCTATTCAGCTTTAGCGAGGCACTTATTATGAAGCCTACATTGAGTACACTTCCGCTGCCTAGTGTAACGCGCGCGGCCACATCTAGGGAATTTATTGATGTCATTCATGGCATGAGGCACGAGTGAGGCATGCCGCGCCGCGACGCAATCGATCGTGAAAGTAGCATGACGCACACTCTAGCTAGCGCGTACTGTGCGGAATGGCTTTTCTTGGTATTCTCTGTCGCTTGCTGTAATTGCTGTAAGTGCACGCGGCACGTAACTTGGCCGCTGTGCGAGCGGGACAGCGTTATACGAACGATCGCATGCGTATAACGCCGTCCCTCTCGCACAGAGGCCAAGTTACGTGCCGCGCGCATACTTATATATTACTACCTTTTCTTTAGGTATTAGATTTCGGGTTGTATGAGTGGCAATAGGGTGGCACAAGGCACGGGTGAATTCAAGATACAGAAATGACATCAACTTTAATTAAAAAAAATAAAAGTATTTTTGGGCCTAGCGTCGCAATATTATATTATTTTGTGGTCGCAATTAGGAGATCATGTAGAAAGAAAGAAAGAAAGAAATGATTTTTATTTTCTCTTAATTAATCCTTAAAAATAACAAACGGTACAAAAAAAACTAAAAGAGAAAAATGGACAGGCGCAGCCTTTGCCGCTACACACCCACTCGTCTCCGAGCTGGGAGTGTGCGGCGCTGAATTTCAGCCTGCCCCTGTTTGCTGTAGGTAGACCAATACAAGGCGTTCGTACCGTACTCTGTCCAGAATGTGTGGCCTTAAAATACTTACCTACAATCCGGTGACACGGCGCGCGTAGGGGACAGATAGGATAGCTCGACATATTTTACCTAAAATTTGCGGCCGTGTTAATGTATGTCACACACAACCCCGACAATCGGGGTAAAAGCAGATTAATCGGTGTTATGCTGCAAGTACTCTTGTAAATTTCAGCGCAACACCTATCGCCACGTTAAGCACAGTATTAGGACAAGATAACTATCAAGCAGCAAGTAAGGCACGAAGACCCACCTGCTGCATGACTCGGTGAAAGGACCGTGTCTATAAATCTGTTATATCTATATATAATAAAGGTACCTCGGACGTCTTCACTGCACGGCACGTTGGTGCCCCGTCTCGCTCACTAGTACGTCTTCTGTCTCGCTCAATCCCGCGTATGGATGGCTAGCTCTTTCGTTCGCTTCTTCAAACGGAAGGTGGCGATTACTTGTCATGCAGGTGTGTCCGGTGACCATATCGACCAGAAATATGAATTAAAAACATTTTTAAATTTAAACAATTTACTTAAGACATAGATATACATAGTTTTACACACGTACTCACAAATTATGTTTTAGAGGATTATATGGCGGAGGCAGGTCATACATACATACATACATACATATCACACACGCTGAATCCCGACAATCAGGGTAAGCAGAGTAATCGGTGTTGTGCTGCAAGAAATCTGGTAAATTACAGCACAACACCGACCACCACGTTTCGCAAAGTATTCGAACAAGATTCAATCGATCAAGCAGCAAGTAAGGCACGAAGACCCACCCGCTGCATGACTCGGTGGAAGTACCGTGCCAAGGTGAGAGGTGGCGATCCTGTCGCCCTTTAGCACGGCATCTTGTCCTTATCCCTTAGTCGCCTTTTACGACATGCATGGGGAGAGATGCAGTGGGGTTATTCTTTTTAAGTACCGGCCCCACACGGTACGCAAACTACAGCGGAGGCAGGTCATAATTCATAAATCATATTGTGAACTAATTTATGATTATATCTATTCCTGTCTCTGTATTAATACCAATTTAATAAATAAATAAATAGACTATAGAAGCATTGCACATTCTTCACAATAAATACAGTAAGGAAACACTCGCTTATTCGGAATCGCAAGCGAAAGGTGCGTGCTCTTAACACAAAGTTTGCAGTATGAAATCTGTTGCCCTAGTCAGTGAAGTTGCATTCGGAAAAGCTAACATCGATTACACAACAGTCAGTACTCATTACGATTCACCTCGATCTTGACACTTGAGCGGTTTCACGAGCAGCGCGTGGCGTAATCGAGACTACCTAACTACCACATACATATACACCGACTTCCATTTATAGAATCTTATAATTAAACGTCTACATATACATTTTATGTTTATTTGAATACTGACAGCGCCGCCGGTAGTCAGTCGGAAAGGTTAACGATTGGTTGACGGTTTGCGTTAGCGGTTTACGTTTCGCCCAGACTTCGGTAACCGGAATTCTTGTAGTTTACGTCGCCTTGACAAACAGACGATTCGCAGTTCGGCCGCGAATCTATTAATATTTGCAAAGTTTTCCGAGTCGTCATTGGCGTGTGCATCCTAGAACGACAAAAAAGGTATGGACGCCGGACTGGCAAATGCTTGTATGAGAACTAGCGTCGCCGAGTTGCGGGGAGCGGAGTGTACTTACCGATGATAAGATATTCCACTATTGTGCACACTAAACTTGGCTGTAGTGTTTTTACACGTAAACACAGAGCATGCGGGCACTTTAAACAGGTTTTTGCGAACGCGGCCGATGACAGACTGACGGGCCAGCGCGCGACCGTCCATACAAAACAAGCATGCTTTTGCTTATATCGTGTTACGCTGGCGAGGATAGGGTTCGGAGTCCATACCTTTTTTATCGTTCTAGTGTGCATCATTGTCATCAATCTGAACCAGTCAGCGTGTAAACGCCCACTGCTGGGCATAGCGTCTCCAATTTTCCTCTAGTCCTACATCAGAACTACGGTACATAAAAACGAGTAGAAGTATCGCAAATTACCATACACATTGCGCGTGAGTTTAGATAGCGCCAAGTTATTGAACATCTTTAAACAAATTATTTGTGCGACGTTATGTGCTTTTGTTAAGATTTCTCAGATCAAGTGAGCGGAGCTACGCTTACACGCGACGAGTCGTCGCGTCACTGGTCTACTGGTTTCAGATTCAGATATTTATTTCGCCATAAAGAACACACATGTTCTTATGCTCTTATGCTTCGTGTGTGTCAGAACATAGAACATCCATTCACGTGTGATCTAAGCGTGTCACCCAGGTTGATTTAGCAATTGCTATTAAATATCTACTGTAATTGTTAGGTATTTAAAAATTTGTGGGGATCATGAAGATGTTTTTATTAAATATAGATAGAAAAAATTACAACTATGCAAAAAGTTGTTCCTTTTCATCTCCAGAATGACCCAGTCCCCAGAATCGACCCATGACTCTATTGTTGTTTATTGTATAATTTCATCCATAGGTAGGTAACCTACGCTTGGACATTTTGAAAATTCCGCTAGTTCTAATTTCAATTCGAAGAAGAACAAACAAACAAACTTCGCAAGTCACAATGTTGTTAGTCCTCCTTCCTTACCTATAGTAAAATCCAACGTCTGCTTTCTGTCTGTCTGAGTGTCTGTCTGTCCGCTTATAACTCGAGAACCACTGAACCGATTTTAATAAAACAAAATTCTACGAATAGCTTGATTGTTCCCATCAACTATAGGCTACTTAATATCACGCTAAATAGCTTATGAGGTTAGCAGTGAAGTGAAATATGAGAGCGGGCGGAGCCGCGGGCACAGCTTGTACCTTATAAGTTCAAGTTATTATATTATAGTAACTTACAAATAATTAACCCATACCACCGCCATCCAACGCTCACAAGAGCATTAATATTTACATCATAAACAAAACACGAATGCTCAAGAATCTGCCCACTCTGTCTATTTACATAACCTATATCTGGTGTATAGTGCTATCGTAAATTTTTATGCTTAAATATATCAAGTCAAATCAACAACAAACAATTAGTTTATGTTTATTACAAATAAATGTAATAAATAAGTCATATTAAAAATGTAAAATTGATGAAAAACCTGTGTAGTATAAGCATATTTAATTGCCTACATTCTTCTATACAAGAAACTACTAAGATGAAGGAAAGCTCATCATGAGTTAGCTTCTCGCAAGTGGTTCAGTCACTCGCATGTGTTAGCTGCAATGCGCCATGCGCTTTGGCACATCGTTGGATTATCTTCGTTTAACCATGTCAAACTCCGACTAATGGTCGTTCTCGCCACTTTCGGCTACAATGTAGCCGACGGCTAACTTCTATAAAAATAGTATAAGAAATGTCAAATAACCGTTGTACTTTATTTAACCGGAGATGATGAAAGCGGTGGCACTACTGAAAAACAAGGCTCCCATATGTAATGCCGGCTCCACACATACATACAATCATACATAATCGTCACGTCTGTTTCCTTAGTGGGATAGGCAGAGACACGGAACAGGCTGACATCTCTTCCGCGCTCAATGTTCCGGCTTCCGACGACATTGGCCAAAAAATAATTTTATCTCGCTCTAACGAACCAACTAAAGGGTGATAGTTTCCTTCTTAACCTTACTAGATGGTAGGGTTTATCCCGCCCGGGTTGGTACCACCACTCTGAATGTAACGTCCGTCGAAACGGCTATGTACATAGTTCGTGCTCTCCGTCCAGTTCAGTGTAGCCGACTGACATGGCACCTAGTTCACCCGGTGTGGCTGGGCTGACATCACGGATGTTGAGGTGATGTAAGGTTGAGGTTGAGCCAACCGTGTCAGTTTCCATAAAAAAAATGTTCCATGTGTTTAGCAGTCTCGTGTGTCAAGTGCGTGGGTCTTCAGATTTAAGACCCACGCACACCATCGACCATGTAGTCACTGTAAAACTGTAGGTCGCTTGTAGGACCTTACTAGGTGGTAGAGTTTAATCAGCTAGAACTGGTACCACCGCACTGAATGAAAGTCGGTCGAAACGGCCATAAAAATAGTTGTCCTTCGCCGTCTAGTTCAGTGTAGCCGGCGCGCTCAATGGGCATCACCGCCATGGCACTTAGTTCGTCAAGGTGTGATGGGCTGTCATCAAAGGTGTGTGGGGCTTTAAAAGAATAGCCCCACTGCATCTCTCCCCGTGTATGTCGTAAAAGGCGACTAAGGGATATGACTCCCTTCTTATATTACTAGGTGGTAGGGTTTATCCCGCCCGGGTTGCTACCACCGCACTGAATGAAAGGTCGTCGGTCGAAACGGCTATGTAAATAGTTTGTGTTTTCCGTCCAGTTCAGTGTAGCCGGCACGACCGAAGGGAAGCACTGACGTGGCACCAAGTTCACCCGGTGTTATGGGCTGACATCACGGATGTTGTAGGTGATGTAGCCAACCGTGTCAGTTTCCTTAAAAATAAAAAGTTGTCTTCGCCGTCTAGTTCAGTGTAGCCGGCGCTCTCAATGGGCAGCACCGCCATGGCACCTAGTTCGCCAAGGTGTAGTAGGTGTGCGTTCATGCAGGTTCCTTCAAACGAAGTCGCAAGAGCTCGTGTAGAGAGGTTGGTTTCGATCGGTCAAAGTGGGTCATTGCGTGTCTGTCTGCCGGGGAGGTCGGTCGCTTCGCGCTGCGGCGTTGTAGAGTGGGCGAATGCGGCTGCCCGCTCCGAATGTGGGTGAATGTACGAGGTGAGGTCGCGGCGGGCTTCCACACGTGTGCTGCCTTCCGAAACTCGAATGTCCTAAACTTGAGTCGCTCGCAGCTGTAGTTCGCAGTCGCAACTAGGTATTGCGCGCCTTTTTTTTCATGTAATCCGGTCCATACCAGATTACATAAAAAAATACCCATGTGTCTGAGTCGGAGGGGCCAAAGCACATGCTCCGACCAGCCAATATCACCTCCGAGAAGGTAGGTGCCATACCGGAGACTTTCCTGGATTGCTGGCTATACTGGACTAGAGGAGAACACAACCGAGGCTTCTGTGCGGCCATCTTACATCCAGTACGGTGGTATCAACCCATTCGTCTACAATTTGATCCTACCACCTAGTAGGGGGTAAGGGAAGGGACCTACAGTTTTACACCGCACCGGTTCCGAACGGTGAAGCAGCAGTTGTAGGTTTGCACGTAATTTTTTTCGCCAGAAAAAACTCACTGGTACACGCGCCGACCGGATTCGAACCTCGGGCCTCTCGCATGAGAAGCCGATGCCCAAACCACTCGGCCACCCGCCGCTTTAAAATGATTCGTGTTAAATGTATTTGGGAAGTGCGAATGGCTACATCACTGTGGCGTGTTTAGAGGTGTGTTTATCTAAACAAACTGAATACGACCCCTCCAACTGTTAGCATACGTCGTCGTCGAAGATTACGTCTAGCGCACCTAGGTTTCCGCACCACAAAAAAAAAACTTAAAAAAAAACACGTGTCTTGTATGGGGACCGCCCTCAATTTTGACCTTTTTTATATTTTATTATTTGTTATATCCACCATAATTTATTTATTTACAACAACACATATTATGTGAAATTTTCAACCGGCTACCTATTACGGTTTCAAAGATACAGCAGTAGGATAGACAGACAGACAGACGGCGTAGGCTTGTAATAGGCTTCCGTACGGGTTACGGAAACCTAACTAGCATGAAATCCCCTGTACTCATTCCTTCTCCTTCTTGTCGCGCTCCAAAAGTACTTTTTACCAGATTTATCCCTTGCTGCGTGAAAATGAGAGTGAAAATATATTTTTCTGGAGATATAATCACATGAGCTGTACAAAGAGGGGCCATTCCTTTCTTCAAGCATATTGCAATCATACAGAAACCGTACCGTGTGGGGCCGGTACTTAAAAAGAATATCCCCACTGCATCTCTTCCCATGCGTGTCGTAAAAGGCGACTAAGGGATAAGGACAAGATGCCGTGCTAAAGGGCGAGAGGCTCGCCACCTCTCACCTTGGCACGGTACTTCCATCGAGTCATGGAGCAGGTGGGTCTTCGTGCCTTACTTGCTGCTTGATCGATTGAACCTTGTTCGAATACTTTGTGAAACGTGGTGGTCGGTGTAATGCTGTAATTTACCAGAGTTCTTGCGGCACAACACCGATTACTCTCCTTACCCCGATTGTCGGGATTCAGCGTGTGTGATATGAATGTATGTACAAAAACTGTTCCTATCTTGCGACTGGCGATTGCAAGCGATCGATGGTAACGTGGTAAGAAGGCCTGTCGGTTTTCTACTGGCAGCGGCGGCGGGCGTTCATTAATTGAAGTTGAAACGCTCAGAGCGAACCTCGAAGCGAGCTGGATAGTAAATACAGCTATGGCTGATTGCTGCCTTTCGCGTTTTGGTATAAGAGCGTATTCAGGTCAGCACGGCGGCCTCAATGGGTCAAGTCAGTACTCAGCACGCGCAGTCATCAGCATCACAGTAGGTAATGCTAAAAACCTAATAGATCAGCACTATAGATCAGTGATAATAATGAAGTGAAAAATAAATTTTTAATTAGAAAAATGCAAATCGAAAAACATTGGAAAAATACATCCCGACCAGGATTCGAACCTGGGTCTCTGGCTTGAGCCGCCAACGCCAACCAACGCGGACGGGTTGAACCCTACCCTACCCTAGTAAGGTAAGAAGACCGGGTAGATAAGGGACCGACAGTTTTACGTGGAATCCGAACCACGGTCAGCCTCCAACGGTCGAGCGGTCACCCATCCATCCACTGACCGCGCCCATGTGTGCTTATGATCCGACCGACGACAGTCGGCCGACCGCACGTCGCTGAGCTATCGAGGCTGACAAAAAGGTACCGGGTTGGTGCCACCGCAATGAATGAAAGGTCGGTCCGAAACGGCTATGTAAATAGTTTGTGTTTTCCGTCCAGTTCAGTGTAGCCGGCACGACCGAAGGGAAGCACTGACGTGGCACCAAGTTCACCCGGTGTTATGGGCTGACATCACGGATGTTGTAGGTGATGTAGCCAACCGTGTCAGTTTCCATAAAAAAAAATAAAAAAGGTATACCCACCTGTATACTTAAATATAGTAGTTCGCACAGCATCTCTTCCCTTTCATGGCGTAAAAGGCGAAGATAAGTACAAGGTGCCGCCGTGCTAAAGGGCGATAGGGTAGCTACATATTTAGTCGAGACTTACTCGAAGGCGCATCTCTGTCGCGACCTACATCTTGCGAGATGCGGGAGGCGGAGGCGTAGGGCGCTGCTGCACCCGCTCCTCCTCGGTGCCTCCACGTGGGGGGGTCCCGCCCACGTGCCGTGGGGAGGCGCATATACGGGCACGAATTTACCACTCGCGAGAGGGGAGCACTATTGTGCGCCGACTGGTACATTGGAAGCTTGCACTCTCAAAGCATAGGTACCCACCCACACACCGGCACCCTCGTACACGATCACGGAGAAGATAGGTAGAGAGGAGTTGTAGCGTGGCTTCTAATTTATACTAAGACATCATCATCATCAGCCTGTATCGGCCCACTGCCACAGATTACTAAATAGTTACTTCGTAACAGATGAATCTCTCCATAGAAAAAGTTACGTACCTTCGGCTTTAATAGCCTAAACTTTTACGACGCCAGTCGCTGCGTGCGAAAATGTACCTAAACGAAAGAGCGTAAAGTGATTATTGCTTTGCAGCTGCGCGCGGACGCGGGGCCTTGAAGCAAATTCGGTGACGTTTAGGGCTGCTACTTTCGATAAAAATATCAATGCATTACACAATCTTTAATATTATTATATTGCAAAGAGGAAATATGTGTGAATGTTTGTTCGCGAGCTGCAGCACAGATTTAAAAATGTTTTTTTTATGTTAGATAGGTACCAATTTTTTTTTGTTTAACATATAGGCTACTACTAGTTTTAGCCCGCGGCTTCGCCCTCGTTAAAATATATTAAAGGAAGAAATTAGTTCAGCCCGAAAATACTTCAGGTAATCCTACCTACCTACTACCCCTGTAATGTTATTATTGTTACCTGTACGCATGCTTATCTAACCGATTTTATTCGGTATAGATTAAAAATACATCTGCCAAGCGAAGCCGGACATATTGCCGGCGGCAATTAATTCCAGTCGACCTTTACATACACCTTTCTACTTCCGACTTTTCCGGTTTTTTAGAATAGGTAATTATTGCTCAACAAAAACAATATACTCACATTTCTTCATCAGCAGGTAAATGGAAAAAAGAGAGATTTTTATCTCTCCTCTTGCTGGATTTACATCCATCTACTGCACATAAATTGCCACTGCCACTATTAACAGAAGCCATGTCAACTTGAATTAAGACATAGGCAAAGAAACTCTTTGGATATAGGTAGGTACGACCGTACGAAGCAGTAGCGTGAGCGCGCGCTCACGTAGGTTAGCTCCATGCGGCTGTCGGCAGCCCAATGAATTATGGATCGCCGGCGGTCCGGTCGGCGGTAGGTAGTTATCGCGCGCAAGTACATAGAGTGCGTGAGCCCTGCCACTGCTGGACATAGGCCTCTCCCAAGGCACGCCACCACACCGTAGTAAGACACATTAATTAATTTATTTATTAATTATAAGGTTTACCAACAACTGGAGGCCGGGAGGACTGGAGGAAAATTGGAGAGGCGTATGTCCAGCAGTGGACGCTTACACGCCGACTGACTGATAGGTTTACCAACAGGTCTGACACATTTTCATTCGTATACACAAATTAGTCGTTGACCTAAACAAAACTAAATAATGTTTTTTTTAAATCGATGGCAAAAGTAGAAAGGTTCAAGCTATAGTGCAGCCCCAATGACCGGATAATTAATTACTGGCTTTACAACATAGATGAGACCTGCGCACAATGATATTGAGTAGCCAGTGCGCGGAGTGGCCGGGGGGAAGCATGTTGTGTTCGTAGTACGTAGTAGCACAGATTACTTAATAGTTACTTCGTAACAGATAAATCACTCCATAGAAAATGTTCCTACCTTCGGGCTTTAATAGCCTACTGTTTCACGTCGCCAATCGCTGCGTGCGAAAATGTACCTTAACGATCGAGTTTAAGGTGGTTATTGCTTTGCAGCTGCGCGCAGTTGCGTGGGCGAGCGTCTATGTATACTTCGCGCGGCTGACGAATTCTCACTGAAATAGACCGCCGCGCCGGCGGCCCGTCGGGCGGTAGGTAGTTAGCGCGCGGAAGTACATAGAGTGCGTGAGGCCTGGTAGTAGTACTAATCACGCACAATTTAACACCACATGTGCTGAGCTGAAGTCGCGTCCATAGAGTGGTCTGACTGACGCAATGGCACGGTCGTCGCTAAGATGACGTGTGACCCCAGTTTGTGACGACGCACCATGTTAGCTTGGGCGAACTCCTCTCTACCTATATTCTCCGTGTAAACAATACACACGAGCCGTGTGTCAGCAGACGCGGTGAGCGTGTGAGCGCTGCTGGCTGTCCTCCGGAATTTTATGAATGAAAGCCGAGGAGGGTAAATGGATGCTGTTTTCTTGCACGGGTTTCCCACGCCTTTAACCGCGCTGTCTTTAACTATAACGGGATCGCTGGTACGTATGTGTGTGTGTGTGTGTGTGGGGAGAGATGCTGAGCGTGTGGACGTGAAAAGGGTACAGGTTGCTTGCTATGTACTATATACATCTAGTAGGCATATACTATACGCAGTATATACACTATATATACACTTACGTGTGTTTACTTTTAACGTTTCAATGTCGGGTGTTCAAGGTCGATTTTGTTGTGACGCGGCCGTGCCCCGCCCTCCCATACTCCCCCGCAGTCGCCGGCGGCGCGCTGTCTTTGATGAAATAAAAATGCATAAATACTTCTGTATCTTACTTACTACTAAAAGTAAGTAATGGGTTCGGAACTGCGCGGGCCCGATCGCTCAAAAGCGAAACGCGAATATACTCCGAGTATCTGCGCACTTACGACCGTTTAGATACTGAGATGCGGAGTGCGACTACTAGCAAAATGTTTAATTGTTTATAAATATTATGATTTATTTTATAATAATATATTTCATAAATATTATTAGATGCTTTATATTCGGTCTCTGCAACTGCCTTACAGCATCACAATATATTAATCATAATTAACTTGCAATTTCGAACTCAAACTACAGACCATTGAAAAATTAAAAGTACAATAATCAAATTTAAATTAAGGTCTAAATATTGAAAATTTCATTAAAAATAATTAAAATAACAGATTTAAATAAAAAAGGATAATTTATAATAAATAAAATTTTCTACTTCTAGGTCAAGCAATCAATAATAAAATTATAACAAAACAAATTTCAAATGTGAGGTGTGTAAGATTGAAGGAGGGTGTGTGTGTGTCTGCGCGAGAGGCTGATTGTGTATAATTTTGTCTAATAAATCCGGTTTTCGCGGTAACTATATTATGTATGAAAATAATATCTAATGAAAATACATTTTCTTCTTCCGGGGGGGCGGTGAATATGCTTGAGGGGTGCCCCCCCCCCCCCCCCCCCCCCTGGGCAGCGCACCGCCTGAGAAAAGAGCCTGAGCGAAACACTGAGCAGTTCACTTCACGTGTTCTAGCGTTGGTTTGTACTATCGTGTTGCCGGTTGGCACTGTCCTGTCCTGTTGCATTTGTGGTTTTTTTTTTTTATGGAACCTGACACGCTTGGCTACATCACCTACAACATCCGTGATGTCAGCCCATAACACAGGGTGAACTAGGTGCCATGTCAGTGCTTCCCTTCATTTCATGTCGGCTACACTAAACTGGACGGAAAACACGAACTCTTTACATAGCCGTTTCGACCGACGTTTCGTTCAGTGCGGTGGTACCAACCCGGCCGGGATAAACCCTACCACCTAGTAAGGTAAGAAGGGAAGGGACCTACAGTTTAACGTGGAATCCGAACCACGGTCAGCAGATGCGAGTTCTGCAAATTATTTCTTGAGAGCAGATCCATTTTTGGTCGAATAGGTAAACGTAACCGTCGAATTGCGAACAGCGCACATAGAAATACCAGCAGCTGGGAAAAGAGACTGCCGACCGACCTGCAGACGAAGAAAGAGATTAACCTGACATGGCAACATCATTACATACTACACAACATAGCCCATTACACCTTAGTGAACTAGGTGCTTGGACAGCGCATCCTTTTTTTTGGGCGAGACGGTTACACTGAACAGCGCGGCTATTTCTAGTTGTTTTTAGAATTTAATAGATTTTGAGATGTTTGAGGTAGTGAAAGAACTCATCAGTTGCGATTGCGACTAAAGATAGCGACCGAATTTCGCTTGGGTAGTAAGGTTAGAGCCGGTTTAACGTCCGCCTGCGCCGGCCGACGCTGCTGGTGTTGCGACGTCGTCGTCGCGTCGGAGGCGACGGAGGTGTCGGCATTGCTCAAACGGCGGCCGCCACTTGCCTCACCTCACTACTACACGCCCGCTGCTAGCGTCTCCCGCGCCGCCGCCGGGGCCGTGGCCTGCGTCGGCTCCGGCGCGAGGCGATCGATCGTTTCATAATTTTAATGTTTACGTCAACAGCATTAGGACAATACCGTGTCGGGCCGGTACTTAAAAAGAAGAAGAAGAATAGCCCCACTGCATCTCTCGCCATGCATGTCGTAAAAGGCGACTAAGGGATAAGGACAAGATGCCGTGCTAAAGGGCGACATGCTCGCCACCTTTCACCTTGGCACGTTACTTCCACTGATTCATGCAGCAGGTGGGTATTCGTGCCTTACGAGCTGCTTGATCGATTGAATCTTGTTCGAATACTTTGCGAAACGTGGCGGTCGGTGTTGCGCTGTAATTTACCAGAGTTCTTGCAGCACAACACCGATTACTCCGCTTACCCCGATTGTCGGGATTCAGCGTGTGTGATATGTATATGTATGCATTAGGACAATATGGGATTATCTGCCGGTGAGTGTGTCCCTACTACCTATAAACTAAGGATCTTCAAGAGACGTGTCAATAAATTATTTTAATTTAAGACGACTGCCACCACTTTGTCGGCCTTGTCGCTAACATGGTATCTCGTTGAGCGGGAGTAGTGGTGTTAAAAATTGCTACGGTACTCCAAGGGCTGTGTGTGTGCAGCATTCATTGTCATTCGTATTATACATAAGTGTCAGATCAGGTGGCACCGCAACCTTGTCACAGTCACTTGCCAATCGGTAAACTAACCTCACAAGGGTTTGTGTTTAACGACGACAACGTACCTTACTGCCTCGCTTTCCACGGAAGTGAAGGGCGAGAGAGGTCGAAGCCGTTATGGAAGGTTTACACTGAGCGATTTTCGTCAAGTGACTGCAGTCACTTGACGAAAATCGGCCCATGGGCCGCACGGCGAAAGTCGTGTAAACGGCCGCAAGGTGGACGGGTGGTGGCTCGGATCGGCTGGGGAAAGGCTTCAGTCTGTGTTTCCCGTGGGATTTTTTCGGAAGAACGTTACAGCTATGGGGCCTCGATCTGGCATGCATACATACAGCCGGAAGGCTGGTATTTCCGGACGTATATAAACAAAACGTAAGAGATACCATATTTGATAGTAAATCAATCTTGGCCGCAAGGTGACCGAAGACAGTTGGCAGCCTGGCGCAGCGAGTCGAGTCAGGCGAGTTTGGTCCCCAGTGTAAATCCCCTTTTAGTTTGACAGTTTGACAAAGGCATGCGACACGACAAGATTCTGGGTAGCTGTGCCGAGGGATCGAAGGTGCTCGACGCAGCCAATTCCACCTTCCCTCGCGAAACCACGCTTAGCTAGGTACCACATCGGCAAGCAGACTCGCGGACTATTCTGGGGCTGGACAGCCTGTTGATACGTTTGAAGACTTGAAGGTTTAATGATCTTGCGAGGCGGATTGTGTGTTCGCTGCCCATGGCCTTGTGTTGGTGGGGCTGGGCCATTCTCCGCACTGAGACCTCAAAACGGTCGGTTGTACTTTGATCTGCAGCTTATTATTAGGCATGTCTATCTCTTCAGTGCAATCGGAAATCTTCGTCGACATCCAAATACCGGTTTCGACAACAATAACGTCACCGGATATACTACGGCAGACGTTAAATCGAGTGTGACCAGGCTACTTGCCACCAGCTGATTGTGACAAAAGAAACGCTGACAACCGCGCCACAGTATGAAATTTGACCTGATTTTCGGACATGGTATTTTTATTCCCAAACTAGTTAGTCTTTACTATTTTAAAAGCTAGAGTTGAACTCCCGTGTTTCAGTTACGTATAGTTGCAAAGTTATGAATTTTTGAAAAAGGTAAGTTTTTTTTGGCCGAAAAATAAAAAAAAAATATTACTCCGAGATTATGGAAAATATTAATAATTATATTTTTTTATATACAAGAATGACTATAGCCCCATTTTTTGAAGCAATTTCGAACCTTCTACAGTTAGTACAAAACGAGCAATAATTTTTTTATTTTTTTTCATTTTTATTTTTTTTCTCCTAAACCAAGTCGCATTAGCACAAAATTCTTACATTACAAATAACCCCAGACCTTGTTTAATAAGTGCTTAAAAAAACTAAAAGATAATCCCGCTTGGTATAGGAGTTTTAACTAAATAATGTTTAGGCCGACAATTTTACAGTCAGGGTTGGCACTTTTCGAATCGTAGTTTAATTTTATTTTTTGGCCGAAAGTGAATTTTTTATTAAATTATGATTAATTATCATGATCGGATACGGTAAAGCGATTTTTTATAATTGCGTTATGCAGTCATTATATTGATATGGTCCCTTTTGAAAATAATGAAAAATTCCCGGGATTAAAAAAAATATTTCTAGTAGTGATATACCTAGTTAGTAACTTTCGATTGTTTTAACGTGCTCTGATGCACGTAGGTATACGTTAGCTATTGTAAACATTCCAAATTATATCAATAAAAACATTGGTAAGAAACTAGCTGTCATACCCCAAAGCTTTTCTGTTAGAAAATGCCTAGAGATCCTCTCATCTCCAACATTAGGTTGCGCCACAGACAGAAAAAGTTGCGAAAGTTACCACTTCCATCTCAGGCATTAGCATTGCTAAAACCGGCAGATGCCAACACTTTCTGCTGAGGAAATCAAAATCGATGCGGAAAATCAGGCGCTTGATGAGTGTCTAGGTCTGGGAGAAGGTGGCCTATTTCTCAGTGCTGAGGATTAACATCATCATCATCATCATCATCATCATCATCAGCCCGTATCGGTCCACTGCTGGACATAGGCCTCTCCCAAGGCACGCCACCACACGCGGTCTTCCGCTCTTCTCATCCATCCACTTCAATTGGATTAAGAGGATTAACAATTGTTTTCATTTCGGAAATATTCGTAGCCTATACTCCGTTCATCTTAGCAACTAATGCCGAGCGGTTTCTCGCTCTCGCAACGGTTATTACCCTTCTTTACACAGGACACAACGTTGCATGTGTGAGTCATAGGTGTATGCGTAAGCCATCTCAAAACCATAACGGCGCATGCGCCGCTGCGCCTGGGAGTTAGTATTGCGTTTTTATTCTGAGTCGACGCATTACAATCAGTAGCCTTTCATAGGCGTCATAGTCATAATAATAAAATTGTTTTGCATATTTTTCACATGTTGTTTTTCACAAAAACTGAATGGCACTATGCAATGCATGCATGCAACACTCATAAGAAAATTACGTTACTCACTTTATAATAAATGCGAAAGTAAATTGTTTGTTTGTTTGTTTGTTTGTTTGGTCATACATAACTCGAGAACCACTGGTGCTAGACCCATCGTGTTGGTACTCAAACTTCAGGTCTCGGTGAAATCTATCCAACTGTCACGTGAACTTTTGTTTTGGTCATAACTCGAGAACCACTGGTGCTAGACCCATCGTGTTGGTACTCAAACTTCAGGTCCCGGTGAGATCTATCCATCTGTCACATGAACTTTGGTTTTGGTCATAACTTGAGAACCACTGGTGCTAGACCCAACGTGTTGGTACTCAAACTTCAGGTCTCGGTGAGATCTATCCATCTGTCACGTGAACTTTTGTTTTAGTCATAACTCGAGAACCACTGGTGCTAGACCCATCATGTTGGTACTCAAACTTCAGTTCTCGGTGAGATCTATCCATCTGTCACATGACCTTTTGTTTTGGTCATAACTCGAGATACACTGGAGCTAGACCCATCGTGTTGGTACTCAAACTTCAGGACCAAAACAAAATTGTATGTGACAGATGGATAGATCTCACCGAGACCTGAAGTTTGAGTACCAACACGATGGGTCTAGCACCAGTGGTTCTCGAGTTATGACCAAAACAAAAGTTTATGTGACAGATGGATAGATCTCACCGAGACCTGAAGTTTGAGTACCAACACGATGGGTCTAGCACCAGTGGTTCCCGAGTTATGACCAACACAAAAGTTCATGTGACAGATGGATAGATCTCACCGAGACCTGAAGTTTGAGTGCCAACACGATGGG
This sequence comes from Nematopogon swammerdamellus, assembly GCA_946902875.1. Lineage (NCBI taxonomy): Eukaryota > Metazoa > Arthropoda > Insecta > Lepidoptera > Adelidae > Nematopogon > Nematopogon swammerdamellus. The sequence goes on along the minus strand of OX336355.1, from coordinate 1,079,944 downwards.
TCTAGCACCAGTGGTTCTCGAGTTATGACCAAAACAAAAGTTCATGTGACAGATGGATAGATCTCACCAAGACCTGAAGTTTGAGTACCAACACAATGGGTCTAGCACCAGTGGTTCTCGAGATATGACCAAAACAAAAGTTCACGTGACAGATGGATAGATCTCACCGAGACCTGAAGTTTGAGTACCAACACGATGGGTCTAGCACGAGTGGTTCTCGAGTTATGACCAAAACAAAAGTTCACGTGACAGATGGATAGATCTCACCGAGACCTGAAGTTTGAGTACCAACACGATGAGTCTAGCACCAGTGGTTCTTGAGTTATGACCAAAACAAAAGTTCACGTGACAGATGGATGGATATCATAAATCTACGTGAGGATAGCGGCGGCAGTGACGAGGACCTCTGTGACGTGGGGGAATCATCAGACAGTGATGAATATGGAATTACCCGGTATTACGGCACTGGGTTAACTTATCCACCTACAATAGAACGAACAGCTGAAACGGTGGCTGAAGTAAGTACATTAGGCACAAAATTTAAATAATATATAATTTTAATATTTAATAATTTACCGTGAAAATATAAATATTTAACATGATTCCAAGCAAAAAATAAACAGGTTTATTGCAAAATTTCATTCATCAAATAAATAAACAATAATAAAATACATTTTTTAAATTAAACTATATTCATAACCTCAGTTCACAGTCACTTCAATCACTCTTTGCGAGAGCGAGAAGTATAGAGAAAGAGAAACCGCTCGGCATTAGTTGCTAGGTTGAATGGAGTGTAAGTATTCTTCAATACTGTTATTATTGAAATTATTATTAATAAATTGGCATCATTATTTTTGTTCATCCCCTGCCTAACCCTAAAATAATAAATGCCAATAAATGTAAAGAAATATGCAAATAAATATTATATTCCATAAAACGTATCTTGTTTTTTATTTATTATTTTAATTACTCTGTACTTATCTGTAGGTATATTTTAAGAAAATTTTTTACTACATACATACATACATAACGTCACGCCTGTTTCCCAGTGGGGTAGGCAGAGACAACGGATTTCCACGTTAAAATTTAAAATTTCTCACAACATTTTTTACTGTTGGTCTATTTCAAGTCTTGTTTAATTTATTCATAGATATATTTGGACAAACTATTATTTAGTTGTTTAAAATTTTCAGCCAAACTTGGGCCGAAATTTTATGGCAGCCCTAACGAAAAAACTTGAGTAGCTATAACTCCTATACCAAGCGGGATTATCTTTTGTTTTTTCTGGTACTTATTAAACATGGTCTAGGGTTAATTGTAATGTAAGAATTTTGTGCTAATGCGACTTGGTTTAGGAGAAAAAAAATAAAAACGAAAAATAAAAAATAAATTTTTACTCGTTTTGTACTAACTGTAGGAGGTTCGAAATAGCTTCAAATAAGGGGGGTAAAGTCATTCTTGTATATTGAAAAATATAATTATTAATATATTCCATAATCTCGGAGCAATAATTTTTTTTAATTTTTCGGCCAAAAAAAAGTTTGTTTTTCAAAAATTTATAACTTTGGAAGTATACATAACTGACCCACGGGAGTTCTACTCTACCTTTTAAAATACTAAAGACTGACTAGTTCTGGAGTAAAAAAACCATGTCCGAAAATCAGGTCAAATTTCATACTGTGCCGCGTTACAAGTCCGTAGCGCCGAGCGCGGCACGCGACGACACAACAGGTGGATCCTAAACACCATTGTTCACCTCGACTGTCGAAAAAAAGATACAAAGCGGTCAATGCACCTTTTATTGCCTCCGCTAGTTAAATATGATCCGGTGATAACAATAATAAACGTCAATCCCGATTCCTCCCAACAATACTCTCCGTTTCACTTTTTTTTTGTGTAGATACGCAAAAGGGATAGCCCCTCGGCGCGGCGGCGGCGGCGGCGCTTATGTAAAGGAAGCCGAGGTTATATACACACACAGGCAAACAGCGATTGCCTATCGGTGTGCCCCCCGCGTGTTTGAATTGGTGGGAATCCCCAACTTTTTACAAACACAATCAAAGTTATGTAATGTTTGCTGACGTCTACTCTACCTACACCCGCCGGCACACGCACACCGCCTCACCTCGGCACCGTACCGGTGTGTGTGTGTGTGTGTGTCGAGATAAATTTAGTACATACCTACGCATTAGTCACGGGTCATTAACATCTGGGTTAAACGGTTTTAAGTTTTTTTTTTATAGTTTGATATTGTTTTGGTTTCCGTCACGAGCCGCGTTTTGTGTAAACGTAACCGTTCGAGTGATACTAATGAAGTGAGGTAGTTTCTGAAGGCGCGGTCGTGAATCTCTTGATGACTTTGAAAACAAATTCACTAGCGCACTCGTAAGTGTGTGTACGTACACTGCAAACAACAACGAAGTGCTGTAACCTCTTTTGCTCATACATAAGTATATAGAGACATCACCTTGCAGCGCTGCTGCAGTCCTGGTACAGAATCTCAGGAAGACACAACGGAGCTCCAACTGTCAACCTGGATAGATCAGTGGTGCGTTCGGTCAACTGTCGATCGTGATCATTAGCACACCTGGGCGTTTTTTTTTTTATGGAAACTGACACCGTTGGCTACATCACCTACAACATCCGCGATGTCAGCCCATAACACCGGGTGAACTAGTTGCCATGTCAGTGCTTCCCTTCGGTCGTGCCGGCTACACTGAACTGAACGGAAATCACATACTATTTACATAGCGGTCAGACCTTGGATGGGTGACCGTTCGACCGTTGGAAGCTGATCGTGGTGGAGGACCCTTCCCTTCTTACCGTACTAGATGGTAGGTTAACCGCCCGGGTTGGTACTCATCAGCGTGGATACAGAACTATCGTAAATTGGTCAAGAATAATTTTGTACCCGCTGCACGTGCGAGCAACGAGCCCAACCAACCAACGCGGCTGTTATAGTCTTCGCTATCTAAACACGGCGAAAAGCCATGAAACATTAACTCATTTGTTACCGGTAAAATCAGCCATGTTTTATATTTTGTCCTTATGTCTACTGCCGTAAAGTTCAATTCGGCATATTTCAAAAATATCTCACTGCAAAATCAACAATGTCAGAGAACAAAATAATACAGTTAGGTAATCATTTAAGTAATGGCTTTTAGCCGGGTTTAGATGGTGAAGACTACACTCGAATGCGCAAGCGGCATTATGTATTGCAGATCACACACAATGCGGTCAGGCGGGCGCGCTGCTGTGCAAGTGCAAGCGGAAAGTGCAAGTAATACATTAACCAGTTGAGAGCTCGCGACTGTCGCGGTCGGCGGCGGCGGGGCGGCGGGGCTCGCATCGCATTCCCCCGCTTCGTATTCACAAGTGTCGTCGGAATGTTGCTTTCTTTCGCTCTCCGATATGGGCATGTGACGCCGCCAGTGCGAACGTCGAAGGACGTACCCTTAATACGTTATGAAATAAATTTAACTCCTTGCGCTTTATGTAAATGAGGAGTAAACTCAGAAAACCGGCCAAGTGCGAGTCGGACTCGCGCGCCGAGGTTTCCGCCCCGCAAAAAAACATTGAAAAAAAAACACGTTTCTTGTATGGGAACCCCCTTTCATTTTTTACTTTTTCTGTTTTTTATTATTTTTTGTTATATCCGCCGTAATAAAATAACACATATTCTGTGAAAATTTCAACCGGCTACCTATTACGGTTCAAGTGATATGAAGCCCTCGGACAGACGGACGGACAGACAGACGGCGTAGGCTTAGTAATAGGATTCCGTACGGGATACGGAAACCTAAAAAAACGTCACGTCACGGCCATCGTCACCGGCATTGTCACAGCATAAAAATTATTAGTATGTAGGTAATTGTGTAGTGCTGCCAGATGCCAGATAGATAAAAACTTATAAGTTATAACCACAGAGCATCAAATGCGCGCGCCCCTCCTAGAGGCGCCGTGAGCGCAATTTCTCTACAACGCCGTTGAAGCCTGTGGGCGTGGCCTATGACTTACATATGTGTGTTGTCCGTGTGCATTTGTTTTGTGCGTGTGCCTAACTTGCTCCTCTTTGTGTGTAGTGTCGATACTAGCACACACACACACATACGAAGCGCTAGCAGCACTGCGTGTAGTTTTTGGGTTTCAAATAAGACGCTTAGGGCGTCTCTAGTAGGGGGCGCGCGCGGTAGGTATTTGATGCTCTGTGGTTATTACTAAACTAAAACCATAACCATAACTATCACAACGATCATCAACATCACAACTCAATTCTTTTGCTGCTACCTACTTATATCTCACAACATACGACTCTACGAAACATCCAAGAAATATCTGTAAGGGATAAGTCCGCCTTTGCCCCTCACGTAAATTACTTAACGTTTGTTACTGTATAATGTTTTGGAGCAATAAAGTATTTCTATCTATCTATCTATCTATCTATTAATGAAAGGTCGGTCGAAACGGCCATGTAAATAGTTTGTGTTTTCCGTCCAGTTCAGTGTAGCCGGCTCGACCGAAGGGAAGCACTGACGTGGCACCAAGTTCACCCGGTGTTATGGGCTGACATCACGGATGTATGTGTTGTAGCCAATTGTGTCAGTTTCCATAGAAAAAAAATCTAACTAAAACCGTAACCATAAGCACTTACATAAAAGCAGAATTTTTTTTATGTGACGAACAGACAGGCACCAGAGCGATCCCCTAAAAGTATCCTTTTGTGTCAATTCGAACACAATAAAATCACCTACGCCACCAAGCATTCCTAGAAAAGAACCTCGATCCCGCTAAAAATAGTGAAAGATAGAATCAGAGGAACACGATAGGTCCTCCGGGAAAACTGTTCGTGCGTGAGAAGAGATAAATTGTAGTTGGAAATAAAAAAAATCCTGAAGTAAGTTAGTCTGCCTCGGCCCAAAGAGCAGCCGCATTGTTTTAGATGTTTTCCTGACATACATAAATTTTTTTTTATGGAAACTGACACGGTTGGTTACATCACCTACAACATCCGTGATGTCGGCCCATAATACCGGGTGAACTTGGTGCCACGTCAGTGCTTCCCTTCGGTCGTGCCGGCTACACTGAGCTGGACGGAAAACACAAACTATTTACATAGCCGTTTCGACCGACCTTTCATTCAGTGCGGTGGTACCAAACCGGGCGGGTTAAACCCTACCAGCCAGTAATATAAGAAGGGAGTCATATCCCTTAGTCGCCTTTTACGACATACACGGGGAGAGATGCAGTGGGGCTATTCTTTTAAAGTACCGGCCCCACAGGGTACAAGTACCGGCCCCACAGGGTACATAGCAAACGCTGTATCTCGACAATCGGGGACATCGGCGTAAGCAGAGTAGTCGGTGTTGTGCTGTAATTTATAAGGCAATCTTGTAAAACAACATTTAATAAAAAGCGTCCGATCACGCGGTGGTACGGAACCCACGTCCGATTCGCACTTGGCCGATTTTTTTTGGTACGGTGAACCCTAAAAATACTATTAATATGTCGAAAAAAAAACTCAACATAAATACCGCGCCACCTGCCGTTCTTATGTCATTGACACACGCACACACCACCGTTACCGACAAATAAACACACAATCTAACCTTCGTACTCCTAACCGCACTAACCTACTGACTGTTACATATACGAGTATGTACATACAACACCCGTTATGCGTATCTATATGTATTCAAGAACTCCTTTGTCAAACCACTCTCACAGCTGATTTTACTGCTGCAATGTTTCGTTAGCCGCGTTATTCACTTGTGTGTGTGTGTGTGCGCGTCTTTGAGGGAGGTGTTCTAGGGTGGATAGCTTTTTGTGTTTTAGAGGACTCGATGAAGTTTTCGAAGTTCTCGATCAAGTATTATGGAGTCTGCAATGTTTGGTTGATTACATCATCTACTCCCGTGACGTCAGCCGGTAACACCTTGGAGAACTAGGTGCCATGTCATTCAGTGCTTCCTTTTGAACGTACGGGCTACACTGAACTGGACGGATAACTCTATTTGCAAAGCCGCTTCTGCCGACCTTTCATTCAGTGCGGTGGCAGGTACCAATCCGGGCAAAACCTCACCATCTAGTAATGGCCCCTCCATTACTAGATGCCTACCAGTTTTACGTGAAATCGGAACCACGGCCAGCCTCCAACGGTTGAACGGTCACCCATCCTAGTTCTGACCGTGCCCAGGTATACTTATGATTATGAACTACAGTCGAACGATCGCACCACTGAGCTACCGAGAATGACGAAGTTTAATGAATGGACAATTTAGGTATAGGCAATATAGGCCTTATAGTATAAACTGTAATTATGTGTATTCATGTATAGTTTTTAATTAACTAGCACCTACTTATATGTAGTATTATACTCATTATATTCTGTTTCACATTGCCACACTCATCTTTTGCTACTTCATATTTCACAACATACGACTCACAACATGCAAAAGTTGGCTGGAAGAAAGATTTGTAAAGGACAAGTCCACCTTTGCATCTCATAATTTTTTTTAATGTAAACCAACATGGGTGGCTGCGCCGAGAGACCAATGGTGCATTCGACAGAGCCAAAAACACGTCTCCTCGCGAAACCACGCTCAGTTAGGTGCCATGCCAGCAGATTTGCGGACTCTTGCTAGGCTGTCTAGCCTGTTAATACGATGTTTGAAGATACCATAATAAAAAATAAAAAAAAAATACCCAGGTTAAAGGATTCGGGAAACACACTCGCTTGAAGACAGTTCCACACCCTAGCGGTGCGACAAAGAAACGATTTAGAGAACCGATCGGTTCTCAAAAGCCTAATGTCAACAACAAAAGGGTGCTGAGTCTCTCTGCGTCGAGTCATGCGGAGATAGATCTCATGTAAATTATGTATCGTGCTTGTTTCTTTATAATGTTTCGGTGTAATAAAGTATATCTATCAAATTGTATTGTCCATTATTCTCTTTAAAAAAAAATATAGGACAAGATCTATTTCTTGTGCTAAGAATGTGAGCGTCGTCCTTTAAAATAGAACACGTCTGGCAGCCCTAGTGTGCCTGCGTGTGTGCAGCGCGCACGACATTACCTATGCAGTAAGAAAGCTGCACATTATGTGCAGTGCGGCGCGGCGGTCGGTCGGTGAGGCTCCCAGACACATTGGCGTCTATACCTACTATCTATACTATAAGTTGTCAGTCTAGCTAGCTCTAGGGTGGTACCTATACGAAGCGGCGACTAGTGCTTATGTCGCGCGAGGAGATGTATAATAGTATAGATGTATTGCCCCGAGACCCTCGTGTCCTACTAAGCTCCAGATATGCACAATATTTAAACCAATCAGCGCACGCTATACGCCTTCATACAATTTTACTAGCTATGTTTAGTAAAATTATAATTTTACAAAAAATCTGCCCAATCAATCAGTAAAATTGTGAGAAAATATCTTTTTTTACAATCTTTCTTATGAAATTGTGAAACTAAATTATCAATTATTTGTTTGAATGTTTGGCTTACAGACAAAGATGGTGGTCTGTTTTCTTTATTTCCAAAATAAAATTATGTGTTATAATAAATTCCCTAAAATCCTATCTACTCGTCAGTTTCGATCACCTAAAGAGGATAATAATAGTTTCCTTTTCACTTCTCGCGTTTCTGCGCACTGCGCACTGCGCATCACCCTCACGACGCGCCGCGCCGCATCGTACGAATAATATGTGCTAAGGCAGGGATTCAAAAGATTCGCGTATTTTTTTATTTTGCGTGAAGTCCTTTTCTCGTTCTCGCACGCTTCACTCTCACGCTCCTCGCTCCTCGCTCTCTCGCTCGTATGGTACTTTTTTGCGTGAGTTCACGTTTTGTTAGTGACTCACGGCCTTAAGAAAAAACCCCAGTAATTAGAAGCCGCGCAAATCTGGAACGCAATATTTAATCATATATTTCCCTTGAAATACGGCTCCATGACCTTCAAAAGGGACATTCAATCTATGAATACACATGTCAAGACTGTATGAACTTCACAATCACAATGGTCACTATTTGCCACCTAACAACAGGTGGAACAGTTCCAAATGTCACCTTTCCTCATCATCGACCTATGACGCTAGCGCGGCGGGCGCCGGGCGCTCTTCCCCTCCACGCCATTCCTACAAAAAACAAAACCAAAATGTATTGTCAAATAATTCGTCAAACTAAGTCACTAATCTAGTTGACCTATACGAAATAATACCGCGTCGCATAATTTTTTCGGAGTAATCCTAATTCCTGAAGACGGTAAAGACAAACATTTACTATCTTAATCTAAGCAAACTCGCGAGAAGCAAAAAAGCTCTGGCGCTGCGCACTGCAGCGAGAGAGCCGGTGTGGGCGGCGAACGTGACGCCAGTCCTAGTGGGGTGTCCTACGTAATGTCTACTGTGACGCTTTTGCTATGGTCTGTTCCAAATAAGCCTGGATAAAAAGTCATTGACCTTTGAGTGCTAGCTCCCTTGCACAAACGTGAAGCGCTAAGCGCCGTCTCTCTCTTGTGCCACGACACCGGCGCAGGAGAGAGACGGCGGCCCTTAGCGTTTCACGTTTGTGCAAGAGCCAGCACTCAAAGGTCAATGACTTTTTATCCAGGCTTATTTGGAACAGACTATATAATCTTTTTTTATGTAAGCCAGCATGGTTGGCTGTGCCGAGAGACCCAATGGTGCAGTCGACAGAGCCAAAATCACCTCTCCTCGCGACACCACGTTCAGTTAGGTGCCATGCCAGCAGATTTGCGGATTGTATAGGCTGTTAATACGACGTTTGAAGACACCCAGGAGGTTAAAGGATTCGGGAAACACACTCGCAGGAATCGAATTCTTCAAACCACTTTAGAGTTATCAAATGTCTTATGTCAAAATTTTAAAACGATAAGAAGAAATGTAATTGGGAAAACACATTTAAAACGCATTGATAATAACACCTCAGCATAAAAAAATACGAGGAATAAAACCAATGTAGTTTTATTGATTAGCTTTGAAATCAGTAGCACATTTAGCCAAACGTGTCAGTTTCCATAAAAAAGAAAACATGAAAGTAACAAACTTTTATAAGTCTCGCTTGTGACAGACGGACGCGGACATATCCACAGACGGAGTGAGGCGATAAGTGTTCCGTTTTTAATTTTGTTACGAAAAATCAACTAGCTCAAATTCGCTCGAAATATCTATTTCGATCTCTTTCAGCTACAATCTTCCAAGAGGCGAGTTACACCTCCGAGCAGGGTTGCCAGACAGTCCATGTTTTGGATGTTCTGTCTACGGCAAAAAATATAAGCAACGTGGACTATGAAGTGTCCTTGTTTTTTAATTTTGGCTTGCGCGTCTCAAGCGATTGTTCGAAAATGTAAAATACTACGTCAATTTATTAAAAAAATATTTCTGCGAGACGAAAATTTTCTAGTGTAGGAGACTCATTTACTGTATGATTTTATTTGTTGATAAATATTTCCAATTTATTTCATTTCAATTTATTTATTTATCGCATATTTCCTAATTGCCTCCGTATTGGTGATTTTACTCTAAGATGGGGAATTTTTCGAAAAAAAAAATCTAACCCGAAAATGAAAGGGTTTGGTTAAAAATGTCCACTTTATTTGTCATGCCCATCTGGCAACCCTGCCTCCGAGTGGCGTTTTTGTCAAAATGCAAAATTTTTATCCTTTTACATAATATGTGGGTCGCTAGCGTAGTTTCTGCCAAACTTTATTGGTCGCTCGTGCGATGTTCACTCCACAATCTTTGCGCAGCTAAATGTAACGCTCGCTTCCCCCTATGACCTAAAAGTCGACTTCTGCGCAGCACAGTGAACAACGCACGAGCGGCAATAATGTTTGAGGAAAACTGTACAAGAGCACTTTTGGCTCGCGACATTGCCCGATAAATTGTGTAGTGTGCACGGATTTCTTGGCGCAGCGAGTTTCCACTGTCGGCCTTTGTAAAATATGTCCTAAGAGCTTTTTGTCAGCCTCGGTAGCTCAGTGGTGCGGTCGGTCGACTGTTGTTAAGCACACCTGGGCGCGGTCAGTACTTGGATGGGTGACCGCTCGACCGTTGGAGGCTGACCGTGGTTCGGATTCCACGTGAAACTGTAGGTCCCTTCCCTTCTTACCTTACTAGGTGGTAGGGTTTATCCCGCCCGAATTGATACCACCGCACTGAATGAAATGTCGGTCGAAACGGCTATGTAAATAGTTCGTGTTTTCCGTCCAGCAGCGGGAGCACAAATGCGTCGATAAGCCTATATCGATCGATAAACATCTATTCGTCTTCTTCTATTCTACTTCGTCGAACGAAGCAAACAGATGTTTATCGATGGATATAGGCTTATCGACGCATTTGTGCTCCCACTGCAGTTCAGTGTAGCGGTCGTGAAATGAAGGGAAGCACTGACATGGCACCTAGTTCACCCGGTGTTACGGACTAACATCACGGATGTTGTTGGTGATGCAGCCAACCGTGTCAGTTTCCATAAAGAAAAAAAAAATAAAGCTACAGAGTCAACTGGCTTGCTGGTTTGTGTTGAAAATGTAATGATTTACAACTATTATTCTGAGCAAATGAGAAGGTGCCAGACAGAACCTCGTCACACGTTTGTTTACTGTCAAACTAACGTCAAAAGCTATGTGTTTCGGGTCAGCGTAGTCCGCTTCGCTCTCACTCAGCGGAGGTGAAGGGCGAGAGAACACTGTGTCGTCACAATCCCTTTCAATTTCGCCAGTTGACAAGTGAGTGTGACAAGATTGTGGCGCCTTCTCATTTGCTCAGGCAGGATAATAGTACCTACATGTGTTTGGTAAAATAATCATCATTATCTTCATCGTCAGCCACTTTCAGTTACAATATTACGCACAGGCGTCCCTCAGTTCTTCCAAAGTCCCTCTACTGCACGTTTTATGACTTAGTGCTCATATGCTCATAATACGTACAACATATTGGGAAAACCTTGTGGTAAGAACGATTATTCAGAAAATCTAGACATTATTTTGTTAACAACTGGCAGTGGCCGCTGTTCCCAATAGTCCGTCGAAAACTCAGACGCAGCCAATAACACCACTCCTCGCGAATTCACGCTCAGTGAGGCGCCGCGCCGCCGTGCCAGCTATAGCGCGGGGAATAAATCGTCAGTAGTTGACACACCTTTTAAAGACTCCACGTTACAGACACCTTCTTACTATCATTTTATAATTTTACGTTTTGTTTATAAACGTCCGGAAATACCAGCCTTGCGGCTACAAAATCCAGACGTCTATACGTGCACTGTTGCGAGTACAGTGATCGATCATGTATGCCAGATTGAGGCCCCATAGCTGTACCGTTCTTCCGAAATAATCCCATGGGAAACACAGACTGAAGCCTTTCCCCAGCCGATCCGAGCCACCACCCGTCCACCCGAAGGAACCCCCGACCGAAGCCGAGAGCCGGGGGTGAAGCCTTCACTGCCACTGGGGTCCGCACCCTGTCCAACAACAGCCTGTGCCCAGGGCCTCAGCGTATTGTACTAGCCTGTACGTTACAGACAGTATAAAGTTTACGTGGAGGGTTTATTCTATAAACCCTCCACGTAGAACCTGTATGGTACGGCAATGCTGGATTGTCGTCGTCGGTCCGCTCGTGCGCATGCGCGCGCGCACACATGACGCTGCCGTACTGACTGTGCCGAGGGTGCAGATTGTCTGCGCGTCGCCGCGTCAGGCGAGTTCTATTTGCACGCGGAATGCTGGCCTCAGTGCCAAGGCCGTCGCCGTCGTCGGCCGCGCTTTGTGGAGAAACACCCGCCGCCGCTCACTTTGCCGCCGCCGTCGTGCGTCGCTCCGCAACCGACGGCGACGCGACGGCAAGCGTTGCGCGCCCGACTGCGTATTTCCTTTTCGCTGTTCAATAGGAGGCAGCTTTGAAGCGCGCAGGACGCGCACTGGTTTGTTGAGCTCTCTCTTTTTTTCAATCTCGTGTTCAATTCAAGGCGTACTTCCGATAATATATTTTTATGTGGTTATTAAAAAAAAATAACCATAACCTATTTTTAATACCCTTAAGAAAATTCACATAAAAATGAAAAAAAAAAAACTTCCGATAAAGTTTTTCTATGTGGTTGTAAAAACCTAACCTGAGGCGTACAAATACATTCACGCATGACGGTGAGCATAAAATTCTGCGAGTGTAGTAGTGCTCAGGCCATTTATAGGTGCATGTCAAGCATTTGTATAAGAAACATGCATTTGTGTGCGTACGTGTGTTCGCCTCAGGTTAGGCCGCCCATGCTATACCTACCTAGTCTTGTACATGTCATTTCACTGAATTGGGAATTAATTTATTGTGCCATTCAAATGTGAGTCCAGATTATTTGGCATGCATATATGAAATATAATTTTTGAAGTGAAAACTTCTTTAGCGGCGCTTGGCACCTTTTTAGGTGGGTAAAAAATGTTAAACTCGCGTCAGATCTCGAAAAGCGTCACATTTATTTTTATTATTTAAAATGTAACCTTAAGTCATTGCATTAAGGGTTAAGTTACGAGTGGCTCGGGATCAGTTCTGTTCGTCTCTCAGTGACAGTAAAGCCGAAAGCGAATCAAGGGAATTCGATATTCGTTTGGTCGTTTATGTGATTTCGTGGCTCAATGGTAAGAGTGTAGGATTTGTATTTTTTGACCATGGGTTCGAATCCCTCAAAATTGTTTTTGTTTTTTTTTTCTTTTGTTTTCTTTTTTAAGCAATGTTACGGTGTTTAAATTTTTACGGTGTGTAAAAGTTTTAGGGTGTTTAGTTTTTTTTTATAACCACCTAAGAATTATTTTCGGAAATACAAAAAGTTTTCATTCTGCCGGCACTCCCGACTCCCGGAGTGCAACTGGGGCTTTTTTCTTTTCAATTCTAAGTACCGATGCTAGCATGTGTAGATGTCTCTACATAACTGTGAAGTAAAAACCTAAAAAACAAAAAAAACTACTTTTGTTCCATACTTACCTGGATGGACAAGTATGTATGTATGTATATTTATTTATATATAATATTCTATATATTTAGTAATTTATATGTATTAAACATGTATGGCTTATATTTTACTAGCATGTACTTATATGTATTGTTAATAAGTATTATATTATCTTCAATTGTCACGCACAACTCTTTTGCTACTACCTACTTACATTCCACTATATTATCGAATCTCAAACATCCAAAGGTTGACTGTAAGAAATCTCTGTAAGGGATAAGTCCGCCTCTGCACCTTATGTAAATTTTCCAATGTATTTGTTACTGTTTAATGTTTACTGGGGCAATAAAGAATTTTCTATCTATCTAATGAACATGCTAGCTATCCCGCTCAAATACTTTCGCTCGTCCAACTCATCGGCGGCGGCGCGGCGCCGAGGTTATCAGAAGCACGAGAGCGGCGCGCGTGCACGGCGCGTTATGTAATAACCAGAGATAAATGCAGCATTGTATAACAATTTGTTACTAAAATTAGCATAATCACCGATGCACTTGAAGCGGCGGGGGCGGTGAAGGGGGGGGCGGCGCGGCGGAGCGCGGTGAGTCAGTGGCCGCGGAAATCAGCTGTTAGCTCACAATGTCTGCTTGCTCTCTTTATGTACAGCGTTCTGTACATAACTGGCTATGTACAAGCAAACGTGGCGGCGGAGAGCCATTCCGTAAACATTCGACTCGGCGAGGAGTGTCTCTCGCGGTCGGCGAGGGTTGACTGACGGACGAGTTACTAGTTTCTTGGTGTGTTTGTGTTCGTTTGAATACGGCTACACTGAACTGGACGGAAAACGCGAACTATTTACATAGCCGTTTCGACCGACGTTTCATTCAGTGCGGTGGTATCAACCCGGGCGGGAAAAAAACCCTACCACCTAGTAAGGTAAGAAGGGAGGGGACCTACAGTTTTACGTGGAATCCGTACCACGGTCATTCCTAATTATTCGAGTAGCGTCCTTCCCAGCGTATTGTGCCGCGGCGCGCCTGTCTGCCGCCGTACTTCACTACCAACTTTCTTACCTAGTCTTAGTCCTTCATCCATCATCCTAAATTAAAGTGGTTTTATTTTTTATTTTTTTATTTTATTTTCGTTTATTTGGGAAATCAACAGCAGTTTTACAATAGGTGTGATTATGTATAGGTTGTACAATAGAAGCCAATTAAAGATTTCCACTGCTTAATCAATCAGATTATGTTGTGCCTTGCTACCTTACTGTAGGTAGATAGCTAATAAATAACTCTGTGCACGCGTGTGTGTGTGTGTGTGTGTGTGTGTGTGTGAGAGGGTGTGTGTGTGTGTGTGTAGAGGGTGTGTGTGTGTGTGAGGGTGTGCGTGTGTGAGAGGGTGTGTGTGTTAAGTATGTTCTGTTTTGTAAGGGTGTATAGTGATGTCGGAAGGGTGTGAAAGCTATGGTATTTATTTATTTATTTCATCGCCTAAGTTATTACGTCGAATGTCTATCAATTTTTGTTTTATATCCTTTTTAAACGTATTTTTTGTGCCTACAAAGGGGTCAGTGGTCATCCTCACTTTCGCCCACTTCCCACATTAAAGAACTTTCCCCGCCCTATCTCGCGTTTTGTTACAATCCGACATTGTGATTAGTTAGAGACCTGAATGTTCTTCATAGTGAAATAATATCTAAATCTGTCAAAATTTAGTTACCTAGGGTTTTATTAACGCCTTGACGGGGCGTTCGGTTTTAATAGACACTATCTCAGTATTATTTTTATTTTATGTAATTATTTTATAGAACCTGACATGGGTGGCTACATTACCTGCTACACCCGTGATGTCAGCCCATATCACCCTGGTGAACTAGGTGCCATGACAGTGCTTCCCTTTGGTCGTGCCGGCTACACATGACGCGACGAAAAACACGAAATATTTACATAGCCGCTTCGGCCGACCTTCATACGGGGTAACCAGAGTAATCGGTGCTGTGCTTCAAGAACTCTGGTAAATTACAGCACAACACCGACCACCACTTTTAGCAAAAGTATTAGGACAAGATAAGGTACGAAGACCTATCTGCTGCATGACTCGGTAGAACTTAGAAGGACCACCGTGATGAGGTGTGAGGGGGCCAGCCTGTCGCCCTTTAGCACAGCATCTTGTATGGCTTAGTCGCCTTTTACGACCATCACGGGGAGATATGCAGTGGGGCAATTTTTTAAGGCACCACACGGAACTTTACGACGCGCCGACTTTCAACTCAGCAGCAGTATTATCATCACCTTATCATACATCCATATTCTCGAACGTGTTTTCGCATTTGAAAGAACCTCCCCTCCTCACACACTCTCAGAAGTGCGATCTCTGAGAGCCCAAACAAAACACTAGCGAATATCGACGATCCGTCTTTGTCTCAACCGCACATTCGTCGAAGCGAGCAAAGAAAGTTATAGCCCGACTAAACGCTCGCGAGGCTGCGAGCGGCTTAGGTCTCGAGAGTAGTCGAGATAATTCGTCTTGAGCCTATTTCGCCCATTTCCCTTCATGTATCCCTAGTCCTCCGCGCGCCCGCCCCGCCCCGCCCACCGCGCGGCCGAGTCACGCGAAAGCGCGCCTCTAGTCTCTACCGCTAACTCGCATCGCGTCCCCGGTTACCGCCTCGCCCGCAACCCCCAATCCACGGGCGAGTCCCACGCGGAAACCGCTAGCGACTGCCGAATGCCAACCCACTGATCCCGGCCCAGTAAGAAAACTCTCCCTTTCATATCTTTAAATGGGCCTTTATGAAGCGCCTTCAATAGCTCGGCAGTGGGTCAGCAGCCGCCCGTCTCTCCTGTATTCCGACTCGAGTCGGCTCCGACGACCTCCGTCCGACCCGTCTTCTAACATTCTACTCCGACGTATTTCGGCTACGCAGGAGAGCGGGATAACAAAAACGCGCGTGTGGCAGCGCGGTGGCGCGGCGAGGTCGAAGTCTCGCCGCGCCGCCGCGCCATGTCAAAACGTTCATTAGGTAAGTTAATGTATTTAGCGGGCTCCGCCGCCGTTCCCCGCGTGCCGTTTCGGAGCTGCGGCGATACGCTGCGGCCCCGCTATAGTTAATTTGCAGCGTAGCAGCAGCGCGGCGTGTGGGGCCCGGCGGTGGCGGCGCGGAGCGGCCCCGGTGGAGGCGGCGCGGGTCGATCGGCGCGCGGTCGATACCGCTCCCTTTGTTCCGGCGCCGGAGAGTCCGCTGCCGCCGCCGCCGCGGCTACCGCGGGGCTGGCGGGGCTGGCGCGGCGGTGCGGAGCGGAGGCGGTGCGGAGCGGAGCTGCGGAGCCACCGCGCGATTACTTATTAACGTAGGTGGAGGCTCGACGCGGACGGCGGCGGCGGCAGCGCGGGGAGCGGCGGCTCTGCGCCGCCAGTGCCTCGCTCGCGATCGATGCCGCGCCGGCCAATGGCGCGCCGCCTGCGAGCCCCGCCCCCTGCACCCCGCGCGCCGCGGCGCACCGCACCCCCGGCCCCGCACACCACCCGCACACATAAATCATTGAATCCGCCATAAAACACTCCGGCACCCGTAAAAATGTTACTCTAATTGCGGCGGCGGGGGCTTCTCGACTTTCCTTTTCTGGAAAAGTTTCAGACCTTAGCCGCGTCCCGAGTCCCGAGCGCCGCCCGACGCGCGACGCTGCCGCCTCCCGCTCGCTCGCCGAGCACGGCGGCGCGAAGGCGGCGGCGTCGACAATTTTGTACGAACCCTTTATTTCTTCTCTGGCGAGAAATATAGCGGCGTTCTCGGGAGAGCCGCCGGGTCATCCAGCCAGCGCAACGCCGCCGCGCTCGTTCGGAACGTGTCGTACCGCAGCGAGCGAGGGTAGCGCTGTATAGGAAGCGACGCCGAGCGGCCTCCGCCTCCACGGCCGCCCACCGCCCCCACCTCCGCCTCCGGCGACCGGAGAGATCGGCAATTCGGAGTCCGTAAAATGTTTTATGTCCCGCAGCGCCGGGAGCGCTCCGCCGCCGCCGCCGCGCCGCCGGCACACAAAGGGAGAGAGAGGCCGTGTGCATCAAAATAATTCAATTTCAGCGGCCGCGAGTAATTCGTCGGTTACTGCGCGGCGTCGACGTCGACGCGACCTCACCGGGACGGCGGCGGCAGCGGCGTCCGTGCGAGCGCAACACATTGGCGGCGCCATTACCTACATTATGCCATCGATTTATCCGCCTTTCGGCTAACATGTATTTCGAATTCGAATATCGAATGTAAAATGACGAAATGGACAATCTCGCTAACGGCGGCGCGGCGATGGCACGACACAATGTGAAAGAGCTTTTGTAACGAATCCGTGATGCTTTCCTATTTTTGTTTTCCATCCAAATGAAACGAAGACTTTGCTGAAAGGGCCCCCCGCTCATTTGAACGAATAGCCCGGAAGAAGAACCGTTCCAGAAATATAGCAAATAAGTAATTCAATAAATAAATAAAGTGGGCCGCTATCGACCGTCCGGACAGCGGCGTTATTAATAAATAAGTCTGAGCGACCCAATAAATATTAGCCGGGACTGCCGCCCCGCGCCGCGCCGCCTCCGCACGGAGACCGACAAATTGGGACGATCTAGTTCTCCACAAAGGCGATGCTTTGACGGTTTAGCCGAGTTTTGGGGACAATTTTGTTGTAATTTGTATCGCACCGGTTTATTCCGAGGTAACATTTAAATTTAGGTCTTTGAACATATTAATGTGGGGTGGGTAGAATTTTAGCCTGGGAAAATGATGGTCGTGGCCCTTGTTGATACTCGCAGATTAGAATTCAGATTGGTTTGAATAACTGCGGAATGGACGGTGCTGAATTTCCTTTTCCTATCACTATTACACTATTACTACCAGTATCGTGGATTGTTAATGAAATGTTGGAATACTTAATGAATGACATATGGATTACATACGGTTTTTTTAATGGAAACTGACACCTACAACATCCGTAATGTCAGCCCATAACACCTTGGTGAACTAGGTGCCACGTCAGTACTTCACTTTGGTCGTTTTTTTTTATGAAAACTGACACGGTTGGCTACATCGTCTACAACATCCGTGATGTCAGCCCATAACACCTTGGTGAACTAGGTGCCACGTCAGTACTTCACTTTGGTCGTTTTTTTTTTATGAAAACTGACACGGTTGGCTACATCGCCTACAACATCCGTGATGTCAGCCCATAACACCTTGGTGAACTAGGTGCCACGTCAGTCCTTCCCTTCGGTCGGATGGAAGCGCTGACGTGGCACTTGGCCCTTCGGATGCAGTGGGGCTATTCTTTTTAAGTACCGGCCCCACACGGTACTGATATCGAGTTAGAACTATATTTATTTATTTATTTATTTATTTAAGGTTCACCAACAGGTCGGACACATTTACATTCAAGTACGAGTATGTATAAGTACAACATATTTAAAGCTATAGTGTGGACCCAATGACGGGCAAACACCTCCTTCAATATTTGCTGGCATCACATTGCTTATAAATATAAATAATTTCTTCTACCCACCTAGAACAAAAACTAAAAATGACTGTAACTGCTCGCATGAAAAGTACCAGGAGCCCATAGGAGCCAAACGATGCTGTGGCGAAACGCAACGCAGCACGGCACGACCCATCCAGCAGAGCAGTATCGTTTACTCTGTTGCACTCACATCTCGACGCTACGTCCGTTTCGTCGTCGTCGATCGGCTCACGCATTCCGTATGAATGTAGGTACAACATCCACTAACATTTCAGCAATCAGCACTGATCGTAAAATTATATCTATAACTACTATGCTATATGACACCATAAACACTATGATGACGAAAAAACTATTTCAAAGGATTAACTATTAACAGATACCTAAACAATAATAATAATAAGTTACTTTCACAAATATCTACGTAAATACAGAAAAAAAAAACTCGAAAATACATAAAGGCACATCCTCAACATATTATATAGGTATGTCTGCAAGAATTAAACAATTTACCAAGTCACAATAAGCAAATAACAACTCGTCTCGAGAACTATAAAATACTATATACATAATTAGCACAAAATATTATATTCCTATCATACAACACACCATCACGCCCACACACACACGCACACGCCCTCACACACACACACACACACCCTCCCTCGTGCCTTCACTATTTACATAGCTTGGTAGATTGCTTTGAGATGCTCCTTATACTTGCGAATTTTGGTGGAAAACATGTCTAAATCATGTTTCTTAGTCAACTCATTGTATTCACGCGAAATGTTAGCTATAGGACTGTAATGACCGAGTGATGTTCTGTACCTACGAACACTCAGAGGATTAAAGTTTCTCAACCGTGTCGATGGTCGTGGGATCTGAAAGGTAATTGATTGCAATATTTCGGCACATTCTGTGTAGTTATTTAGTATTTTATACAGAAACATTTGCCCTGCCATTTTTCGTCTGGAAGATAATGATAATAGTTTGTAATAATGAAGCCTATCATTGTAGTTCTTAAGAACCGAACGGTTGTTGTGTTTTACTGTTAAATAATATAAGAAACGTTTTTGTATACGTTCTATGCGTTGACTGTGAATGTCGAAAAATGGATTCCAGACAACCGAGCAGTACTCCAAATTGCTACGGACTAATGAGTTGAAGAGTGTGATTTTGGTCTTAGTGTGCAAAAAAGATTTTGAATTCCTAGATATGAAACCGAGCATTTTAGAGGATTTATTTATAATGTTGTCATAATGATTTCTATATAGCGTGGTGTTGTTTGCTGCAGCCCGGCGGTGTTGCGCGAGGTCCCGGAGGTGCGGGGTACGCTTACGGCGCGCCGGGCGGGCCGCAGCAGCAGCCCCCCGGCGGCTACCCGCCGGCGCCCTACCAGCAGCGGTACCCACCCCCGCCGGGCCCCCCGCCCGGCGCGCCCAGGCCACCTTACTCGCCTCACCAGGTACCCACCACACACTTGATAATATTTCTCTTTCTTTATTTTAAATCAAACAGCTTTACTCATGGTTTCACTCTGAGCTATGTGGCTCGACGTTTCGGGCCAAGCGTATGGCCCATCTTCATGGAGCACTCTGCCTTGTGCGACGGTTGGCAGAGAACTGTCAGATCTTCGTCCGTCGTTGACGAAGATTGTAGCTGTGGCCAGTGCGGGTAGTTTCCGTAGACGAGGGTTCAGGTGCGTTCTGGATCTCGGCGGAGAGACAGAAGGCGCTGACGGTGTCCACTTCCGGCAGGTCGTATCCGTCGTGTCTTCTTCTCTTGAGTGGCGCTATGACTGGGTCCCCCACGCTACGTTTGCTTGTACGTGGCCTCCATTCGAGCACCCGTCTACCCCATCGGTTGTCGGGTCTGCGACAGATGTGCCCAGCCCACTGCCACTTCAGCTTGCTTATTTTCTTAGCAATGTCGACTACCTTAGTGGGAGTGGATGGATGAGAAGAGCGGAAGACCGCGTGTGGTGGCGTGCCTTGGGAGAGGCCTATGTCCAGCAGTGGACCGATACAGGCTGATGATGATGATGATGATGATGATAGGAGGCCTATGGCAATGCACGAAGCGCCCTGATCTTCAGGGCGGAAATACATTAGAATAATCGGTGCGAGTGAGTCGCTAAACTACAAGTGGAACTGTTTTCCTACTCGCATACCTGTCGACGCGTGACGTCAGTCCTTCAAACCAGTTTCTTTGACGAGATTCACGCAGACGATGCAGTTCAATGGAGACGTGGCGTTCGGGATTTACCCCGGTGGAAAATGCAAATTTATAGTGATTTAAAATAAAATCGATACGCACTATACTGACGACGTAGGAAGTATTTTACGCTTTGATGCGGTCCTCACATATAAATAATATTTTTAGGGTTTTTTCCGATATGGGTGGCTGTGTCAGAGACGGCCAGAGCATATGCTCCGACTCCGACCGGTCAATACCACCTCAAAGATTAACCTACCGAAGACTGTCCTTTGAATTCTTGACTATACTGGACTAGAGCGTCTAATACGATGGTATCAACTCGTTCGGTAACAATTTGAGCCAGCTTACTATATATACTAAGATGCTTTTATAGAAATGACTAGAATATAAACAATTTGTAAACATTCATACACTCTTCTCTTAATGGTGCAAACGTCATATCTCTATTTTTATTATCAATATTTTCATCAGCAGTCCTAGAATGCATAAAATACAAAGTTTTTCTAAAGACACATTCATCGGTTCTGCAGATCTTTCCTCCGCAGAACTGGTAAACTCTGGAACGCTCTCCAAGCCCACATATTTCCCCCCAAGTATACTCTCGGCACAGCCAAGTATATACTTCAAGTGAGGCGTGAATAGGCACCTGTCAGGCCGGCATGGCATTCGCAACCCCCGCGTACGACCGAATGTCCATGGGCGTCGTTAGACACCATATGGGTGGCTCGGCGCCACATGTCGTGCTTTCTATAAAAAAAAAACACGTATCCTTAATACAACTAAAGGCTTAATTCACTCAAAATACTGATAAAAGTGTGGTGGTGACTGGTGACAGCTCCGACGAATTAAGGGATAAGGCAGACGCTACATAAATAACGTAGATGCATACCATCACGCCTGTTTCCCAATGGGGCAAGCAGCTATGACTAATCTCCACTTGCCACGGTCCCAACCTAAATTTTTTACGTACTAAATTTTTCCGCATTATCGACTGAAACATTCAATCCCACTACCCCGAGCTCACTTGACCCGTTGCCATTATAAGGTTACTTGACTTCAAAACGACTTCCATCCGACTCCGGATGTTCCCAGCGAATCCGAATCGTCGCAGCATCTGCGTCCGTTTATCTCGCGACTTCGCAGCGAATGTGAAACCGAGGAGAAGAGAGGTGAGAGGAGATACTTTTATGAAGGTTTTTATCACACAAAGCGGTTTTTACCGGACAAAACGAACCAAATCGTAATCTAATACTTGTTACCTAGCTATTAGTAACAAGGTAATTCATAGGTAACAATTCGCTCAGTCTAATGTGTGTGACACGCCACAGCCTGGCGTTCGATCCCCGACGCATCGACGTTTGAGATCAAAGCGTTTGTATAAAAATGTGCCGAATGCCAACTCTAAAACCTATAAAATATATGAATCGCTTGGGTTTTATAAATGATAACTTTCCATAATTCAGGGGCCATAGTTGAATATGTGTCTGTAGTTCGGAAGTTGCCGTGGTATAAAGCTATTATATTTTTATATTGAAATATTACCACAAGAGGAGTTGTTGCTGGCTCTCAGTCCTAATAAATTTTGTATCGCCAGTACGGCGGAGGACTCAATAGTTCACCAACCACGCACCGTTTAACTTCATGTGCGCTGGGTCGCGACAACACACACGGTGCACGCGACTGGTGCAATGCCACGCCGAAGTGTTGTGTGCCCCCAGTTGGTCGCCATGTGCCTAGTTTTCCTAAACCAACTCCTCGTCATCTCTCTTCTCCGTGTGCGGATCGGATTCGCAGAAGCCACCGTCCACCAGACAGCCGACATTCCTTCTCCTTGTGTGACGGCGCTTTTTCGATTTCTCTAACGCCACGTAGATTGCGTCGTGACCGGTTTTAGTGGCGAGCTTTTTGAGTTGGATTATTAAGATTAAAATTCAGCTGAGACACGTCATCCTATTAAGGAAGTTAAAATTTTTGTTTGTTAGGGTCCCGTGCCTCAAACGAGGAAAAACTAAACCCTTATAGAATCACCCTTGTGTCTGTCCATCTGACATAGAGTTTGATGACCAAATCACGGATGTATGTATAGCGTAATTTCGATTTTGGGGAAAATTTTGGGGGATAAGTAAAAAATAAAATTTAAAGTGCATCATGTCACATACCTATCAATGAAAAGGTCTCGTCATCATAAGTAATACATACTAATATATTTTCTTATAATTTAATAATGCATAGTTTAAAATATATTAAAGAAAATATACAAAAATTGAGCATCCTCACCCGATATTTCCGGAACTAATACGTCTAAAATTAAAAAAAAAATTGGGAATATAGGGCCTCTCTTATAGTTTACAGGAAACCTAAGTCTTAAAGTTCTCACGGAAAACGGAATGGTACGGAACCCTCTTCACGCAAGTTCGACTCGCACTTCACCGCTTTTTTTACGGTAGGTACTGACTGACTTTCCTACAAGAGTCGTGATGTCAGCCCCTTAACACCTTGGACAACCCTCATTCAGTGCGGTGGGTTCAATCGCGGGTCCTACAGTTTTACGTGGAATCCGAACCACGATGCATAGCACAACCAAACTTACGAGGCTAGCAAGTTACAACTTTTAACACAAGTTAGAAGTTGTTAATTTATTGAAGTAATGGGTGACCCCCAAGCTTAGTGGTGGGATATTGCACCTACTCAATACAGAAATATTTTGATTTGCTGCAATTTTGAACTAGGCGAATTTATTTACAATTTGTATTTTATTGTTATATCTACCCAATAATCAATTTTGCACACAAACCGGCAAGGAAGAGCCATTTCTACGAATTAATGGCTACGGAAGGCCGTAAAGATTAACCCGTTTGCCTAATTAATGTAGGCGGTCTGCGATTTGGATATTTTCTACGAGACCTGATCCAATTTAGAACAGTAAGCCGGCTTTAGTGGTTAACGATGTCGTCCGAACTGCGAGTTTTGTGAGAACCAAGTCGGAGACAGTCGTGGGTGGCTGTGCCCAACAGTCAGTCGAGTAAAGACAGAGTCAGACGCAGCCAATAAAACCACACCACGCTCGGCGAGGCATCATTCGGGCGCCTTTTGATGAAACTCAGGTTATAGGAGTCAGGAAACACTGCTCACCACCGGAAGTCCGTTTCATATTTTTCGGTACACCATATGGTAACGATCATGGACATATTTTCACTTACTTATTATTCTCCAATGTTGAAATCGGGAAAGGTTTCCAAAACAACGCACTCCGCATGAGCACAAACGCGCCATGGTGCACCAAAAATACTGAGATGCACGACTATCTCGAAATGCCAAGTCAAGGAGGAAATCCGAATCCACAGTGGAAAATATGTAAGCAGGTTGGCAGTACACGTGAACAGTCTGGCACTGACTCACTGACACAACGCACGACAAAAAGAGGCTGAAAAGGCGAAGTATATCAGACGTAAGGTCAAGACCATGACAACACCATATAGTGGCTGAACAGAGGAGGACATGTTGCTGGACAAGTGCGATAACGAAACAAAAAGTTCTGCCTTTAGCCACACGCTGATTGCAGATGGAAATACTATTAAAAACAGACAGACAGACAGACGGACAACGAAGTGATCCTATAATGTTTTGCCTCTTTTGAGGTACGGAACCCTAAAAAAATCGACGTACTACGTATTAACGATCTTGAGAAGCTGCAGTACGTTTGGAGAAGTATTGTGTGTCGACCACATAATATTGGTGTTCCATGTGCGTGTCCGGCGGGTTTGCTGGATATGAATATTGACTGTATGGGGGGCAGGATGGATGAGGAAACCGAACTCAACAAAGTACCAGCCACCGGGCTAATTAACGGACCAGTTATGTGATTCATAAAGATTCACGCGAGTTCATTTCGCCTGTTTAGTGTAGCCGACATGAAATGAAGGGAAGCACTGACATGGCACCTAGTTCACCCTGTGTTATGGGCTGACATCACGGATGTTGTAGGTGATGTAGGCAACCGTGTCAGTTTCCATAAAAAAAAAAGAAGCTTTTTCTATCTCTTTCTTTCTCGTTTCTCTCTCACACTCGATCTCTCGCTCTCATCCCTCTCTTTCACTAGTGACTCGCTGACCTAGGAATTGAGCCCAGATTTAAAGTTTATCTATCGGCCTCTGCGAATAGGAACGCTTGTAGGTAGCGGTAGTAGTTGGCCGATACGATGAAATATCTCCGTCGGATGAACATTCCTATCGTTCGCTCGGAATGCACGAGTATCTGCAATGGTGGTGCAGTCGTGCCGCGCGCACGCGCCGCGTTGCTACCGCTCCGAGATCGCATCGGCACGACCTCCGCCTCCGCCGCTCTAATTGCCGGGGAAGCACGACCCAGAGTGCCGACTATTCAAAGGCCACGAAGCGCTGCTACCACCACGCGTCTAACCTCTGTCTAGGCGTTCTCGAACTTGTGAGCTTTTCCTGTTTTGTACGTGATCCGGTATGCTTGGCTGAGCCAGAGCGGTCCAGAGCACATGCGTGCTCCGACCAGCTAATGTCACCTCCAAGAAGGTCTTATACTTGCCTGAGACTTCCCTTTGGATTGATTGCTCGCTATGTTCGACTAGAGGAGAACACGACTGGGCTGCTATTCGACCATCTTTCGTCCAGTACGTTGGTATCAACCCAGTCGGCTACAATTTGAGGCTACCACCTAGTAAGGCTAAGTATACTTGCTTGCGCGTACACCGAACACTAACTGTTGTAAGAGGTTTTCCACCAAACTGACGAAATATACACTGATTGTATACCTACGAGTCCTAGGAACCCGCCACATATGACAGAAAGTAATGCTAGGATAACCCATCGAGAGCGCTCCGTATGGGAGCACAGTGTAACAATGCTGATGTGTATATTTGCCTAATGAAGTAGATATACTCGTATGTCAGTGAAAGTATCCTAAATAAAGAAGGTAGATAAATTACTCTATTTGATTACTCAGGTCGACAGTTTGGATGAACTATCTCTCTCGCGCACGACAGTGAGAGTGCGCAAAAAATATGTTGACATTCTCTGCAATCAACCCCCATATTCCCATCAACTCGAGCATAAGGCAACGACACGGCAGACGCTTTATGCACCCATTTAGCCATTATTTCTCTGATCTGTGGAACGGTCTTTCACATAGAGATATGAAATAAAGATCGACTGAGTGATGATGATAGCATTGGTGATTGAGCAACTTCGGAGACGATTGATCAACTTCGGAGACGAGCATTCGTCGTGTCTGTACGTTGTTCGATGGCTGTGCGGTCGTGGACGTCAGCAGCTGCTCGTTGCGACGACGTATGCATCACCCCCCACCCCCACCGTGCAAAGACAAACTCACTTATTTTAGAGCATTTTGACAGTTTCGTTCTCTCTATACGCCCGTATATTATAGCTCGATGATCTATCCGTTATTGGAGTCGGTATGTTTTGTCAAGCAAGGCTGCGGCTGCGAACCCACCGGGAATTGCTATCCCTCGACGGATTATCAAGTTTCCCGCTCTGAGAAGTTGGCAAGTTCACGAGCAAATACATAGGTACATTTACTTAAGTATGCGGAGATACTACAGAACAGTTGTTGCTAGCTACAATTTCTAGTAAAATATGTGTCGCCAGGACCAATCACTCGCCATTTAACTCCACGTGCGTTGGGTCGCGAGCGATCCGTGGAATCGATTGTTGCAATGACATGCGCACTTCACCAAAGAAGTATTGCCCCCAGTTTGTGGCGACGACCTACCCAGTTTGCTTGAACCAACTCCTGACAACTCTCGGAGGTCTTACGCGACAACAAGAAATACTTTCACTATCAACACAGACGAGTCGGAAATTTTACGCAGACATACCCTCGGCGCTTATACACACACACACACGGGCGCTTCGAAATAAATTCAATCTAACTCGGTCATGTTTGAGTGGAGTCCTTAACCCCGACGGGTGCGACGTCCCGGGCGCCCTCCCCCTCCATAGCGGGCGGGAGGTGGTTACGTAAAGATATCCGTGTCTTGCGGTGTCGACGCTGGGGCCCCGCATCCGGGTGCAGTGAATGCGACCGGCTTTCAAGGGCGCCCCCCCACAGAAACGCCCGCCCACCCTCCAGGTGATGACGTATAGCGCCTGGGGGGGGGGGGGGGGGGAGGGGGTGCAGGCTTCACATAATAATGCACGTCTACGCCCCGTCTGCTCCGAGCGCCGGCAACTTGTTTACTTACAGGCGAAGCTTTACAGTTACAGGATTACGGGATTAAGCTCTTTCAAACTTCAGTATATGTCACCAGGCTCTGAGACATGGAGGATGGGATGGCACTTTCGGTTTACGTACAAGCATGTGTAAGTGTCGCCATCGTTCTAGAAGGTGGCCAAGACGTACACGCACGCGTACCGCTAATATTGGACTATTTTAAAAAAATGAATCCGATATTGGTGACTGGGTCAGAAGGACTGGCGTGTGCCAAACCAATATCACCTCCACACCGGAGATTTCCTAGACTAGATGAGAACACATGTATGCGATCAAAGATTTAAATGCGGTCGTATCAACCCAGGCGGCCATAAGGTGCAAGGGAACGGGCGGTTGTGACGGACTTGCTCTCAAAGTTTAGAACCTTTTTACACCGTGGCGGGAGGAACACTAAGAATTCCTACTCTAATCAGAGTCTCCGTCAGCATCTAGTTCCCGTGTGCTTTGATATACAAGGGTTTGGAACATCGAAAAACCTCCTAGTAGACCCTGAATACCAACAGTGCCTCCAGACGTCGCGGGTTCGGCTGAAACGAGAGGCACTCCGCGTCGCTCTACTAAGCCAGCGAGACGATTGCGTGCGTGCGTTGATTGACGCCGGCAGCATATGCCAGTTATCAGTGCGCTCCAATTAGAAACGCGTCGGCACAACTCGGATGCCGATAGTTGACTAATTATCATAACAACAGCGAGTCGAGCTCGCGGCGGCCGGCTCGGCGCGGGGGGAGGGAGGTGTACTCTCTGTCAGCTGAGCGAAAACGAAAGTAAACAGAACTCGGTCAAAGGGTTTCCGCACACGCCGCGCCCCCTCCTCTTGCCCCAGTCTACTCCCATCCGCCTCCGCCTACTCCACCGTACAATATTTATGTGGGGCTGTGTAGAGTGAGTGAGTATATACAGCGGGGCCCGAGGGGCCGAGCCGCCTGCCTCCTTTGATGGATTGGTCGGCGACGGAGGTACGTCGAGCCCCCGAGCGCGTGACGAGCCCCGACGCCGTCGCGTCGCTCTCGTTAGTTTCGATCCACTATTAGCCGCCGACCGAAGCTGAGAGGGAAACGTGTTTGTTTTGACGAATCTCCCTCTGTGCCGTCCGGAGATGGGTCTGTAGGCTTTGCGGCTTGCGCTCGGCGTGACTCGGCGGCGTCGGCGGCGCGCGGCGGTGGCGGAGTATCGCAAATGTATGCGTTCTCAATGAATGATGTGTGAGCTGCGGCTGTTTGGAGCGTTGTGTGTGGGGGTATTCGGAGTGACATTTTCTCGCTCCGAATACCGCCGCGTCTGACTTGTATGAATATTTGAGGCAAACGACGCGCTTGGAGAAATACGATAACAGATCTTCAAAATGAGAAACACATGAAGGTATTTTAACCAGGAGAGGGCAAACTATTTCGTATAATTTTATATACCATTTGTTTTTACGGGATCTGATATGGTTGGTTATGGCTTCCGTGATGATGACAGATCCGTTAACCTATCACACCTTGATGAACTAAGTGTCATGTCAGTGCTTCACTTTGATCGTGTCGGCTACACTGAACTTGACGGAAAACACGAATTATTTTCATAGCGGTTTCGACCAGCCTTTAATTTCAGTGCGGTGGTATCAATCTTGACGGTTTAAACGCTACCATGTTGTCAGGTAAGGTACAGTGTTACGTTAAATCCGAACCACGGCCAGTCTCAACAGTCGAACGATCACCCATTCGTATGTAATAATATCGGACTTGTAATTAATTAAATTAAGAAATTTTCACAGAGCCGGAAAGAGCCCGAGACGGCCTGATGTTTGAGTAGATTGTTTCGTGTGAAGAGCCGCATGCACTCGCAGCTGGCGAGCCGTGGTTTGGTAGCATGCTCTAGCTTCGATCTACATATTCAAACAGCTTCAACCGCGGTGCGCTAGGCCGCTCCACTCTAGTCTGGTCTAGACATGGGAACATTGAAAGCCCTCCGGCTCGGGAGTGTAAGCATGCATGCCGCGCTGTACACAGCAGCGGTCACGTGCGTAGTCGGTAATCCAATAGTGGCGCCGAGGAACGGCGGCGAACGGAGCGACTACACGCCGCCGGCCACGTGACGGGGATGCCGTACGTCTGACGGGGGGGGGGGGGGGGGGGGGGGGGGTTGTGGCCCCCTCGCCACCCCAGTGCCCGTTTGGATCGTTCCAAAATGCAGGTTCCTCTGAAGAAGTAATTGATCTGCGTATGTAAAACAACAATACAAAACACACATACACACACCCTTACACAAATGCGCGCGCGCGCATTCACGCCTAGGCATCTCACTTTGCACATACTACATTAATACCCTCCCTCTCCCGTTTCATCCCAGATATCCACACATTTTAGGGATTAGTATCCATACGGACACCTATTTCTACTACGCCGTCTGTCTGTCCGACCGTCCGTCCGAGGGCTGTATCTTTTGAACTTTAGTAGGTGGCCGGTTGAAATTTTCATAGAATGTGTGTTATTTATTATGGCTGATATGCAATCAAAGGCTCCTCCTGTCAGGTCGGCATGGCATTCGCAATCCCAGTGCATCACAGAATATCCATGTGCATCGATAGACAACTACTTGTAGGTGAAACGAAGCCACCATGTCGCGCTATGCAAAAAAAAAAAACAAAACAAAAAGTAAAAAATTATGGAGGATCCCCCCCATACAATTTATCATAACATGTGGAAAATCGCCATCTGCCGAATGATCATTTAAATAACATACAACCATTGCCGTAGAGAAACCGTACAACCTTTTTTCGTTGACATTGGGCGGTTGAGGACCCATCGTTTCTCAAAATCGTTCCTCTGGCTCACCGCTAGTGGGTGTAGAAATTGTCTACTTGTAGAAAAAAAGGACTCAAAATAGGATATAAAAAAAATCGTTTTCCCACTTTCGTCTCCCTAACGAGGTACGTAGCTATAAAGAAAAGCCCAAACGATCTGGATGACCCGATACTCGATCCTTTACTGTCTGCCATATTACACCGAATGGAGCGCTATTTATTAGCGAACCGCGCGCTCCGGCGGCGGCGGTCGGGTCACGGCACCAGTCACGGCCAAGGACGCTCCTCGACTGTCGAGTGCCGCCGATAATGATTGATGCGAAGCTGTATTTATAGCTGGATCAAAACGTTCGCTCGGCGAGCAGAAACGCTTGCGGATTATTAGAAGTTAAATTATATGAAGCTGTCAGTATTTATTTGTCTTATTTTCACATAGAGTTTTCATTAAACAGAAATAGCAGTGATTGTAACTTTATGGCGAGTGCTGGCTGGAACGATACCGCAAGGTACCGCAATGCGCGCGCACTCTTATCACGGTGAAACGGGTTGAGGTTCGTCAGCCTCGGTAGCTCAGTCGGATCATAGGCACACCTGGGCGCGGTCAGTGGATGGATGGGTGACCGCTCGACCGTTGGAGGCTGGCCGTGGTTCGGATTCCACGTAAATCTGTAGGTCCCTTCCCTTCTCACCTTACTAGGTGGTAGGGTTTAACTCGTCCGGATTGGTACTACCGCACTGAATGAAAGGTCGGTCGAAACGCCTATTTAAATAGTTCGTGTTTTCCGTTCAGTTCAGTGTAGCGGGCACGACCAAAGGGAAGCACTGACATGGCACCTAGTTCACTGTGGTGTTAGCCCATAAGTGTTGTATGTGTGCCCACTGTTGGCCCAAGTGATGTAGCCAACAGTGTAAGTTTCCATAAAAAAATAAAATAAACTGTTACAGCGTGCGCTCACTCTAACTCTGTCAGTGAAAAGCTGGTGGGAGTATAGCGCCTCAGCTTACCCACACCGTGTCACAGATTACTTAATAGTTACTTCGTAACAGATAAATAACTCCATAGAAAAAGTTCCATACCTACGGCTTTAATAGCCTAATGTTTCACGTCGCCAATCGCTGCGTGCGAAAATGTACCTAAACGGTCGAGTGTAAAGTCATTATTGCTTTGCAGCTGAAAGCAGTAGCGTGAGCGCGCGCGTAGGTATGCTCCGCGCGGCTGTCGGCAGCACACTGAATTATGGATCGCCGGCGTTAACGCACGCAAGTACATAGAGTGCATGAGGCCAGCAGGTCTATTCTTGTAAATTCTGACAGCGGAATCAGCGCTGTTGTGGCGCTGAGAGCCACTTCCAAAGTGGCTCTCAGTTAGAATTCTACACCCTATCAGGCCTCACGCACTCTATGTACTTGCGCGCGCTAACTACCTACCGCTCGACGGGCCGCCGACGGTCTATTTCAGTGAAAATTCGTCAGCCGCGCGAAGTATACATAGACGCTCGCCCACGCAACTGCGCGCAGCTGCAAAGCAATAACCACTTTACACTCGATCGTTAAGGTACATTTTCGCACGCAGACATTGGCGACGTGAAACAGTATGCTATTAAAGCCCGAAGGTAGGAACATTTTCTATGGAGTGATTTATCTGTTACGAAGTAACTATTAAGGTAATCTGTGACCCTATGCAGCACAAGGATTCTCACACGAACGGGCTTCTTGTCGATTCTGTCTGTCTGGGCGTCGCGTCGTCGGCCCTACAATCTACCCGTGTGTACTAAGGGTTGTCCGGTGTTCCTCAGGGTTACGAGCGGTGCGGCTCGCCGCAGCCGCCGAGCAGCGCCCCGCATAGCCCGAGCGGCGGCGGCGGCTCTCAACCACCGGGCGGCGGGCACTCGCCGGGCCACGAGCAGCCCCACCACGCGCCGGCGCATCCACCTCCGCATCCCCACCAGGTTTGTACACCCTCACGCATTTCCCGCCGCGAGCGGTATGTTCCGCCAGTCCACATTAACCTGAAGGTCCGCAGCATCAAGACGCACGGCCAATCGAACGCGGCATTCAGCGGCGCATCATAATTTTATAACTCGTGTACTCGGTTAGACGGACGGACCGCGCGCGCAAGATCTTTCTGAATAAGTTGTCACTGTTTGAAAAAATCGCTAACTTGCTGTGTGACTGAAAACTACACGCGGCGAGAGAGCGCGTGCGTGACAGACAAGGCTCTTTAATAGGGTCTTAAATGTATTAAGCGGTGTTACCTCCAAAGGGGGCAGTGGCAGGAATTAGTCAGTCAGGTTTTTGTACGAGCCGCGACCTCACCTTACGGCATTCGTCAGCCTTACGCACAACGCACAAATAAGAGAAGTGATGGCTAGATGGGCAATCAAACATCTGTCGTGTCGCTGCGTTATGCGGACTTGCCGCTTGTGGCAGATCATGTCGAATCTGTGACCGGGTACCTTTGCTTACGACAATGGTCGACATCGAGCGTATAACACGTGAACAACCTGAGGAACAACCTTATATGCGAACGCAACGAGAGGTCACCACACTCGACCAACGAGCTCATTCAATTGAGACATCACTACCTACATACCTAAATGTAATAACCGAGTCAGCGGAATGACGGGCTGCGCGCACTCATTAAATTCTTCTGCGTGTCGCGATCTTTTTAGCAGGCGCCACTGTTTGCGGATGTGACGATTTGGCGTGATTGGTCCGCGACGAATAGAGCGCACCGAAACTCTACCAGTGGGAACAGCCCCAACCTCTTATCTGCTCACACCTGTCGCCACCGGCAGAGTTAGAGTGAGCGCATGCTATACCCCCACCTGGGTCTCGGTGGCAGAGTTTCGATGTGCAGCGATGTACACTCTTGGCCTGTGTGGAAAGTTCTGTAGATATTTTGGCTGTCTGTGCTGCTCTAGTTCTTTGCATATCGCTACACCATGAAGAGGGAACGTCTGGAAAAGGTTTTTCCTTCCCCCTTGGTTTTAGTTCTTTTCATTTAATGAACCGGAATTCCGCATACGATTTGCGCCAATTTCAGATGTCCCATTTCGAAAATCGAATGCCGCGATAACGCATCTTATGTGGGCAATATTATTCGCGATGCAACCGCAAAACGTATTCCGAATGCCTCAAAACTTGTAAATGGAACACGATTCTTCGTCTAATGCAATTTCCCGCAGACGCTGGCTGGCTGTCTCTGCGTCACACTGGCCAGAGTCCGCTCCACTCTCTACCGCAAATCTAAACGGCATAGGCTTAGAAATAGGCTTCCATACGGGGTACGGAAACCTAAAAATGTGCCGTCAGTCTGTTCGCCTTTTCGCAGATTTATGTTCACGATTTACTAAAAAATCTGTTAAGTGCGAGTTTTACTCGCGCACGGAGGTTTCCGTATCTATCCGCTATCAATAATATCCGCCTATCTTTTGTCTTTCAACAATGCAATTTATAAAAGCCTATGGCGCCATGTATTATTCAATAGTGTGACTAATCGATTTTTCGGGCGTTTGTTGTATGGGAGCCCCCCTTAATTTTTAACATTTTCTTATTTTTCTTATTTGTTGTTATATCCGCCATAGTAACACATATTCTGTGAAAATTTACCTAGGGCTACCTATTACGGTTTACGTTATACTGCCCTCGGACAGACGGACGGACGGCGGAGGCTTAGTAATAGGCTTCCGTATGGGATACGAAAACCTAAAAAAAACTACAAATCATAATTTCATGGCGATTATTCCATTAGACTTAGCAACTCTTTGAGTCCTAAGCAATGGCTCTAATTATTGTGTAAGTAGTCGAGCCATACAACTGTAACTTACTTTATCCTTTTTTATCGAATTTCATGCGCACTAAGCCGAGGGCAACAGCTAGGGTTCCGTAAAAACCAAACAAAAAATTAGTCATACGACGACACGCACGGTGCAAACCGATGAGGTCTGCTCGTATCAGGTGCATCCGCGATGTCAACTCATCGCACCTTGCTGATCTGGGTGGCATGTCAGTGCTTCTTTTTGACCGTGCCGGCTAAACTGAACTGAACGAAGAACACTGTTTTCATAGCAGTTTCAACCGACCTTCATTAATTGCGGTGGTATCATCAAATCAATACAGACGTGTTTTACCCTAACAGCTATTAAGATAAGGGAAGTGACGGACAGGTTTTACGTGGAATCCGAACCACGGTCAGCCTCAACGGTCGGGCGGTCGCCCATACAATGTCCTACCGCGCCCGTGTGTCGACGGTCGAACGCCGTTGTATAGCGCCACCGTGCCGTGTTATCGAGGCTGGTAAACCTGAAGCGATATGTTCCGTGCCTAAGCGAGCCGGTGGTGGTGTGGTGGAAACCCGTCCTTTTCGTTCACCTGCGCCGGACGATCGGCGTCGGCAGCCGGCAGCTCGCCGGAAATAAGCCGCTCGAACTAACGTTGTTAGCTAGACGACCCGGCCGCTGCTGCAGCGCTGCTGTTGCGTCGTCGTCGCTTCACCGCTCAATATTATTTAGTGGCGGTCTCTCCGACTAACCCAGATTTCAGCGAGCCCCATTCAGGAGGCAGCAGGCTGCAGTATCGTTCTAGATGTTGCCATGCGTACCTACAGTACATGCATGCATGGTGATTCAGCAGACACATATTAAGGAATTTGTTACTTCGTGAAAGTTATATGTGCCCATATCCCCCCCCCCCCCCCCCCCCCCCCTCCCCCTCTCCCTCCACCAAGAATGGCGTGAATTGACCTGTCATGCTGGCATTGCATTCACAACCCGCGCATACGAGCGAATTTCCATGGACGTCGTTACACACGTCATTGGTGGCTCGGTGTTACATGTTGTGATTTCTATAACATATCGCACGCTATATCCCGACAATCGGGGTAAGCAGAGCAATCAGTGTTGTGCTGCAAGCACTCTTGTAAATTACAGCGCAACACCGACCACCACGTTTAGCAAATTATTCGGACAAGATAACTACATCAACCCGTACATTCTTTTAAAGTACCTTGTGGGGCCGGTACTTTAAAAGAATAACCCCACTGCATCTCTCCTCGTGTATGTCGTAAAAGGCGATTAAGGGATATGACTCCCTTCTTATATTACTAGGTGGTAGGGTTTATCCCGCCCGGGTTGATACCACCGCACTGAATGAAAGGTCGGTCGAAACGGCTATGTAAATAGTTTGTGTTTTCCGTCCAGTTCAGTGTAGCCGGCACGAACGAAGGGAAGCACTGACGTGGCACCAAGTTCACACTGTGTTATGGGCTGACATCACGGATGTTGTAGGTGATGTAGCCAACCGTGTCAGTTGCCATAAAAAAAAATCAAGCAGGTGGGTAAGGCGTGAAGATCCACCTGCTGCATGAACCGGTGGAAGGTCCGTGCCAAGGTGAGAGGTGGCTATCCTGTCGCCCTTTCACCGTGCCCTTATCCCTTAGTTATCGCCTTTTACGACATGCACGGGGAGAGATGTTTTCTATAAAAAAATTATAAATGCAATATTGAGATTAATTTTAGCAATAGTGCGCTAGCGAGCGAGCGCCTGGCCGCTCACTGAGTAACCGCGTTACACATCTAGGCGCGCGTGCCGCCGCGCCATGTGCCGCGGTGTGGTGAGAGAAAAATCTATTACGTGCTGCGGTCAGTAGAGAAATCTATCCAGAGCAGCAATCGACCTTCGCTGCCAGGTATAGGGGGAGGTTTTTTTATCAGCCGCTTTTTGCGAAAATCTCGTCTCTTACGATTGGCACAGCAAAATGTTGGTCTAGCAAGAAAACATTTATTATACCTTTGTAATAAATATAAAATATTATATTATATTTAGGTACCTAGATGTTTGTTAAAATTTCTCTTTCTTCTAATTTTGTTGTGTTGAAGGAATCTTCGCTGGTTTAATTGATATATTCCTAATAATGTGTTTGTTCTTTTAAGTTCTTTATGTACTGTTTGATTCCTAAATCAATGAAAAAAAAAAGCCTCAGTTGCACTCCGGGAGTGCCGGCAGAAGTGAAAACTTTTTGTATTTCCGAAAATAATTCTTAGGTGGTTATAAAAAAAAACTAAACACCCTAAAAAAATTTTAACACCCTAACATTGCTTAAAAAAGAAAACTACAACAAAACAGGTTCAATAAATAAATCGTGAAATATGATAAATACTAATAATAAATCTGTAAGGGATGGTCATGGAGTAAGTTACTCTGTTTTATGAGATACTGCGTCTGTAGACTCTATGTGTGATATTAAACTAAATTGACCATTTTTTGAATTTTTTTCCTTATGTATGCATGCTCCTCCATAACTCTTAAACCGATCATCCGAATTCGATGAAACTTAGTACAAGCACATTTAACTATACGGGACACAGGATGGGCTAAATAAAATTCAGTTCCGGTCCGGTTACGCTAATATGTGACTCTCATACAAACCGAATTGTTCCGCGCGCCGAAATAAAGGTACGGTAGCGGGCTTACTTACGTTCTTCTTTATAAAAATGAATTTCACGCGAGCGAGGCCGCGGGTAAAAGCTAGTCAGAAAATAAGGCCTTTATGCGGAAGGTTATTATATTACGTTGCCGGTGAAATTGGCATAAACGCGCTTACTCGCGCATGTGTATATTATGTATGTAGATGATATGTTAATGAAGTTTGTAGTCATAATAACACAACGTAATCCCGTCCGTAAGATAACACTAACTAGAAAAGAAAACGCTATGATGTTATCTCGCGAACGTTAAATGCGAAACGGGGCTATACTCGTATTATACGTTCGCGAATAGCGTCACGTAACGCGGCAGGTTGTTTCGCACCATTCTTGTGAATTGGTAACAAGTGCGAGTCGAACTCGCGCACCGAGGGCTCCGTATCGCCATGTCATGGTCAGCGCCACTCGCGCCATCTATCGCGTGTTTATGAAATGCTTCATACTCTTTTCTGTAGATGGCGCGCATACACTTTTTAGTTTGTTCTATGGGAACCCCCGTGAATTTTCTTTTTCTTATTTTTATTATTTATTTGTTGTTATATCGGACACATATTCTGTGAAAATTTCAACGGGGGCTACCTATTACGGTTCAAGAGATACAGCCCTCGGACAGACAGACAGACAGACGACGTAGGCTTAGTAATAGGGTCCCGTACCGGATACGGAACCCTAAAAATCACAGAGTAACGAAGACACACCGTAGTACGTAGGTGCGACCGGCCGAGGGAACACGGTCGGCGATCACTGTTCTGTTGTAACAATCTACTTACTGCTTTTTAACGCTGCTGGCGCTTGCAAGGTAGCTATTTTACTTTAATACTACTTAATAATTTTTTTAGTAATTTATTTGATTTTATTTTTTTTAATGAAACTGACACGTTTGGCTGCGTCACCTACAACATCCGTGATGTCAGCTCATAACACCGGATGAACTAGATGCCATGTCACTGTCAGTGCTTCCCTTCATTTCATATTTCGTATTTGAATATATTTAGTTCTATATTTTTTGCAGAATAAAATTATTATCCATAAATCTATAAATAATTTCAATTTAACAGAGTGTCGGGTGTGTAATCAACGTTGAGTATAGGGTGATCGGTTTCATCAAAGGTTTGTCCGCTCGGTCGTTGTGATGCACGGCGGCGGAGGCTAGACAATCCTAAAATATCTGTAATCAGCCCCCAATCTCGTCGTGTTCCGATTATACAATACTTATTATTTATTGAAAATATTATAAGGAAAGTCGACTTAAAATTAACCAAATATTAATCGACATACAAACATAGATGAAAATATGCTATAACAATATTAAAAAATAAATTTAAAAAAATTTGAAACCATTAAACTTTGGTTATATTTTGCTACAATTAAAATATTTCGTCCAACTCGGCCGACTCCGCCGCAGTGCCCAATACGCTGGCTGCGTTGCCCCTTATACTATTACTATACATAATTTATTATATTAATACTTATATTATATTAATTTGACACACTTTGCTATATTAAAACTTGTCGTCTGGTCGAGTCGACTCTCTTTTGTGGAATCTGACGTGGATGGCTACATCACCTACAACACACGTGATATCAGCCCCATAATACCTTGGTGCACGAGGTGCCATGTCAGTGCTTCCCTTTGGTCGTGCAGGCTACACTGAATTGGACGGAACACACAAACTGCGGTGGTATCGATCCGGACGGGGACCCTGGTACGGTTTAACTCGTCCACTACTTACCTTCCTTCCACCTAGTAAGGTAAGTAGTGAACGGACGTCTACAGTTATTATTACGTAGAATCCGAACCACGGTCGCCCTCAACTGTCAAGCGGTCACCTATCCAAGTTTGGACCGCGCTCGGGTGTACATAATTGAATTGCCGACATTAAATGAAGGGAAGCACTGACATCCACCAAGTTCACCCGGTGTTATGGGCTGACAGCACGGGTGTTGTAGGTGATGTAGCCAACCGTGTCAGTTTCCATAAACAAAAAATAAAAAAAATTAAATTAAATCTGTATACAGCTGCAGCAACCGCTGGCCACATTTAGCTGTTCGCTCGCAATCCACATTATGTAGGTAGAGTTTGCATAATTAAAGCCCGCATTTTCGGAAGCACGCTGCTAGTTCAGTCATTATAGATTTGACCCGTGAATAATCAGTTCTTGGATTTTTTTTCGTAGGTCCCTCGGGGGGGTCACTGGGAGTGTAAATTGAAAAAGTAGACTGAATCAGGCTCCTGCGTATATTCGAAAAACGGTTTTTCTTGAATAACTCGGCCATTTTTGATTTTACAGTAAAACCGTGAGGACAAAAATTGTAGGAAATTTGATTCTCTACAAGTTTGGTCCTCACAATTTTTCTTCTTGGATCGATATTTTGGAAATTAAATTTGAAAAAAGCGACAAATTCAAAATATTTTCATCATCTCGTTTATTTTCAACTTTACGGCATAAATGAAGAGGACTAAACATGTAGAGAATCAAATTCTGAACAATTTTTGTTCCCACCTTTTTTCCCCCAAAATCGATATTTTGAGGAGAATTGTGAGGACCAAACTTGTAGAGAATCAAATTTCCTACAATTTTTGTCCTCACGGTTTTACTGTAAAATAAAAAAATGGGCAAGTTATTCGAGAAAAACCGTTTTTCGAATATACGCAGGAGCCTGATTCAGTCTACTTTTTTCATTTACACTCCCAGTGACCCCCCCGAGGGACCTAAGAAAAAAAAATCCAAGAACTGATTAGTGATTATTCACGGGTAGGGTCGGTTTTTTGGATATAATGACTGGACTATGCGGCCAGCAATCGGCATTGCTGCGCTGCGAGTGAGTAATATTGAGTACGCGGAATGTATTGTGTGAAACCGCGGGGGGTTACATATTCTGTGTCGCGGGCAAAGTGCGTTTTATGGGTGGATCTACTTTTTCTTGTAACTTAAAAACTAGCTGCAAAGTCAAATAAAAAAAATTATTACAATTTATTACTTAGTTGAGTATCAATAAGTATAAAATACTTAGGCTTATAAGCAATTGAAACAAAAGTAGAGATCTATTTAAAATAAAAACATTACCAAATAGAATATTTAGGTTTATGACTATGAGCAATTGAAACAAAAGTAGAGAACTATTTAAAATAAAAAAATTACCAAATTTGGGTGACCCAGTGGACAATTTTGTCCCCAGTTTTGTATGAAAAAAATAAAATAAGGTGAATTTATCAAGATAATATCCTATTTTCAGACGGACACGAAAAACAATAAAATGTTGATAGATAGATAGATATAAATACTTTATTGCTCCAGAAAACATTTTACATATGCAGACAATAGGTAATGTACATGAGGGGCAAAGGTGGACTTATCCCTTAACAGGGATTTCTCCCAGTCAACAGTCAAAATGTTGATCCACCCTTATAGTAGCCACAGTTTCCCCTGTAGGTACTTTTGTATGTACCTAACTTATAAACTGTACTAATCGCAAAACTAAAACGGAGAGAAACTAGAGCGGGGAAACTGAGGTAAGGGACCGCCGCCGCCGTCGATCCATAACACCAGCGATCTACCGAGCCTAACTTAAGATACTTCACAAAAACATTCCAAAATGTACCGTGAACTACGAATAAAAATAAATCTATCCACTCATAGATAGTTAATTATTATCTAGGACTATTACACTACCTGCGCCATCCATACAGTCATGTTCCTAACCTAGCATACCTAGACTTAGACTGCGGTTGAAATTATTTTGAGTTCACGGCCTACGCAATTCTATATTTTCATACGTTGAAATACGTCGCCACCCACACTTTTTGCCGTAAATAGTATTGCGCGTAAAGTTTGAAGGTTTGTAGCCACCTCAAGCGGCGTCGCCCTTTATATTATTATCCGGTAACTTATTAGCCCGTAACCTATATTACTTTATTTTGTACCGTGTGGGGTCGGTACTAAAAAAGAATAGCCCCACTGCATCTCTCCCCGTCGCATGTCGTAAAAGTCGACTAAGGGATCGTCAGCCTCGGCAGCTTAATGGTGCGGTCAGTTATTGGATGGATGACCGCCCGACTGTTGGAGGCTGACCGTGGTTCGGATACCACGTTAAACTGTAGGTCCCTTCCCTTCTTACCTTACTAGGTGGTAGGGTTTATCCCGGCCGGGTTGGTACCACCGCACTGAGCGAAACGTCGGTCAAAACGGCTATGTAAATAGTTCGTGTTTTCCGTCCAGTTCACTGTAGCCGGCGCGAAATGAAGGGAAGCACTGACATGGCACCTAGTTCACCCGGTGTTATGGGCTGACATCACGGATGTTGTAGGTGATGTAGCCAACCGTGTCAAGTTTACATAAAAAAAAAAAAAAATGTTTACTATGCTATATTTGTGTGGCCAAAAAGTGAAATAAAAAAATTTAATATTTGAAAAAAACCTCCTATTGCGGTATAGGATCCCCAGTTTTTTTGTGCGATTTTGGCCTTGGAGTCAATAAACTGCCTAAAACCCACGTCTTTGGAAAGTTGCAGCCCAGTAGGTCTAGGTGCTCCGCGACAGAAACGACACTGCCTTGGAAACTCGCAAGGAAAGGGAAGGGATCGGCCTTAGCAGAGAATGCACAGCATTGCGTCTTGCGAACGTTGAAGGCAACAAGGTTGTCCTCCTGACCCCAAGTGGCAACTTTTTCACGAACCTTATCCACCCTATCTGCAACAGGACGTTTTGCGGATTGCTGGGCTGTGCATCTCTGCTCTTTCAGTTCTTGACATAACCTTCATGCCCTGTGCTTTCATCTGCGTAACTGTGAATCGTGCCTAGGGACAGTAAATCGTTAATGAAGATAAAAAATTGGGTATGAGTGGCTATAGGGCAATACGCGGGCGAATTGAAGCAACGTACATATATTACGCCAGCTTTACTTCCAAAAAATTCTTTTTGGCGCTGCCGTCCCAATATGATTCCATTTTTTTTTTTTATAGAACTTGACACGTTTGGCTACATAACCTACAGCATCCGTGATGTCAGCACCGGGTGAGCTAGGTGCCATGTCAGTGCTTCCCTTCGGTCGTGCCGGCTACACTGAACTGGAAGACAAACTAGTTTCATTCAGTGCGGTGGTACCAACCCGGGCGGGTTGAACCAATTTTATACCTAGAAACTCAGCAGCTATGCAGTCAGCTATTCTCCCATTCAATTTCTTTCTACGAAAAATATCATTTCAGTGGCGGAAATGACTTAAATGCACCTAGTAAGGTAAGAAGGGAAGGGACCTACAGTTTTACGTGGAGTCCCAACCACGGTCAGCCTCCAACGATCGAGCGGTCACCCATCCAAGTACTGACCGGCCGAGCGTTGCTTAACAATCAATAGCGACAGTCGACTGTCTGCACCACTGAGCTATCGAGGCTGACAATCATGACAAGCATGACATCACCTACTACATCCGAGATGTCGGCCCATAACATCTTGGTGAACTAGGTGCCATGTTGAATATGAAATGGCGTACCATACTCTATATACCCGGAATGTGTGCCCTTAAAATGCACAAAATCCGATCACGCGGCATAGGGAGCAGATAGGATAGCTCGACGTATTCTACGTAAAATTGGCTGTCGCGGGTCGCGGTTGTGTCAGTAACACAAGTTAACACAATCCCATCTTCATAATAAAATCTTCATTTATACATTTGGAAGTAAAATACTCAAGAACACTCACTACGCCTTTTCCTTTCCACCAGTCTATACAAGGAAAAAAAACCGCCTTCAAAAATGTATGAAATAAAAAAATAAAAATCGAACCCTAGAGTTGAAGGCGGTCGGTTATTTTTGCTTGCTTTAGCACCACCGCCTTCAACTCTAGGGTTCGATTTTTATTTTTTTATTTCATACATTTTTGAAGGTGGTTTTTATATTTTTAAATAGTTTTTTATTTCACAGTTTTTTTAGTAATTTTTATTTGCTATTAATGTACTCGGCGGAATCGCTCGGCCTTCGGCCTCGCGATTCCGCCTCGCGTTCCAATCCGATCTTGACCAAAAAAAAAATGGGACCACCTTGTAGCTACTCGTACACTGAACCGAACACAAAAAGAATCATCGAAATCGGTTGACAATTGGGGAAGATATTGCTGAACATACATAAAAAAAAATACATACA
The DNA here is from genome assembly GCA_946902875.1 of Nematopogon swammerdamellus. Taxonomy (NCBI): domain Eukaryota; kingdom Metazoa; phylum Arthropoda; class Insecta; order Lepidoptera; family Adelidae; genus Nematopogon; species Nematopogon swammerdamellus. The sequence continues at coordinate 1,037,618 of OX336355.1, read as the reverse complement.
GCCAAACATAGAACCTCCTCCTTTTTTGAAGTCGGTTAATAAACATTCATCATTACATACGAAACATCGACCTTCCATCCAGCCAGCCCAGTAGAGCTGGAATCCGAAAACAACCTCCCAACATTCTCGCTAGCTACATTCCGACCTCGAGTGTGCCTCAACTGTTTCACTCGTGAGGTCGTCGGGGCGCTTCACATATCCGGACTCCGGGGTTGACTCCGGGCACCAATTTTATACCTAGAAACTCAGCAGCTATGCAGTCAGCTATTCTCCCATTCAATTTCTTTCTACGAAAAATATCATTTCAGTGGCGGAAATGACTTAAATGCAACATACAGCTCGAGCATCAACCTTTTTTTTAAAAGCTAATAAAAAAAAGGTTTTATTTTATATCCGACATGTCCGCTAACGTCAATCTCGGCGGCGCGGTGCGGCGGAGGCGGGCGGCCTGGCCGCTCTATAGCGCTCCGACTCCGGATTCAAAAGCTGTCCAGCGCGACTCGCGGAGCCCGATATGAAACGTCGTATCTTATTTTATGATTAGCGCGCTGAAGCGTTTTCGTTATTATGCGAGTTGCGTCGTTTCGGAGGCGAACGGGCGGCTCTAGCGGCAACGTGCGGCGCGGTGGTGGCGGCGGCCGAGATCGATGCCCGTGCTGTGCGAGCGGGATGCCGCTAGCGGCCGCTCGCGGCGTCTCGCTCGCTCGCGCGCGCCTCCTACTCGCCCGCCATGTTCGCTCCGCCCGGGCCGCTCCGAGCCGCCGCCATTGTGGATAGTGAGGTACCACCGCCCAGCGCCATCGTGTCGATAAACTCATTCTACTGAATACTCATTTTGTTAACTGAGTGCGGTTTCAATTTCAACACGCGAAATGGTGGTCGGCAATTGCATTATTTCCCTCGTTTCGACAGTGCTATAAGTTTTAAAAATATTACTGCAACTGTGAAAGAACTTCGCAACCTGCGACGAGATGCAGTTTTGTTGTTGAAAGAAGAACTTGAGGTTTATTCCCTGTTATACGAGAATATTTCAGTTAAACTTAGTTGTGCATATTTTTAATAAGTGGTAATACCACGTGGTATACATAATATTTACCAAGATTCAGTTGGAAGAACGTACTCAAGGTCATAAAATGCGTCAATTTGTATGCGTCATTGTGTACAGGCCTTCAACAATTTATATAGAAGAATGTTCTGATTGATGCAAGAAAGGTTTGGTGCTGACAAATAGCGCATATATCGAAGTAGTCGATACTCTAAACTTGGCCGCTGCGCCTCGCTCTCCGAGTACGGACGGAATTAAAATGTCAGGCGCGGCCGCGCTGTGCGGGCGTCCGGAGCGAGGGGGGCGCGGTCGGCGGGCGGGGTGGCGGCCCAGCGGCAGGGGGAGGGAGGCAGCCGGCCGCCGTTATTAATAACCATAAGTCCGGAGACACGAGGAGCGGGCAGAGGCGGCGCCGCCGGCGAGCGCTACTGCGAGGCTTAGCGCTCAGCTTTGTTAGCTGCCACCTGCGCTCACGCTTAAACCCACGGGCGTGCATCGACAGCAACCGCTGCTATTTTATCTCATATCTAACTGTGCAGCTTGATCACAGGTTTTGACACTTCGCTTCGATTCAAAGATTTCGCCCAAACGAAAATATTGAATGTTAAAAGATGCCAGTACCACTAGAAAGCAATTTGGACTCTAAAATCGGTCACATAATTCTTTCGTTTGGGCAAAATCTATGCGTTGGAGTGGAGCGAACGGTCAGGAAACCCGTGATCGTGCTGGCGATGTATTATCTGTCGTGAAAGCTGTCATCTTATCGTTGTGTCACTGACATCTGTGTATGTGACGAATGCCATTATCTTGTTAATATTTGTCGATTGCTATCCTGTAGCATAAGGTTGAACAACACTACTGGTATTAGGGTGCCGGTGCCGCCGTAATCTTTCGTCGATGCCACTCCGCCGCCGCCGGCTCTGAACTTTCGTAAGGCTGGCAGCGCGGGGCCCCTCTCTGCGCTGCCGGTAAAAAACAGACAACATTGTATATTTTATTGTCAAGGAAATATATTGTCAAAGACTTGCGCGATTAATTGCTCGACATGGCGAAGTGCTCCAGAGGCGGAGGAGGCGGCACGGTCGGGTCGGGATCGGGACGAGGCGCGGCCGTCGGGTTGACTTTTTCCTCGCGAGACGGCCGTTTGGGAAACTGTTAATGGCACAGACAGACGGAGTAACTGGAGATTTGTTTGGTAATTGGAGCTTGTTTACGCCGAGCGGACCGCTCTTCCACTGCTATACCGGCTCCGGCTCTGGCCGGAATAGACTGCTGTGATTCGACGCTGGCATTCGATATTTGCATAATCCCTAACCTTGTACGTGGAATTATCCATGGCGGAATTGATATTTGATGTCATCGGCCCCTTGAATGTCAATAACTTTCAATTGTTTTGCAGCATTCGCATGTATATTTACATGGATGTCATCCGGTATGGTTGGCTGAGTCAGACGGGCCAGACCAGAGCACATTCGACCAGCCAATACCGGAGATTTAACTTTAGATTGCTGGCTATGTGAACGTATAGAGACACATCCGAGGCGGTTTTCGTCAAGTACGGTGGAACCGAGCCAGTCGACTACTATTTGAGCCTACTACACTATGCTACTACCGCCTAGTAAGAGGCAAGGGAATGGACCTACACTCTTACATCGTTTCCGAACGCTGAATCAGCAGGTGTATAGGTGTGTGTGTGTAGATATCGAAACGGATTGCGTATTCCAATTTCGTATCGAGTGCCACTATTGGAAATCGTGAGTAAGCGAAAGTAAAGCCCACTGGAACAATGGGAATGCAGGTCACCCGAGCCTGTTGAGCCGCAGTGCGGTTTCCGTTGCGAGAGAAGATGCGACACACACACGCAGTATTATCCGCGAACAACGAAAAGACACTGACAGAGCGTGCGCGTGGCGATATACATTTTGTTCATGCAGCCGTTACTCGTGAAAGCGATTTTATATATTTTGTTTGTTCTTGTGACTGCGAATGCGAATGCTGACTGTGAAGGAGCGTCGTTTGAACATTCATGTCTGCATAAATAACGACTTCGGCGGTGACTACGACGAGTCATTCATTAAAGTAAAAATTGTATTTTTATTTTAAGTACATTTTGTAGACACATTTTTTTTTCAACCCTACACGAGGCGCTTCTCTTCTGAAGTGAGTGTGACAGTTGACAAGTGAGTGTGACAAGGTTCCGGCGCCTACTGCTCCGCCGCGAGTTATACGATGACCATGTTTTTTTTTTATGGCTGCATCACCTACAACGTCCGTGATGTCAGCCCATAACACCGGGTGAACTAGGTGCCATGCCAGTGCTTCTCCCTTTGATCGTGCCGGCTACACTGAACTGGTCTGAAAGCACAAACTATTTACATAGTCGTTTCGACCGACGTTTCATTCAGTGCGGTGGTACCAACCCGGACGGGTTAAACCCTACCACCAAGTAAGATTAGGAGGGAAGGGACGTACAGTTTTACGAGGAATCCGAACCTCGGTCAGCCTCCAACGGTCAGCGGTCACCCATCCAAGTACTAACCGCACCCAGCGTTGCTTAAAATTCAGCGACAGTTGACTGTCTGCACCACTGAGCTATCGAGGCTGACATTAATAGGATCACGCTGTCGGTATAGGTCTACCAGAATCTGATGGCACGAACAAAAGAAAACATTTATTCATTTTCACATATCAATGTGAACTCACACTTTCGAATTGTAATATAATATAAATTATAATATATAATCATTCACATTAACATGTAAAAACAATAGACGTTTTCTTTCGTTCGCGCCATTAGATTCTGGAAGACCTATACCTAGTAAAAGCAGTGTTGCAATGTAGGCAGATGGTATCCGTTGCGAGCACGACGCGTCTCAGATAGCGACGATATGTCGATGAATTTATTTTATCGACACACGGCAAATGTGCTTGGCGCGTCACCACCGTACGTTGAAATAAGGTGTAAAATGCGAAGTTTTGAACATCGAACGCCCAATTTCTAGCGACGGTATGTGTTCAAAATTCAAATACTAAGGTGTATTTTTACTAGGCGTGAGTGATGCGAATGAAATGTAGGTAGGTATATTAGTATATTATTTCATTTTATTGATAAATCTAACGGGAGCTCATAAAGATTCGCTGTTAGTCTGTGATCTGATCATATTTGTATGAAGTATTGTTAACCGCTCCTAAATAAAATCACCATAACGGTTCCTTTGTTCTACTTTTGTTAAGAAATTCTATAAATAATTTGAAATTGGGAGACCACAATCAATGTTCCTAAAAATTTTGACAGGCAATCATCAAACTCTATCAATGGCATAGAGAGTATCTAATCATTCATTCATTTCATTAGTCATCTCATTACTCATTACATTACACAACTCGCAGCTGAACGCGGTTTTTGTTTGAATTTTATTATTGTGAAATATATTGTTTTATTTATCATCTATTGTTGACTTTTCATATTTCGTAAAATAAATTTTGTGAGAATTGTTAAATTAATGTTGAAATTTTTAGAGCACTACTGTAGTATGTATGATGCCTAATGGGCAAGATTGAAAAATGGTGTCAATAAACGCTCACTTGCTTATTGACTTGCTTACTAGTACATGCAGCGCTGTCGATGTTGCGTATGTATCCCGCAGCGTCGGATGCGGCCGACATTTAAATTGCACTCAAGCCTTCTCCGACCAGTCGCCCAGCCGGAGTTGCTTCCGGCTGACTGCCTGCAGCAGCGGGCGGGAGCACACGCATTTTATATCGACACGATACGCTTAGGTAATATCGGTAAAACCATGTGCCGTCAATATATTTCGTATATCATGGCTTCGGAGATAGCACGCCGTCAATTTTATCCCGCGTCATGGATAATCTTGGACAAGAATCGATAAAAATATTATAGTTTTATCGATTTTTGCGACCATACTTATTTTTATAATGGTTACGATTTGACGTTTGATTTCGCTTATCCAACGTTAAACTTATCGGAGCCATTGGGTCACGCCGATTAACTATAATGTATTTTACTGAGGAATGCCATGTGAACGAAAGGAAAATCGAGATAGGCTCAAGCATTTTAGTACATTTGAATGAAGAGGAGGGAAGGGACAAGCACAAATGGAGGATCGGAATGTGAATAAATGACTTCGAGGAAGAACTAACGCCGAGAAACGCCACCGGTATTGAAGCGATGCACATCAAATATAAAGATTGTTAAAAAAGTAAAAGAGGTGCCTAAACTAAAGACGCTAACTATAAGCGGTCAGCAATCGTTGGAGTCTTTAATAAACAGTGACAACCGAACAAGGAAACAGCAAAGTAACATTGGCCGAAAGGAAATAAATAATACGACTCGACATATTGCGACACAATGATTCCGGGTACGCAGAGTACGGATCACCATACTGCGTCAAACTGACAAATGACAGTTAAACTGTACGGACGGATGGTAAAACGGTGTGTTGCCAGAATTTATCGATGTGATTTTCCATCGATAAAATTACTGTTCCACTTATATCGATAAATTTGTCTATGTTCATAAGGCGCACGATATTTAATCGATTAAATAAATTTGTCGTGTGCTCCTGCGATGCTGTTGTACCGGGCCCGGCTTCGCTGTCGCCATTACATTTTACATTTGCGAATGTTCGTCGCAAAAGTGACATTACTAAGGGGCATATTATTTCCGTGTCGTTCAAGTGTCAGCTCCAATCCAAATTCCACCTCGTTTTTTTTCAACAGAAATGTTTGCGAAGAACGAATATGTCGGTATGGATTATTGGATTGACTTTCGTAAATGTAAAATCGACTTTAAGCGTTAATTCACTAGGGGCAAATACCCTCCCAATATGCCGCGCGGGCGATATTTATCTGGGTCACACTCCCGCGGCACACTCACTCCAAGGAGTTCCCCGTAACTTACACCATAGAAATAGAGGGACATGTTCCGCGATGAGTGAGTGAATCAGAGGCTCTTAGGCCGACTTGCACCAACACGAGTTTAAAGTTAAGTAGCGAGTTATGGATTTAAACCATATTTAAACCGGTTCCCACAGTCAGCGGGTGCTAGCTTAACGAGTTAAACTGGTTTATATATTAAATTTGTGTTGGTGCAAGTGGGCCTTAGAGTTTATTTTATTTTTTAGAGCAGCGCTTCCCAAAATGTGTTCCGCGGAACCCTGGGGCTCGTCGGAAGGGTCACAGGGGTTCCGTGGGTTACAGCCGGAAAAACAACAAAACGCTCTCCCTAATTAAAAACGTGTAATATGTTTTTAATTTCAAACTATAGTCTTACTATTCAAATCAAACATGATAATCCGCCAACATTTTATTATCAAAAATTATGTATAGGTCACATAAATTTAGTTTTTACGTTCACAATAGCGAATTAACTTTTTTATTTGACTTGGTGTTCCGCCAACAGAAGGACGATCATTTAGGGTTCCGTAGCCCCGAAAATAATTGGGAACCGCTGTGTTAGAGAATTGTAACTATAGTCTGTTCCAAATAAGCCTGGATAAAAAGTCATTGACCTTTGAGTGCTAGCTCCCTTGCACAAACGTGAAACGCTTAGCGCCGCCGTCTCTCTCCTGCGCCGGTGTCGTGGCACAAGAGAGAGACGGCGCTTAGCGCTTCACGTTTGTGCAAGGGAGCTAGCACTCAAAGGTCAATGACTTTTTATCCAGGCTTATTTGTAACAGACCATAGCAATACCTCTTCTCTACTTATTTCTTCCGTCCCTCAATTTAAGTGAACGTGATCGGAAACGTACAAATCGATTCTGCAGATCTTTCCTCTGCAGAACCGGTAAACTCTGGAACGCTCTCCCTGCCCATAGATTTCCGCCCAAGTACAGTCTCGGGTCCTTCAAGAGGGGCGTGAATGGGCAACTGTTAGGCCGGCATGGCATTCGCAACCCCCGCATACGGCCGAATGTCCATGGGCGTCGCTAGACACCTTATGGGTGGCTCGGCGCCATATGTCGCGCTAACAATAAAAAATAAAAAAAAAACATGAATCGGAACATTTAAGCTGCATTCATCTATGTTCGAGAGTTCGCAAAGGGACACGTTTGCTGCTTCACGGTGCGCGGAGTCGAAAGGTCTGTACTCTCTGAAATAGAGTCTGCCTGTCTTTCTGTTGTACTCTGTACACGGACGGAGCATTTAGTTTCAACTGCTAGGGAGGCGAGGGGGGGGGGGGGTATGTAGGGTTGCCAACCATATTTTACACAATAAACTATTATACTGCATTTTTGGTCGACATACTTTTCCTAGGTACACTTTGGCTTAACGTATTGGAAAATATTCAATTTCCAGTCATCGGAACGAAACGCTGAAACATACGTAACTATCGAAAGATGTATTAGTTGACAAAACAGTACACAGGCGCTCATGTAGCGCCTGTTAGTGAATAGGTCGGAGCATGTGCTTTGGCCCCTCCGACTCGGCCACCCATACCGGATTACATAAAACAAATTTATTTAAAAGGCAACAAAACTAAAATTTAGAAATATTTAATTTTTCATTTGAATATTATATTTTTCGCTTTCAAGTTACGTTATTTTACTAAAAACCGACTGGGTTGGTACCACCGTACTGGATGTAACATGGCCGCATAGCAGCCTCGGCTGTGTTCTCCTCTAGTCCAGTATGGCCAGCAATCCAGGGAAGTCTCCGGTATGGCACCTACCTTCTCGGAGGTGATATTGGCTGGTCGGAGCATGCGCTTTGGCCCCTCCGACTCGACTCAGCCACCCATACCGGATTACGTAAAAAAAAAACGTTGGCCAACCCTAGATTGGAGGGCGTTACTCGTTCGCTCGAGTGAGGGCGCGCGCAGTCGTGTGTGTACACCACCGTGTACACGCTCGTGGCTTCATGTGCAGCCGGAGAGGGCTTAGTGGCGACCAGCTTCCGTATAGATGCAGTGCATACGCTGCTGACTGTATGAACGAAGCTCCCTGTCAATGATGATGATGATTGGAGAGGAATGCAGCGAGGATAGGTGAAGAACAACCAGATAAATGGTAATAATGATGAATATTGGAATTCCAGGGGTAGATATAGAAACGCGTATTGTTTATTGAGCATTCTTGTGGCAGTGAGACTGCACTCGAACTTGCCTCAATTTTTTTCTATCCGGTTCGATGACACCCACAAAGGAGAACCGACAAGAACGTAGATAGATAGATAGAAAATTCTTTATTGCTCCAGTAAACATTAAACAGTAACAAATACATTAGAAAATTTACATAAGGTGCAAAGGCGGACTTATCCCTTACAGAGATTTCATACAGTCAACCTTTTAGTGATTCCACATAATAACATCCACACAATAACGTCTTAGAAGGTTTATTAGTTACATACAATAATTAAATTACATTTGCTAAATAGAAAATTTGATAGATCGTTCCTCTTACTAAATAAAAAAATATACATACATAGTTACTATCTCTTTGTTTGGAATAAGACTATGAAAATTTTTGCGCTGCCTGCGCCACGGTCGTGACAATATGTTTTAAGGGAAATTGTGATGTCCAATTTCCGTTTATATAGAATTACGCAGAAAACTTTGGTTTGAATTTCTGTTAAACATAATATGCCCGTTTCGAGCAACAAACTGTCCATCTTCAAAAATTATCGCGCGATTGTGGTGATCGGTCTTTCGCGATCTTTAGGTGACATTTTCGTTCTTTCTTGTCTGAATGAGATCTCCGGCGCCTTTTTAAGAAGCAGCGGCACTGGTGACAGCGGCGCGGCACGGATTGCGGCACAAATTGGTTCACGAATAGATTGCAGCGCCGCTGCCGCGTACTGCCGCCTGGTGCGCTTTGCTGCATACAACACAACAAGTGCGAGCCGAACTCGCGCACCGAGGGTTCCGTATCGCCATCGCCATGTCATGGCTAGCGCCACTCACGCCATCTAGATGGCGTGTTATGAAATGCTTCATATTAGTTAAAGGTCATGATTAGTTAAAATGCTTCACCCTCTATTCGGTAGATGTCGCGCGCGCATACACTTTTTTGGTTTCTTCTATGGGGACCCCCGTGATTTTTTTACTTTTTTTTATTTTTATTATTTGTTATATCGGTGATACAGCCCTCGGACAGACAGACAGACAGACAGCGGCTTAGGCTTAGTAATAGGGTCCCGTACCGGATACGGAACCCTAAAAAGTACAAAGAATAATTTGACGCGTGGTGCCGCGCCGCGATCCGTTGCAGTGCACTGCCGCAAGGTGCGGTCTGCCTTCACATTTAATCAAGTCCTTATGCGGGGAAGGACATCTTTGACCTCTTTGGTAAATGCTAAATTCGTATGATTAGTGTGAATATTACTGTGAGTGTATGCTCTCATTTCGATGCTAATGAAGCATAACACACGCGGCGCCGCGCGCCGCGGAGACACGGGGCGGCGGCGGCGCTGCGGCCGGTGTCGGAGGGGCGAGCAATCCGCCCGTTAGGCGAAGTTTAATGCGACTGAAACTTTACAATCACGTGGAGTGGTGGTGCGGGGGCGCGCGCGGGGCTTAGGGGCGGAGGCTCGAGTTATTGCGGCACCGTGCTCCCGCCCGCCGACTCGCGTCTACTTCACTCACCCCTCGCCCTCGAATTGGCGGCCTCTAGCGCCGTCGTGTCCGTCGCGTCGCTCGGCGGAACTTCACACAGCCAGGGTTGCCAACATTCCGGAATTCTGGAGGTCTCCCGGAACCGTTGTAAAACTGTCGGTGCCAAAGATTAGATTTTGGAAGGGAGAGTAGATTTTCTCCGGTGACATACGGGAGAGACTTTCCTTTGGATTGCTGGCTATATTGGACTATATATAGCTAGAGAATAGCAGCCCAGGCTGCTATGCGGCCATCTTACGCCCAGTACGGTGGTACCAACCCGGCCGACTACAATTTGAGCCTACCAAGTAAGTAATGTGCCATGAACTCCACCTCGTATCGGAACCGCTGTCGCTAGTTTCCGATCGCACACAATCACAATTTCATACGGATGAACGCACGAACACATTCGGCACCAGCGATTTTTTACCAATCCAAAGAGTTGCATTAACGATGAGTACTATGGGGCTGATATTATAAAAAAAACAATTTTTCTCAAAAAAATTGTTGCTCGCCCACCCTAGCTACACCAATCACCACCACCGGCGCGGCGCGCGCTCCCTCCCTCAAATCTGATCGAGAAAACTTTGGCGGTGATCGCTCATACGCCGCGCCGCCTTCGCCGCGGACATGCGGGCGGGGCTCATCTCGCTCGCTTTTCCAAATTGACACCTCAAAGGCATAATTTGTTCGGATACTAAGATACCCCTGTCGAAAATGGCGGACACCGCGTCCATCAATTCCGAAAACCGACTAGATGGTCAGAGTTCCGCCGCCATGCCACAACCGGGAGCACACCACTTGTACATTGTTGCATGCACGGGTGAGATCAAAGATTTTGGCAGGAGAGTGTAGATATGAGAATGAGGCGTGTCCGCGACACGATAATATGGGGAGATTAGCCCATGTTAACGATCGATGATCGATCTTGAACGCACGTGGATGCAACTTTGGATTTTTTTTTATGGATAGCGCGAGCATCCATCCATGGGCATCGTTTCACCTACAAGTAGGTGACTAACGATGCCCATGGACATTCTGTGATTCACGGGGATTGCGAATGTCAGGCCGGCCTGACAGGAGCCTTTTCACGCCCCTTTTGAAAAAACCCAGGCTGTACTTGGGAGGAAATAGATGGGCAGGGCAGGGAGTGCGTTCCACATTTTCCCGGTTCTGTGAATAAAAGACCTACAGAACCGGTTGGTGCGCGCATCCGTGGTAGGTCGATTGAATAGGGGTGCATCCCCTGCCCAGTACGCGTAGTGCGGAGGTGGAATAGGGAAGGCGGAATCGCATTAAACAGCTCCTCCGAACACTCCCCATGGAATAGGCGATAGAACACACTTAGGGAGCCGACGTCCCTATTGTCCAAAAACCGCTGGTGCGAATTTGTTCGTGCGTTCATCCGTATGAATTGTGATTGAAAACTGGCGACAGCGGTTCCGATCCGATACGAAGGGACGTTCATGACGTATCTTCTCCCTTTCCTAATCTTTGGGTGAGATAGTAGAGAACCACTCACCCAAAAACTCGGTCGATATCAACAATTAGAAAGCTTTAGAATAGTGCACTCGCCACGGGTGTTGGTTGAAATAGGCGAGTTTTTGGGTGAGTTAGCGTGTCGAATTATCCCCTGCTGGTCTAAGTAAGCAAACTGGGTACATCGCTTCCAACTGGGGACGTACGCCATCGAATTGGGCGTGACACTGCATCAGTCTCGTGGAGTTAAATGGTGCGTGGATAGATGGATTACCAAGTCGTGCCCCCATCTCCCCGCTCAGGCGGCTCATGTTTTACTAGAAATTATAACTAGCAACGTGAACCTCTCCTCCGTGGTTGCATGCATCTAGTTCGCCAACTCCCCAGTACTTTGTATGGCGAGCTCGGAGGCGAGGCCGTGCGGAGCGGGCGGCGCACACAGGCGGAAACTTCTAGCAGAGGAGTCGCAGGTCGGAGTTCGCAACTGGTTGTGTTAGGACTTAGTTCGGGCTTACTGGCTCGGGCTAGTTTTGAGCTTTTTGCGGTACCTATATCCTCCCGCTCGCCACCGACGCGTCTCGTGTAGCGTGTCGGACGGATTACTGCGAGTTTGGTTACCTATCGCTTGTCGAGTCTGCCGTCTCGTCCGAACCGACACTGGCGCCCACGTTGGGCTTTTTAGTGTTTTCGCTACGTGCTGGTTTGATGAATAGAGGAAGAGAACAGAATAGATTTACTATGTGGTAGGCTCAAATTGTAGCCGACTGGGTTGGTACCACCGTACTGGATCTAAGATGGCCGCATAGCAGCCTCGGCTGTGTTCTCTAGTCCAGTATAGCCAGCAATCCAGGGAAGTCTCCGGTATGGCACCTACCTTCTCGGAGGTGATATTGGCTAGTCAGAGCATGTGCTTTGGCCCCTCCGACACAGCCACCCATACCGGATTACATAAAAAAAAAGATTGAAAACTCGGAAAAGGAAAGAACTGCACTTGGCGCCCAGTTCGTCAAGGTGTTATGGGCTGACATTGCGTGTGTTGAGGACTCGGAGAAAAAGTGGACTGTAAAGGTAATTGGTCTTGCAAGGAGGTTTGTAAGGTTTGACTTGCCGACCCTTCCCCACCTTCTGCAGCTGCGTCCTGCCTGTCTGGATCGGTCTGGATTCGGTAAGCACTTAGGTATGTATCTTGAAATTGATTGCAATTTTTTCTTTTTTGTTAGACAGCGCGCGCGCTCAGATCGTGGTCATTCGGAAAACTCTGGTAAATCCGGCTCGACGGACCATCTTGTGGACTCTGAGAGAAAAATCATCACCACAGCGTGTGTGATGTAGCCAACCGTGTCAATTACCATACAACAACTATTCATTGCACACATCATCATTATCATCAGGCCGTATCGGTCCACTGCTGGACATAGGATATAAACGACGCGTGGCCGAGTGGTTTGGGCATCGGCTTCTTATGCGAGAGGTCCGAGGTTCGAATCCGGTCGGCGTGTACCAATGAGTTTTTTCCGACGAAAAAATGTATACATTAAAAAAAAGGCGTGTCGCGCGACAGGGTTCCTCGGTGATCATCTATAATGAATGATAGATACACCTGCTGCTTCACCGTTCGGAACCGGTGTAAAACTGTAGGTGTGCTGTAGGTCCCTTCCCTTGCCCCGTACTAGGTGGTAGGCTCAAATTCTAGCCGACTGGGTTGGTACGACCGTACTGGATATAAGATTCGAAATTCAAAAAAGTACCGCCTAAAATGTAACACAGTCCATAATGGCTATGTACAGGGTGTCCAGTGGGAAAGTTCATATTTTAAATTGTTATAAAAGAAAAACTTAATGGATTAATAAGTATTTATTTACATCAAAATATTCATAAATTCAGCGGGTTTCACTTTTGAATATGATTCCGTCCAAATGTTTTCCGTCCATTCGTACGCACTCTTCTAATCGTGCGCGCAAACTCACGAACACTATGATGCAGAGTTGCGGAGAAATGTTATTGATTTCGCGGCTGATATTTTCTTTCAAGGCTCTTAATGTCCGTGGATTGTTTAGGCCTGCCACCCCTCCGGGTTTGACCCAGAGTCTACGGGTTTGAATGGTGTATATCCGGGCTACGGGTTAACATCGTATTTCTCCGGGTCAGACCAGGCGGGCGGTGCATGGAACGCACGCACGTCGTCGTCGTCGCGAGCGTCAATGAAAGCCGGCTTTCGTCCGCCGCTCGAGTCGAACCGAGCGGTGAATTCGGCTTGACTGACTGAATCACTGGACTGAATGATCGGAGCGGAGTGGGTGGACATCAGACGAATCGGACGCGCCATGCATTAATTAACGAAACCTCTGAAAATTTTAAAGTTTTTTGCGTAGTTTCCGAGAAAAAAAAATTTTTCCCATACAAAATTAATTTTTCATACAAAAGATTTTTTTTTTAAAGCACCAAAACATTGTTTTTGAATATAAATGTATGTAAAAACAAGGGAAGTGGTATGGGTGAATGTTTTGGTGGTTTAAAAAAAAATAACCAAGGTTAATTTATAACCTAACCTAATGTTGAGGCGGCGCATGTCGTTTTTGCATAAATTCCTATTAAAAATTAATTTTTTGGTACATTTAAAAAAAAATCGAAAATTTTATTTGTATTAAAAATATTTTTTTCAATTTTTTTTTTCTCCGAAACTACGCATTTCCGGCAAACAATTCTTTCACTATAATTCATCTTTTATCTAGGCCGACACAATAAGCATACCAGCAATGTTCGATCTATTTCCCGCTAAATCAAATACTCACACAAATTTTGAATTTCCTGAATACTCCGGGTCTGCAATTTTTTAAAGGTGGCAGCCCTAGGATTGTTGGAGTAGACTTTTGATTTTAAGTAACCCCACAGAAAAAAATCATATTGAGTGAGATCGGGTGACCTGGGAGGCCAGGGTATGTTTCCGAACCTGAATATCACTTTTTGGGGGAAAAGCGCTCGCACCGTGTCCAGGGACCCCCTATCAGTATGGGCAGTGGCCCCATCCTGCTGAAACCATGTGTTATTGTCAAAGCCTGAATCCATCTCCACAATAGGAGCAAGAAAAGTATCGATCATGTTTCTGTACCGTTCGGAATGACTGTCAGTACTTGCCATTTTGATTTTCAAAGAAAAACGGACCATTACGATAATTACGAATTTTCAAAGAAAAACGGACTGCGGTAGAGACAGTATATAGGCGCGGGGCCTGGAGTGGGTTGGTTGGCTGCAGAACTCGGTTCACGGAACTTCTTTATCCACTTTTTTAACAGATTAACACTCGGGGCATCTCTTGGTGGGCGAATATTGTAGAGCAAACGAAATTTCCGAAGCGTTGCAGCGTAGGATTCACCATTCTTCAAATAAGCTGCTATTGCAAAAGCGCGGTGCAATCCCGTCCAACGCTCCATCGTGATTACTAAACCCGCAGATTGCGCGCGTCGATCGAGATCACTCCCTGCTTTCCCGTGTCAACCGTTCCAGCGCAATTCAAATTTGAAATGTGAACTTTCTCGCTGGACACACTGTATATGGCGCATCAAGCAAGAGCTGTCTGTATGAAACTTAACACCAAAACACATTTCTTCGCGACCAATCAACGATCGCATGTCGATATCTACAGCCAATAAGAACTCGTAAAGATAGCAGCGACGACCGACGATGACAGGGGAGCTCCGTGTGATGCCACGTCTAGCCGTATTCACGTATCTATGGTTAGTGCGCACGAATAGCACACTAACACACACGAAGCTATAATAATCGCAAGAACAAAACCGGAAACAAAGAGGTAACCTTGTAACGTAGTTTGCAAAATATTTTGATGTTGCATTTTCTTTTCATAGAGTGCAAACGCTCGAGTACAAACTTTACTCACTGCAGGGCAAAGTCAGTTCGCATGTCCGAAGTTTGTGTTGTGATTGGCTCTTTTCTAATTCCCAAACTCCGCGCGCACTTCGCTCGCGCCGCCACTACCCTCTCGGGCTGTGATTGGTTCACGCCGCCGCATTTCTTTTCTTCAATGTATATTATATTTGGTTAAATTGTTTTGGTGAAAAATAATTGTGACTTTCTTGACTGTGACATAATTGAAACGTTCTTTCTCTCTCTCTCTTTCTTTCTTTTTTTCTTCTTTCTTTCTCTCTCTCTCTTTCTTTCTTTCTTTTTTTTTCTTTCTTTCTTTCTTTTTTTTTCTTTCTTTCTTTTTTTTTCTTTCTTTCTTTCTTTCTTTCTTTCTTTCTTTCTTTCTTTCTTTCTTTCATTCATATGCACCGCACCCGCGCCCTCTGCCCTTACCTCAGTCTCCCCGCTCCGGTTTTATTTTCGCGATTATTAGGATTGATTCCATAATAGACGGGCTGTTCAATAGAGCAAAACTGTGGATGCAAGTGCGCAAAATGAGCATGTATCGACTGCGTCGGACTTAATAAATCTACTGAAAAGTCCGCCGTGGTGTGCATCGGTAAAATTGTGAAACCGAATTAACGATACAATTTAATTGTCAATAATATAGTTCTGCAGCGAGGTAGTGTGCTTATGAAATTAATGTGGGCGCGCGAACACTGTCCGGTCACGTAGTTTAATCAAAATGTTGCTTTTAATTGCGACTCGACTCTGGTGCGTCGCCTTTATACATACTTACTTGCAGGCGACGCGACGCGACGCTACTATTTTGGAGTGTATTTTGGCGCGTTACAGCGTGTAAACGAGCATGAGGTATTTAGCGGTATACAGGATGTTTGATGACTATAGGTCAACAAGCAAACCAGGTACTCGTGAGCCTATTTGGAGCAAAAAAGTTAGATGACATTTTGCTCTACGGTGAACTTTTTTTTTCCATACAAAACTAAATAAAATTATTTAGTTTTGTATGGAAAAAAAAAGTTAACTGTAGAGCAAAATGTCATCTAACTTTTTTGCTCCAAATAGGCTCACGAGTACCTGGTTTGCTTGTTGACCTATAGTCATCAAACAGCCTGTATAGTCTTCAGTGAACTTAAACATTAAACCTAGCACAACACTGATTTGTACATCGACGAAACGACGTATTTTGCGCTCCTCGGTGTGCCGCACTGTAGAAATTTGTGTGTTGCTAAATAACAGATAACGCGACGTAAATAACCCGGCAGAAATTACGCTCAGTGTGGCGCTAGGCTTAAACTCTCATGATCACCTCGACCACTGCCACTCTCTTCTATGTAGGTATGTTATATGCATTTCGCATCGCATTACTTTGTGTAAAGGCCGTTAGATCAGATCAGAATCAAAGTTTTTGCAGACTAACGGCTCAGTCAAATAACTTCATATAATTCAATTGAATTTGTTAATTTGAGTCCACGTTAGAAAAATATTTCACACATTCAATATGATTATATTCGACCGGAAATCAGCCGGTGAAATATCCAATTCGTGTATAATATATACGAATACATTCCCATATCCAAGTTTGTAATGACGGCGGGACCACCGCCGCCACCGCCAGATAATCTAAAGCTCGACTCGTAATCTGAAAGAGCACTTAGCTCAAGATTTTCGGTTGTTCATTCGGTGTGGGTCGTTTGTTTTCTCCTCCGCGTGTGAGTGTAGGTATAGATAGATAGAGTATAGAAGTGTCAGTGCGCGGGCGGGCCGCGATAAACTGCTACATTTGACACTCACCAAGCGCGCCCGCTCCGACTGCACCGGGCCACTCTGCGCCAGATAATGTGAGCGCGAACTTATATCTTCCCACCATTCGCATGCGACACTCAACTCTAATACCGCGCTGCGAAGGTTTAGAATGGCTCGAAACGTTTGAGTAGACATTTCTTTTGAAAACTGAACGCCCTGCAAAATAATCGTTCTTTACGCGACGCCTAAGCCAGTAGGAATGGAAACTTACGTCCTGAAGCATTAAGGTCGCGAATGGCTCAGCGGCTTGGTGATGTATGGACGGGCGGTGTTTTCGTTCGACTCGCTTATTGAATGGAATGCACGGAGATGCCCCGATAGTGCATGCGAGCGAGGTACATTCTGCGCGTATTCACGGGCCTTTTATCGAAGAGTCCCGCTCATTACGCCACTGGAATATGCCTGTAACGTTCGAGTGGTAATGGGGCCGCGTCGCGCGCGGAATCCTCGGACACGATATGACTGGATATAAAGTACCTACAGGCTGCCTACAGGTAGAGGAATATTACTGAACTGGATTTACCGCAATATTCGAGCGTAGATTTGGTGTTGCGATATTTCGGAATGCGGAAAGCTCAAAAACGGGAAGGGATAAAGACTAGCTAAAATTAATTTAATAGGTTGTTGGTGGGCGTTTTATTGCAGTTTAACCTGCGGCTAAACATCAATTTATGCACTCCTCTTCCTCCTTCGACATTCCGATCCAAAACAAAAAGTATTGTGATGGTTTAATAAGCATGCAGATATTTACATTGAAAGAATATTCCTAGATACTTTCAAGGTATTCCGAGAATATCGAAATTAGGTGCACAAATAGTTTCGGCTGTGTTATCCTCTAGTGCAGTAATATACAGCGTTCCAAAGGGAAGTCTCCGGTATGGCACCTTATCGGAGGTGATTATGGCTGGTCAGAGCATGTGTTCTGACCCCTCTGACTTAGGTAGCCTTAATGAATTGCATAAAAAAACTACCTTGGCATCAAACACAAAAATCACGACACCATTCGAAACGAAAAAGTCACACCGCAATATATTTTGATCCAATGTTTTTGAAGACGTTATGCATGAATGCGACATTTTTTTTGGCAGTGTAGGTGTAGTTAGAATGCTTTGCCAAGTTTTCCCAGAACAAAGTATTATAATCAAGAAAAACGAACCGACTAGTTAAAACATGAAGTAAATATTATATTATATTGTGTTTAAATCTTGCTAAATATGAAATTTTATCTTTAAATCTGGACAAACAAACGGCGCGCAGTTTAATAACTTAAGCGCATAGAATGGAAGTGAAACGGAGCGGCATCAGCCGGTCGCGCAGCTCCCGACCCGAGTCCTGCACAGATACTGATACTGCAAATAAACGCTAGATACGTCGGGTGCTCTGCGCCCGTGGCCCTTAGAACTGCTTGCTTTGCTAGTAGTCGCACTCCGTATCTTAGTATCTAAATGATCGTAAGCGCACGAGCGTTCGGAGTCATTAATACATCCACACCCTATCCCACTCACACATACACGCACTCACCCACACACCCTTGTTTACTCAGTCCCGAAAGCGAGGCGGTCTGTGTTTAGTTGTTGAGAAGCACGAAAACGAGGCCTTAGTGAAACAACGGTATTTCACAATGTTTTGTGTCTCTATGTTCTCTATCTTGAATATAGGTATACGACAATCTTTCCCGTTTCTCGATAGTTTGATTTTGAGGGCTCGGTTCGAAGCAGTTCCGAAATTCGTCCCATCAGTTCGTAGCAAGGTCCCGTATCTATAGATTTTTATTTAATCAAAGTGCACAGATGGAGGGAAGGCGGGAGGCAGTCCGTCTTCACCGGTGACGCCGGACGCCGCCGGCGAACCGTTCAGCCGAGCGAGCCGAGCCCTGTCGAGATAAAATGTGGGAGAGACGTCGCCTAGACGATTTACTGCCGCACGCTGCTGTGGCGACGCTCGCTCCGCGAACTTGGGATATAACCTTCGAGAGAGATCATGGAGCAGAGTTGGTCTTAGCAACCTGGACACCTCGTCACCACCAACTGGGGGCATACGAAGTGGACGTGGCATGACGCCAGTTGCGTCCCAGCAGACGGGGGTTTAACGGTGCGGGATTGGTGGACTCCGATTACGGAGTCGTACGTCCCGACCGCGACGCTACTCCTCACACTGGCAACATACATGTTATACGAGATGTTTTACTAGCCAGTATAGCCAGCAGTCCAGGGAAGTCTGCGGTATGGCACCTACCTTCTCGGAGGGGATATTGGCTGGTCGGAGCATTCGCTTTAGCCCCTCCAACTCAGCTACCCATACCGGTTTACATAAAAAAAGCATTTATATCAAGCAACTACTCCCTTCACCTCTATTCTTCGTGGAAGGTAGAGACACTCCCCATTAATTCCCCAGAAAATGTTGAACTGAAGCTGTGGTTGTTGAGGTAAACTATACGGCGATAATATCGATGTTAGGTCAATCTGCAGTAGTCCAAACCAAGAATCCAAACTGTCCTATTATGCATCGACGTGGATATGGTCTTAACTGAAATGGTTTGTGTTTGTCGGCAGGGTTACCCACCTCCTCGGCCAGCGCAACCGTCCACACCCAACGCGCACGATCCTGAATCGGTGAGTACCTAGCGACTAGTTGGCCGCATTTCCATACTAACAATTACTAATACCACTCTCTATGGAGATAGTCGGGGACAGAGATAATATGCAGGTTCTGTCCCAAAAGGACGAAACTACGACTCATCTTCTATGCGACTTTGGACCGCTGATCCACAAAAGATGTAGGTTAGGGAGACACATAATGCACCTAGAAGATTTCGCAAGAAAGATATCTCACCTAAAACATCGGAGGATTTTATGGCGACCTCTAAGTGTGGGAAGTCGCGATAGATCTGAAAAGGTCGCAGCGACAGTTGAGCCCGATGCACGGTGTGACTACCAAATAATATTAATTATAATACCACTGTTTACGTCAATTTCTCTAACTCCCAATCTTGTGACTGGGCCCGTTTGGACTTACTTACTCGCTTAATCGTCCGATTTGAGAGGATATTCTTGCAATTTTTTTACCACCTCCGTGCGACGACGGGAGCTTAGGTAGCACTGACGCCCAGCGATCAAACAATGACTGATGCCGATCGCGACTCGGTAGTCCCCACCGCGCGCCCTCCTCGATGGGCGTTGTGTGACAACACAACGCCCACACAGCGTTGCCGCTGACTGATCGCGCGCCTAATGAAGCTGGGACATTAAAACGCCATCAGACTTGGATGCCGCAAAAATGTCCGGGTATTGTGGAGGGTTAAGTTATTTTTTTCTCCTAAACTTTCACTGAGGATCAGGGATGAAATTATGTATTTTTTCCTCTAATAAATTTTAGCTTTAGGCCAATTTTAAGTGTCAAAGAATTTGACAATAGTTTTACAATTCGTACTTTGGGGCTGACCAAGTGCACCGTGACATTTAAAAAGGACGTTGAGCCTTTCATTTAGCCGGTTGTAAAATACCTTGCTAGTTGGACATATCGTAGAATAGCTATTTGCTTCCAAGTATCGGTTCCTTTCCAAAATCTTCGTTTGACGTTGGAGGATCATCTGCCTGGATTTATCGGCAATCACAGTCACAGCCGGGTCATACTTTCAAGCTTAAGTTCTCCGTTCTCTTGCTTTGCCAGAGGTCATTTCACACCTTGTAATTCATTTGTAGCCAAGAAATTAATAATACAAAGCCTATTTATCCTATTCCTATTTATATTCAGTTTATGCATTACACATACATAAGACATACGAAATCGACTCATATTTTCGGCGCTGTCTCGGGCGGTGACGACTTGACATGCTAATGCTGTGTTTACTGCGTCCCGGCTCGTTTCGGCACGTGTTATTACGGCGAGCGGCGGCGTTGCGCACAGCCAGCTAATGACGGCTCCGCAGCGACCGTGATTCATCCGGCGAAATATTAAAAAGCTATCATACATGCGCTCGAGTACAAAAAGTCGCCTAATTCGTCATACAAAAAACTAGACTCGCTCGCGCTCGCCTCTGCGCCGCCCGGTTCCACGAAGTCATCTGGAGGCGGCCGTCACCACCGCCTGCCTGAGTTGGCTGAGGCCACGTAGAAGAGAGGTGAGAGGCTCTAGCTAACTGGGTCCGTCGCCACCGACTGGGGATTAACGTCCTTGAAGTGGGCGTGGCATTGCATCAGTTGCGGCGTCCACGGAGTGTCGCGACCCAGTGCACATGTGTTGTGTGATTGGTGGACTACGTAGTCGTTCCTACCACTTAAACTCCCCGCACGTATTACACTAGAAATTAGAACCATCAACACTCTCTCAACCTATCTTCCCCGTGGAGAGGCTAACGAGGTTCTAAGGAGCAGCGTCGACTGTTCAGCACTCATCCCGAACAATCGACCAGCATTCGCTTGACTGAACGTACACGTTTCGGTCGACGACGCCGATAGGTGGACGATGAAGAGAAGAAGGCATAATATGTTTTTTTATCCAATAGTTAACAAACTTTTTAGGGTGACTTATGTGCGGTATTGTCCAAAAAGTCAAAGTATTGTGGGACACAAGTCGAGTAGGGTATAATCACTATCATTATCATGGATTCGAATGGCGTTTTCAATGTTGAATACCTTGGTTCTTCGGCAAGGTTTTAGAGTTTATACTATTGTACCGATCCGTGCGAAGCAGGAACGGGTATTGCGGGTATGACGGGAGCTCGTTGTTCACAGAGACAGGGCGCGATTATCCAACGAATATGCCGTGTAAAATCACATTACAAGTCGAATCGCTTGGACTGTTTTTTTTATGTAAACCAACATGGGTGGCTGTGCCGAGAGACCAATGGTGCATACGACAGAGCCAAAAACACCTCTCCTCGCGAAACCACGCTCAGTTAGGTGCCATGCCAGCAGGTTTGCGGACTGTTGCTAGGCTGTCTAGCCCGTTAATACGACGTTTGAAGACACCCAGGTTAAAGGATTCGGGAAACACACTCGCCGGAAGACAGTTCCACACCCTAGCGGTGCGACAAAGAAACGATTTAGAGAACCGATGGGTTCTCAAAAGCCCAATGTCAACAACAAAAGGGTGCTGAGTCTCTCTGCGACGAGTCATGCGGAGATAGGACGGGTGGCAGGGAATAAGGGATGCCAGTTCTTCAGAGCAGCGCCCATAATAGTATCTGTAAAACAGACTAAGCGAACTCACAAATCGTCTGTGGCTCAGAGACTTCAAACCATCTGTAAGTTTCGGGTCACCAACAAGACGGATGGCTCGGCGCTGTATCGAATCCAAGGACGCAAGCAGATAATGGGGACCACCCTCCCAAATATGACTGCAGTACTCCATCACCGGCCTAATCTGGCTTTAGGTGGAATATGAGAATCTTGGAGCAGCAAGTAAATCAACGAATCACCGTGCTGCGCCCATCTTTATTGCACTGCTCTGTCATTGAAAGCCCCGTTAAAAGCCCCAGAATGCTTCGTGCTTCTGCACGGAACACTGGAGTTGGTCTCGCAGGGGTTGTGGTTTAGCGTTGATTCCCTGGTGCTTCCGTACTTGTGTAGTCAAAGTACCTAACACGGGAATAAGTAGCGAAAGCTGCGAGTGGTGAGCCACTTAGAGCTCCGTAACCAATGTGGAGAATTGGTAGACATGCGAATAATGTAGATCGGTATGTCGGTGCAACACACACTTATATGTGGATGTGGGATGGATTTCCCACGAGCTAATGACGCTGACGTAAGTCTGTCATTCGAGACCGGTGGATCCCCGGTACACATTAGGTGGTGGTCATATGCACTTCCGCGCATATACATAGCTGGTGAAAACAAAAGCCTTTAGGCTAGTACAAAACGCTGAGGCCCTGGGCACAGGCTGTCGTCGAAAGACTTCAGTCTGTGTTTCCCATGGGATTTTTTCGGAAGAACGGATGTTTGACAGAGCAGCTATGGGGCCTCGATCTGGCATACATGATCACTGTACTCGCAAGAGTGCAGGTTGTAGACGTCTGGATTTTGTAGCCGGAAGGCTGGTATCTCTGGACGTCTATAAACAAAACGTAAATCAATAAATGATAGTTAAAGATGCTCTGTCATTGGGTTGCCATTTATAAATCTCAAATATCACTACAAGAATGGTCCATTCTGCCGTCAGTCACAAAGAAATATTTTTAGAGCGCTCACGCATCGCATCGCAGTATGGTGCAATAACTAAAGATGGTTGCATAGCGGCCTCGGTTCTGTTCTCCCCTAATCCAGTAAAGGTAGCCATCCAATGGGAAGTCTCCTTCGTGGAAGTGATATTGGCTGGTCGGAGCATGTGCGTGTGTTACTTGCTCGTGACAGACAGTGTGCGCGAGCCTTTAGGGAATAGATTGGCTATCCCGAAAAAAGCTCGTGTGATGGCGTCCCTTTCGCCGGCTCGGCCCTAACGAGCTTATAAGTGCGGTGGTTCTGCCGACACGCCGCACGCGGTGCGCGGCAAATATGATAATGCTCCGGCTCTCATTATTGAAAGTGTCGGCCACTTGGTTCGTCAGCTAATCATGCATTATCTGGAAGCTATCAGTGTTGCCGTCTCTCTATGGAGTCAGGCACAGGTAAGAGAGGCTAAGAGAGCTGTTTACCTACTCAATTCCATTTATTATGATGTTGATCTGTTTTGTTTTTTTTTTCCGTAACTTTTTACCTTTTTTTATTTTTTACCTTTATGAAATTTTAATGAATTCGATATTTAATATTTTTTTGAAATTTTCACAGAATATGTGTTATTATTATTTATTATGGCCGATATAACAACAAATAATAAAAAATAAGAAAAAGTAAAAAATTCACGGGGGTTCCCATAGAAGACACCAAAAAGTGTATGCGCGCGCAATCTACCGAATAGAGGGTGAAACATTTTAACTAATATGAAGTACATATTTCATAACACGCCATAGATGGCGTGAGTGGCGCTAACCATGACATGGCGATAAGGAACCCTCGGTGCGCGAGTTCGACTCGCACTTGGCCGGTGTTTTAACTCATGAATTTGACTCTGGGCTGTACCGTTGGTCCCTGGATATAGCCAGCCACTCATGCTGATGTTCATAAAAGAAAAATTTTAAAAACCTGCATTAGAAATTGCAATTTGAGGAGAAAATTATAGTGACACATACATAAATAATTCGAGGGGTGAATTGCTTAGGTAAGTTAAGTCCTACGAAACCCTAACTATACATGACGTATCACATGAACGACCCCTTATTGTACTGCATAGAGCAGCAGCAGTAGGGGAGACAAGCTTAAATTTGTAATTTTTTTTAAATAGGGGGCCGTCTCTTCCGTGAGCTGGATTCTGGAGTAGTGCAAAAGTGATTAGGCAGTTTTTGGGATTTGGCATTTTCGAAATTTTGGTTAAAAAAAGTTGGCAAAAATGTCCATACAAATTTATTATTATTTATGTAATCATTGCAAATCTGGTCCTTCGTCACAAGTCACAACTACCTATTTACCTCCACTGGTTTTCATAAAAAACATTATTGCAGGTAATATTCTTTTAGCCTATAATAAGTAAATCAATAGATCGAATTGCCTTGTTCTAATGGATTTTTTACGATGAATGAATCCGAACCACGGCCAGCCTGAACGGATGGACGGTTACTCATCCTATGTAAGTTCGACCGCGCCCGATCTTCTTAACTTCAACTATTGAATTATTTATTATGCATAGCAGAACCGAGTTACCGATTCTGACATAATTGTTCCAGCGTAGTAAGTAAATCATTAGGTACCTACACCGAAATGTCTAGTCCCCTTTGCATGGTAAAGCCACCAATACTTACCTCTGATTCCATTCATGTATAGAACACGTTTTCAATTTAAGCATTTAAAGAGATATACTCCTTTGTAGTTAGAACAAACAAAAGATGTTCTTTCATACGGGCTCGTGTGTTCCTTCTCAAAAGAACTCGCGCCGAGAATCGAATAAAAATCGTAATTCCTTTTCGGAGATCTCGTCGGCCCCGATTTGCATTATCCGTCACGAAAATATGCAAGCGCAGTGTGAGCGGGCCCTGTCGGCTGCCGTGCGGGCCGGGGGGCGTGTGGGCGCCAGGGCTGCCAACAGTTTAGTAACGTCTTGCGATATTTACATATTACCATCCGGTTCATTTTGGGACTGCGGCCTGTAACTGTAAAAAACTGTTTTTAAACACATAAAACTTACTTAAAAAAAAAACTGAAAAGAACAAACAAGTATGAAATAAATTTTCTTTTAAACCATTGAGATTTTTCCAGTTTGCCTGCGTCTTGAGCTTGAATTGTATTAATTAAATAAAAAATCCTTGAGTTAAAAACGACACGAAAGCACAACATATTATTTATATTAATTTCAGGTATTCTTTAGCACCTGCTTCATTCAACTCGAGTATCCGAATATGAATAGAAACGATAATTTTGTTCTTTAAGGAATCTGCAAGCAGCCGGAGGGAGTTAACTCCTATACTTTATTGTACACTTGGAACACAAAAGTCGAATTTAATATTCTTTACAAACTAACCTTTGTGATCGCACGGAAAGTTCGCAAATGTATGTCTCAGATTATTTTAGATGTTATACACGGTGTTGCAACCCCAACCGTAAAACCCGAAAGGGGGTGATTCTGTACTTGAAATAGAACAACTTTTGTTCTACGACTTTTTAATTTAAAGAAAAAAACTTTTTTTTTCTTTATACATTTTGAAAATAGGTATTTAAAATTTGTAAGGTGAAAAAATTTTTTTTTTGTTTTAAAAAAAAATTTTCGCCACAGAAATTGTTTAGTTTCACATATAGAATAACCACCTTATGTCAGTTAAAAATATTACGGGGGCAACTGGAACACCGTGTATATGACTGATGGCAACCCTAGCCTACCTTGTATGCAGTGCGCTATCTAGGGTTGCGCCGCGCCCGCGCACAGCACAATGGCGCGGGGCATTCGAAGAATGCGCTTTCGGGAGTTTTATTAATATGCGCTCCCGTTTCTCATAGTAGTATGGTAGAGTCCTTCCACGCTCTCTCGACGCATTGCCAACCCTACTAGCGCACACGATGTGTGCGCTTGGGTAATTTGAGTGTGCGACAATGTAAGATTGTCGGTTCGCTTAGGGTGGGAGCGGGTGCTCAAAAAACATTCCGGTTGCCCGGGGCGGCGGCGTGGAGCCCCCTTTAGGTCTGGGATAGCATGCCCGCGGGTCGGTGATGCATAATTTTGTTAACTCAGGAGTTAGATACGCTCATATTATGCAAAATTTTGTTTCCCTGAAAATTCTCGACTGGAAAATCCTGTAGAATATCATTTTGACTTTGTTGGCATTAGTATTGTTGTACAACATGCCAATGCAACTATTAAACTTCTGCAAATATATTAAATACCAAACTTTATATCGGCTGTTGAGTCAGTTTGAGTAATACAGTAAGATTGCATATGAGAAAATTCCATAGAGAAATGAAAATTCGCACTGAATTTTAACATATGGAAACAAATGAGTGGAGGGTAGACGAAATAAAAGCGACTGTCTGGCGCATGGTGTGGTGTGGACTGGTGGTGTTCGGATAGGAACACCGAACTCTATTATACTAATACGCCGGAATGTCTTCAAGACAGAAATTTTTTGGGCTGATTTGATTGTCGCCATTTTGGCGACTGTAGCCGTAGCGAACGTGAATGATACTGACTGACTGATATTAGTACATATGTCATTTGTTTATTAGTTACATTATTTAAAAACCGGCCAAGTGCGAGTCGAACTCGCGCACCGAGGGTCCCGTATCGACATGTCATGCTCATCGCCACTCACGCCATCTATGGCGTGTGTTATGAAATGCTTCATTCATTCATGATTAGTTAACATGCTTCATACTTTTTTCGCGAGCATGGCGCGCATACACTTTTTAGTTTCTTGTATTCTGACCACTGTCTAGTGGGGTCCACGGTGCCATTTTCGCCTCCTCAGTCCCGTACTGGAGGATTGCGTCGAATTTGGCACTACGCGTCGGCAGATTGGGATGGGATGCGAGAATACATCGCATCCTACCCATGGAGAGAGCTATGCTTCAGTTCGGATGATCCGTCGGAATGCGCCAATGCCGTAGCCGAGGTGGTTCTGGGGGGTATGGAGATGTTCATTCCCAGCGCCCTCGTCCGCCTCGGTGGTAAAAGCCAGCCCTGGTACAGCCGCGACTGTGCTGAAGCTGTCGCAGCTAATGGCGCAGCTTATCGTGCATGGTCGTGCGCTCGTGCCAGACGTGATCCTAATGTATCCGAACTGAAGAAAGAATACAATCGCCTCTCCAGATCCTGCAAGAGGACTATTACCAGGGCCAAATTCGAGCATATCGGCAGAGTTGGCGATAGGCTGAACCAGCACCCAACTGGGAGCCGTGAGTTTTGGTCTCTCGCCAAATCTGTCGAATCGAATTTTTGCCGCTCCTCACTTCCACCACTGCAGTGTCCTGGGGGCTCACTTGCCCACTCCGCAAAGGAGAAAGCCGATTTATTGGTGTCTCTCTTTGCGGGGAACTCCAACCTGGACGATGGGGGTGCCATCCCTCCATCCATAACTAGGTGTGAGAACTCCATGCCGGAAGTACAGTTCCGACAACGAACTGTGCGGGCGGAGCTTCTCTCCCTAGACACCAGGAAGGCGAGTGGGCCGGATAGGATTCCTGCATTGGTGCTGAAACGGTGTGCTCCCGAGCTGGCTCCAGTGCTTACGCGCCTTTTCCGCCTCTCTTACTCTACTTCCCGTGTGCCGGCGGCCTGGAAATTTGCATTTGTTCAAGCGGTCCCCAAAAAGGGCGACCGCTCAAACCCTTCGAACTACCGACCTATAGCGATTACCTCCCTACTCTGCAAGGTGATGGAGCGCATTATCAATGCCCAGCTCATGGCGTACCTGGAGACAAATAACCTCATCAGCGATCGGCAATATGGCTTTCGGCCAAACCGATCCGCTGGTGATCTCCTAGCGTACGTCACTCACCTTTGGGGGGAATCGCTTGAAGGACATGGTGAATCCTTGGCAATTGGCCTAGATATTGCCAAGGCATTCGACAGGGTTTGGCACAAATCGCTCCTGGGCAAGCTTCCGGCGTACGGACTTCCTTCTGGCCTCTGCGACTGGGTCGCCGACTTCCTACATGGGCGTAGCATACAGGTCCTAGTGGACGGTTGCTCGTCGGATGCCATGTCAGTGAATGCCGGCGTACCGCAGGGATCTGTGCTGTCACCCACACTGTTTCTTCTGCATATCAATGACATGCTGCCACTCGGCAACATACATTGTTATGCGGATGACAGTACAGCACACGGATCCTATACCAGTCACCCTTCAGCCAGACGAGAGGTTGTGGATGAAAAGAGGCGAAGACTTGTGTCTGAACTCGAACAAACGCTTCGGTCTATCTCCGAATGGGGCCGAAGTAATTTGGTCGAGTTCAACGCTTCAAAAACACAAGCTTGCGCGTTCAGTGCGAAGAGAGCGGCGTTCTCACCAGCTCCTTGCTTCCAAGACACGTCGCTTAAATTAAGCGACCACCTCGGGGTCCTCGGAGTCGAACTGTCGCACGACCTAAACTACCGGCGCCATATCGAGGGCAAGGCCAAGCTGGCCTCAAAAAAGCTAGGCATACTCAATAAGGTTCGACGGTACTTCACGCCGGACCAAAGGCTGCTTTTGTATAAATCGCAGATAAGGTCCTGCCTGGAGTACTGCTCGCACCTGTGGGATGGTTCAGCCAAATACCAGTTTGCGCCTTTGGACTGGATCCAGCGTCGAGCCGTGCGACTAGTGGATGACCCCGACGTGTCCCGCGATCTAGAACCGCTGCAACTTCGTAGGGATGTCGGCGCCCTAAGCGTGTTCTATCGCTTATTCCACGGGGAGTGCTCGGAGGAGCTGTTTAACGCGATTCCGCCGTCCCCTTTCCACCTCCGTACAACGCGCACTGGGCAGGGATTGCATCCCTATACGCTGGACTTACCGCGGATGCGTACAAATCGGTTCTGCAGATCCTTCCTCCACAGAACCGGTAAACTCTGGAACGCTCTACCTGCCTACATATTTCCCGGCATGGCATTCGCAACCCCCGCATACGTCCGAATGTCCATGGGCGTCGCTAGACACCTTATGGGTGACTCGGCGCCACATGTCGCGCTTAGTATAAAAAAAAAAAAAAAAAATGCGGACCCCCGTGAATTTTTTACTTTTTCTTATTTTTATTATTTGTTGTTATATCGGCCATAATACCACATATTCTATGAAAATTTCAACGGGCTACCGGTTACGGTTCAAGAGATACAGCCCTCGGAAAGACAGACAGACAGACGGCGTAGACTTAGTAATAGGGTCCCGTATGACGGATACGAAGGCCTAAAAATGACCTATAAGCACCATTGAAAAACACGAACCGTAAATATTACACAAAATACAGTCACGATATAAACACTTTAAAATAGATACACACGCTCCAAACAAATCGACGGCCATTCGCAATGAATTTAAAATTTAGTTCCCGGGACGCTCACTGCTGCTGTCAGCGCCAATGTGACGAGAATAAATCGGCACAAATTATAGCTGTCATTTTGTGAGGTTATTAGAGCCATTCCTGCGTATTACTATAAATATAATAGACGTCAGTGCGTAGAAGGGGAGGGATGTGGGGGCGAGGGGAGTCGCGCGCTGTCATTCATTTGTTGTCAGAGCGAGCGGGGGAGCGGCGGCGGACGGTCGCGCGGATCCGGAAGGGTGAATAATATGCATTTAGACAAAACAACGTTACATTCAAACGAGGGAGGGAACGAATCGCCTTTGTCTTCTCGCGATGTGTCTAACGTGTCTGCCTGAAAGCTAACAGTTTCCACTCGTATAATTTTGTATTTTGCATGTACGAAATTCTACAAATATAGGTATTTATTTATGTGTCTGGGAAAGGAACAGACGTGTAGCTAAATCTTCCATACATTCCTACAGATAAAAGCCCATAGAATAGTGTCATGATGAGTGTTTGGCAACTAGGTCTACATCTCAAGCCCACCTTCCCTTCCTTTGCCCCTTACTAAAGGTAGACTCAAATTGTAGCCTACTGGCTTGATACCACCGTACTGGACGAAAGATGGCCGCATATTAGCCTCGGTTGTGTTTTCCTCTAGTCCAGCATAGTTAGCAATGCAAAGTGAAGTCTGCTATATGATCCCTTCTCGGAGTTGATATTGGTCGGTAGGTGCATGCTGCGCTCTAGCCCCTCTGACTCAGCTCTCCATACCAGATTGCATTGCATATGCAAAATGTGGAATAGGATGGGAGTTTTGCGTACTCACGATCGCAGACGGAGCCTCTCCAACCTTGAATTCCGTGATTGCGTTGCTGGTGGTCCTGTGCTGTTGGTGCGTAGCCAAATTACCGCGCTTTTCTTCTTAGGAACGTCCCTGATTATGCCCTCCTTCGTCGAGGCGCACCGTGGCGAAAATAGGCGTGAAAAACGTTGAATTTCGATGAATTTTATTCTTGAAATAGGCAGCTCGATATAGAATCGCAGAGAGTGAAGCAGTGCAGTGAAGTTTCTTGTCAGTTCTTCTTCGCTGTGATAATCGAACTGGCGGAATGTTACAATGTAAATATGACAAGTCTGAGCGCAGTGTACTGCCAATAGATGCTAAATACAAAATAAACATAAAAAAAAATAATAAAAAAAACTGTTTTAAAAATAACATTGAACCGACTTAAAAAAACAACAAGAACTTAAAAGTGTAAAATAATAATTTGATTCATATTCGGACCCTTGAGTTGAAGGCAGTATAAAAGCACAAAAGGGCTCCATATATAAATTTTCAGCTTTGGCCTGTTCTGTGCCAGGAGTTATGGCAATTCGATTTTTAGTTTCCGAGAAATTCGTGTACAAAAACATACATACACTTATGAAATTTGGCACACCTGTTTAGGAGCCCACATAGACTAACATATACGAATATTGATCAATTACATAGATACGGGTCGAATTGATAACCTCTTTTTTTTAAGTCGGTTAATAATGCTGTTACAAAGGTTTAAAATAAAAGGGCAAGTCTTTTCAATTAGCTATTCAACTCGAACAAGACAGGATAGCGCGAGCGAGCGGGGGAGGTGGGCGGCGCAGGTGGATGGAAGGGGGGGGGGAGGATGATTTCATTCATATTCGTGGTGTCACGTGACGGCTACTTTACGTCGTCGTCGTCGGGTGGGTTTACCGGCGTATTTGGGCCAAAGTTCACGCACGAGATCCATATCCTTGAGATAAATACAACTCGTAATAAAAATAGAACACAGGTTAATTTAAATGTGTCGTGAAACAATTGACTCGTGCGTGTCTTTTAATTTTAATAAATTATTTAATTATGAAATAATTAGTACTTATTTATTCGTAACCGACGACGAGCATAATATGAAAAACATTGTTGTGTGTGTAAAAGTCGTCAGAGGTGTGTTAAGAGTCGTGGCACGTGGAGGGAGCTTTGTTTTCTCTGATCTTGATGTTATTTTTCATAAATAAAATCCCAATTTGTACACTTTCGTTTTAGACTATTAATAATACTGTAAGCACAGCTGATATTTTTTAATAATCTTTTAAAGTTTAAAATCTGGAATGAGTCACCCTGCATTGGGATAATATAACCTATCGTGCAGCATGTATGCCACGAAGACTTAAAACAATAATCAATACGAAATGCGAAAACCCAACGACTCGACTTCCGCCTGTACCTGCTTTCGCAATGCGGTGGAAAGCGCCGCCGCCGTGATTTCCAGTTTCCGCTCTGAATTTCGCCGCCTGAACGCCTGATCCGTCTCGATTGTCGACGCGGGAACATCAAACAGAATAACTTGGTGGAGTGTTCTGTACTGTCGCGAGCTCCACTGCCGCCTCCGCCGCCGCGCCGTCGCCGTCACCCCGGCGGCCGTGTAGCCTGCGAGACGCTCCGCGAACATTACACCACCAATGCATTATTTGACTTCTTTACACCAGACCACCGACGTAGAACTTCCTAAACCTCTGAACCATCAACGTAGGACTAGATCATTACACCACCAACGCGAGACAAATCTTTACACCACGAATGCAGGACTAGATCTTTAAACCACAGACGACGTGGAAATAAGTATCTGAACCATCAACGTAGGACTAGATAATTACATCAATAACGTGAGACAAATCTTTACATCACGCATGCAGGACTACCGACGTAGAAATAAGTCTCTGAACCATCAACGTAGGACTAGATCATTACACCACCAACGCGAGACAAATCTTAACACCACGAATGCAGGACGAGATCTTTAAACCACCGACGTAGAAATAAGCAACGTAGGACTAGACATTACACCACCAACGCGAGACAAATCTTTACACCACGAATGCAGGACTAGATTTTTAAACCACCGACGTAGAAATAAGTCTCTGAACTATCAACCTAGGACTAGACCATTACACCACCAACGTGAGACAAATCTTTACACCACGAATGCAGGACTAGATCTTTAAACCACCGACGTATAAATAAGCAACGTAGGACTAGACATTACACCACCAACGCGAGACAAATCTTTACCACGAATGCAGGACTAGATTTTTAAACCACCGACGTAGAAATAAGTCTCTGAACCATCAACCTAGGGCTAGATCATTACACCACCAACGCGAGACGAATCTTTACACCACGAATGCAGGACTAGATCTTTAAACCACCGACGTGGAAATAAGTATCTGAACCATCAACGTAGGACTAGATCATTACATCATCAACGTGAAACAAATCTTTACACCACGAATGCAGGACTAGATCTTTAAACCACCGACGTAGAAATAAGTCTCTGAACCATCAACATAGGACTAGAGCATTACACCACCAACGCGAGACAAATCTTGACACCACGAATGCAGGACTAGGTCTTTAAACCGCCGACGTAGAAATAAGTCTCTGAACCATCAACGTGGGACTAGATCATTACACCACCAACGCGAGACAAATCTTTACATCACGAATGCAGGATTTCAACGGGCTACCTATTACGGTTCAAGAGATACAGTCCTCGGACAGACAGACAGACGGCGTAGGCTTAGTAATAAGGTCCCGTACGACGAATACTGAACCCTAAAAATGTGAAATTACGCCCTTAACTCGTGATCTAACAGCCAGAAACTGCTGGCGAGCACGGAGTCTGCCTGAGAGGACTTACGTATTCAACCTACCCAAGTACTCCACGAAGCGCCACCTCAGCCGACCGACTTTGAACCCTATTGCTGAGCGTGTAAGGTTTAATATTAATATTGAAAATAAAGCAGCAGGGCTTGACAAAAATATTGAGGCGATTTCAGTTGGTTTGGTGACAAGAATTTTTGACTTTCGCTATTATTATTTACCAAATTATTTTATTATCTTGTATTTGGATCACTTGATTTTCGGATATATACATTTTTTGTATATGCTTTTTTATTGCTTATTTACACACTCTCTTTTACTTAAATTTTATATGCATTATTTACAATATCTCTATAGACTCAAAAAGCCGAGAGAGAGAGAAATCTCCGGACAATTCGAGCGATGTCGAGCAAGAGCGCCTTCTCTTCTAATATGTACCTATTTTGTTTTATTTATTTATATATTTGTTTTTTGTGTGTGTGATAAAAAACCTACTCATTCCTCAAATTTAATACGTGAAGTGCGCGTATTTCACCTTAATCTATGGCTTTTTATATCGTAAAAAAATGGTATGGGAACGTGATCAGTATCTGATACACATTAGCGTAGCGTTACCTACTATTGAAAGACCTTATATACAAACATACGTACTTATTATTCTGTCAAAATCATAACGCTCCTTTTGACTTAGGCCCACTTGCACCAACACGAATTTAACGATATAAACCAGTTTTACTCGTTAAGCTAGCACCCGTTGACTGTGGGAACCGCGTTTAAATCCATAACTCGCTACTTAACTTTAAACTCGTGTTGGTGCAAGTGGGCCTTAGTCGGATAATAATTGAAAAGCTTCATGCAGAAGTTATTCGAATTTTTAACCCTCATTTAAACATCTTACACATATGTCGACACTGTTGTGCGTTTAGATTTCGTTCAGTTTCCAATGAGTAGATAATAACCGCGATGGTGTGCACGAGGTTTGCGCCGGCCTCGTGGTTAGACAAAGTATATAGCGCGTGGGCGAGACGAGCCCGGTGAGATTTGGGCCGCGGTGACGCGGACGAGGCGGCTCAAGTTTAACTTCCCCCGCGCACAGGTCGCCTTCATGGCGCTCAATTTTCGCAGTTATCGAGTTTGCAGATCAGGAGCGGCGGTGAGGCGGCGGAAGGGCGGGGGGGGGGTAGTGGCGCGGCGAGTAGCCGCAGCGTCCTCTACCGCTTGCGCATCTTCTTTGAAATATGATGGATGACAGACATTTGATTCTCAGCGTCTGAATTTGAATGTAGAGCTAAACTGATGTCCAGTTCAGTTGCTTATTTCATCATAAAGTACAATTTATTGACGCAAATTAATTTAATTCTGAAATGTTTATTTTAATTTAGTTTAATGAATGATGTACCTATTGTATTAATAAATAAAATTTTATAAATAATAATAATATTCTATATCGCCGTGCCGCATGATGGTAACCTCGTCATTAAGGAAGCAGAGAAGATGTTAAAGTATCTGGATCTGCAGCAAGAGGTTAACAAAATGTGGCCCGTCGACTCGACGATCGTTGTGCCCATAATCGTTTCGGCGCACGGGCTGATAGCGAAGAGCCTCGACGACCACCTTGAGAGGCTCTCACTGAGTGGTTGGGTCAAGGGCCAGATCCAGAAGGCAGCCCTGCTCGACACTGCACGCATCGTTCGGAGGTTCCTCTCTTTGGGACCCGACCATCGGTAGCCTGGGTTCGCCCCGCCGCACAGTGGTCTGGAAATCGAGCTCCATAGACATAGAACCTTAATGTCAGGAA
This sequence comes from Nematopogon swammerdamellus, assembly GCA_946902875.1. Classification (NCBI taxonomy): domain Eukaryota; kingdom Metazoa; phylum Arthropoda; class Insecta; order Lepidoptera; family Adelidae; genus Nematopogon; species Nematopogon swammerdamellus. Next base: position 1,002,792 of record OX336355.1, on the reverse strand, counting down.
TAAAAATGAAAACAAATTTAATGTCTCTGGTATACCTCCCTTTATTTCATATTATAGTATGAAGGGTATAAGTAGCTCCACGAGTGAGAAAAAAAAAGTTTTGTTTTTGTTTTGTATGGAAGAAAACACTCAAAGTAATTTTTTTTTAACTGAATGAAACTGAAGGGCTGGTGCTCACATCTTCTATTGCACCTTACACAGCGATCAAGATGACATACAATTGCTTCACCTTTGGGTGCCTATTTGCGCGTAGCAAACGTTTGAAATTTGGAATTTTCGATAAATTATTTTTTAAACCTTTGTCGTAATTTAATGAAGTTGCCTATCGCTTTGAATATGAAAATACTTTTCTCATGTTGTTATTGTACTGAGTAGTACTGACAGTACAGTAATTAACCATATTTTATAGTAAACACAGCGTAGCACTGTTAAAATTATAAGAATAACATACAACACACACAAGCGAGCGACAACTAAATAACGAGTTAGTGAAAACCGGGTTTTTCCACACGCAGCGCGTACTAATCCCCAACACATAACCAGTCCCATGCCTTCTTAGTTTCAGCGAAATTCTTTCAGTAGCTTTTAGCACTTGTGCGCTAACAACTATACTTATTACGTTCTATTTGTTTTCGTGCTATGATGGAAGGTTTTGGTACCAATTTGGACATTTTCGTGTTTGTGGCAAATAATAGTTGTTTCTCACAGCCCAGGGCGTTCTTTGAAGTTTTTAGGAGTGCCCTTGATCAGAAAGTGAAAAGAAAGAACTGAAACAATTCTGTCAGACTTATGTGTGTTCGTTGAGGAACAAATGGATCTCGTGTAATCGCACGAGACATGCATTCACGAAGAAGTACGAGACGTGGCTGCAAGAAAACATAAAATGGCCTGAGTTCATGAGGGAAAAGATGACACCTTCTTTAGTGTCAGTAGAGCGGCAACCATGTTCCAGTGATTTCGGTGTAAATGAGGGTGCATCAACGTCCTCAAAACCAGAGACGTGCACTGTTGGAATATCACCAAGAGTTGTGACTGAAAGGAAACCGTTCTCGGAACTAAGCCCTAAACAGAAGAGAAGGAGAGTGGAAGAGCTCCTAACGCATAGCACTGAAAGCCTCGCTCATGCAACTGTTTGAAGTGTGAACAACAAGGATGTGGCAGAAATAATAAAATTGGTCACAGAGCATCCCGAAGAGGCTACAAAGATAAAACAATTGTTGAAGCCCAAGAAAGCTGTGCCCGTATATTCCGTTGATAAAGATTTAGGTATTTTGACGTCGTTGAAGCTTTCGAAGTGGCAGTATACAACATTAAGAGCTTGTGCAAAACAAGAAGAGTACAACTCTATCCTTCGTATACTGCCATCTTAGAGGCAAAGAAGTGTTACCCACCAAAAGATACAATAAAAATCACGAAAAGATCGGTAAGAGTAAAGCTTCAAGCAATTTTGGACAAAACTGTTGCTAAGCTAGGAAAATTCCTACGTTTGGGATGTTCGCTGGATGGCAAAGAACTAAAACTAATACCCAAGTGGGGCTTTGATGGTGCTTCAGGGCAAAGTTTGTACAAGCAAAGTATGGCGGACAAAGATGATTCCAGTATTTTTATGTGCTCCTTTGTGCCTCTGCGTCTCTACGTCAAAATATCTAAAGCTTTATCAACGGAACATACGGGCACAGCTTTCTTGGGCTTCAACAATTGTTTTATCTTTGTAGCCTCTTCGGGATGCTCTGTGACCAATTTTATTATCTCTGCCACATCCTTGTTGTTCACACTTCAAACAGTTGCATGAGCGAGGCTTTCAGTGCTATGCGTTAGGAGCTCTTCCACTATCCTTCTCTTCTGTTTAAGGCTTAGTTCCGAGAACGGTTTCCTTTCACTCACAACTCTTGGTGATATTCCAACAGTGCACGTCTCTGGTTTTGAGGACGTTGATGCACCCTCATTTACACCGAAGTCACTGGAACATGGTTGCCGCTCTACTGTCACTAAAGAAGGTGTCATCTTTTCCCTCATGAACTCAGGCCATTTTATGTTTTCTTGCAGCCACTTCTCGTACTTCTTCGTGAATGCATGTCTCGTGCGATTACATGAGATCCATTTGTTCCTCAACGAACACACATAAGTCTGACAGAATTGTTTCAGTTCTTTCTTTTCACTTTCTGATCAAAGGCACTCCTAAAAACTTAAAAGAACGCCCTGTGCTGTGAGAAACAACTATTATTTGCCACAAACACGAAAATGTCCAAGTTGGTACCAAAACCTTCCATCATAGCACGAAAACAAATAGAACGTAATAAGTATGTTAGCGCGCACAAGTGCTAAAAGCTACTGAAAGAATTTCGCTGAAGCTAAGAAGGCATGGGACTGGTTATGTGTTGAGGATTAGTACGCGCTGCGAGTGGAAAAAAACCGGTTTTCGCTAACTCGTTAATTAGTTGTCGCTCGCTTGTGTGTGTTGTATGTTATTCTTATAATTTTAACAGTGCTACGCTGTATTTACTATAAAATATGGTTAATTACTGTACTGTCAGTACTACTCAGTATAATAACAACATGAGAAAAGTATTTTCATATTCAAAGCGATAGGCAACTTCATTAAATTACGACTAAGGTTTGAAAAAGAATTTATCGAAAATTCCAAATTTCAAACGTTTGCTACGCGCAAATAGGCACCCAAAGGTGAAGCAATTGTATGTCATCTTGATCGCCGTGTAAGGTGCAATAGAAGATGTGAGCACCAGCCCTTCAGTTTCATTCAGTTAAAAAAAAAATTACTTTAAGTGTTTTCATCCATACAAAAAAAGACAAAACTTTTTTTTTCTCACTCGTGGAGCTACTTATACCCTTCATACTATAATATGAAATAAAGGGAGGTATACCAGAGACATTAAATTTGTTTTCATTTTTATTCCTGACATTAAGGTTCTATGTCTATGGAGCTCGATTTCCAGACCACTGTGCGCCGCCGGTGGTGGAAACTCCATTTATTTTATAATAATTTTATATATAATTTTTGTATATTTTAGGTATAGTTTATTATATGTAAAATTATTGTAAATATATGTGTTAATAAAGGAATAAAATAATAATATTCATAGGCACTACCGAAGGAAAGCACTGACATGGCACCTAGTTCACCAATGTGTCATGTCATGATGGTTTAACATCACGCGGTGAAGTTAGCGATGTAGCCAACAAGCATGTCAGCTTCCGTAACAAACACGAAGCAGAATGGTATCCAATCCAGCTGATGTAAAATTGTATGGCCAACCTTGAACCATACTTCGTCACATTCAATGTTGATGTTTGTGACACTTACAGCCTCCCGTGTGTCACTTCTGCGATTACCTTAGCAAGTGTTTTCGTCGACGTTCGCGAGCGTTCGCGAGGTCTTCTCAGGATCTCCGCTGAGGTGTCGAGCGGCGAAGAGACAGGCGCGCAGATCTGAGAAATAATGCATAGATGTGGGGGGAATCAAGCGTAGCGCCTTGCGCGCCGCCTTGATGATCAAAACTGGCCATAAGGCAGATTGTCTCGACATCGTTGCGCGCTCATTGGCTGTAGATGCCGACATGCAATAGCTGAGTCGGCATGAAGCACTGTGCACGTAGCTGTAAGTTTAATATATTTACTTTTAGGGTTCAAAACTTAAAAGAAACAATTAAAATAGTTAAAACCGGCCCCATAGTACATCTTCCCTACCACTTGCGACTCGCCAAGAAAATGCTTTGCCGGTGAAGTGAAGAGACGCCATGACGGGAGATATAATCTCTGGGCAGTGTCAGACTTGCTGGTGTGGTCAGGACTATGATGAAATATATTTTCAGAGGAGTAAAACATGCAAGATTGATGAACACAACAGGACTGCTTCGAGACCTTAAGGGGTAGGGAAGTCGCTGTAGTTGATTCTAGCAATTTTGGTGACAACATCGTGTTCAGAGAACTGTTTGGTGGCACGTCTACCGCCTATCTCTCTGACCTGTAGAGGGAGAGGCGCCATACGACTCGGAGAAAATCTCATTTCGCTAAGAGCGCCGAATTGCAAATTGTTAAAACGCGCGAATATGCCTTCATACTAATTGAATAAGCGGTAGGAGGCGTAACTCCACCACCACGCTCAGCGCCCTTGCCTGCCACCCCGCGCGGCGCCAACAGCGACGACGACGCCTCAGGCATCTGTTTCCATTCCACTCCACTGTCTAGCCCTCGACAGAGTTGCGAGCAGAGTTGCCATATCGTCCGACATGGAGTTGGCAGGTTACGGATGTGTTGTTTGGCAGACTCGAGTATCTTTTTACGACCGAAGGGAAGCACTGACGTGGCACCAAGTTCATTAGGTGTTATGGGCTGACATCACGGATGTTGTAGGTGATGTAGCCAACCGTGTCAGTTACCATAAAAAAAAACCGAAGGGAAAGAAAGAAGAAGGGTCTTCAAAAAAGTCGTATTAAGGGGGGGTACTAGGCAAAACATCACATCATATTATCCTAACTATAGCCATATTTCAATATATATAACTATAATTTATATGCTTATAGTTAGCTAAAGGTTCAAGTTATAATGTGTGATAGATTATTGTAATTTAATCTTGTAAATTCTCTGAAAAATAATTGGGTGAAAAGTGGTAAAAACGTTCGAAAATGCATTTGCTATTTCGTCACAAATACGTCCATACAAAAAACGCTCGCGCACGGCAACTGCCTAAAATTTAGAATGTTCAAAGATAGTTCAGTGAAAAACCATTTATTCTGTAAGCGTTTGAGTTTATTTAGATGATTCTTAGTCTTATTGACTCTAAGCTCAATGAAGCATTTTTCGTATTAGATGCATTTGTAAAAAAATGGCGAGGGAAATAGCAAAGGCATTTTTTAACGATTTTACCACTTTTCAACAACATATTTTAAAAGCAATTTATAAAATTAAATGAAAAATAATGTATTCACATTATACCTTGAATCTTTACCTAACTATAGGCATATATATTATAGTTAAATCACTTGAAATATGGGCATGGTTAGGGAAATACGAAGTGCTTTTGCCTAGTACCCCCCCTTAACAAGCTCGATAGCAATTCGGCCAAATAATAGTCCATATCGATAGTTATTATACAGGGTGCGGCGCGAAAACTTGCTGATGTGTATTACGCGCCAAGCGGCGAGGTGGGGTCGGGAAAGGGCGGGAACTGACTCGATCGAAATACGAAATCATGAAGTTTTGTTATCCGCAAAGTCAGATCGCGCCATGAATTGGATCAACGAGCAGCGCGCGTTTGCCGTCGAGGCGTAATTTTTTACTGGCCGTTCCAGCGCCTCATCTCTTTGAGAGGCGACCTTGTTTGGCCGGCCCGCTCTCCCGATTTGTCTTCTTGTGAATGGGGTTATCTGAAATCAATTGTTTACAATGACCGTCCAAGGAGCCTACCTCAACTGAAAAACAATGTACGCCAAGCCATCGCCAACATACCCGTCGATATGCTTAGGAGAGTTGAACGAAACTTCAGAAATCGGGTAACTCAGTGCATCGACAATGAGGGCCGTCATTTGACCGATATCATCTTCAAAACTATTTAATAAAAAAAAATAGATGATGTATGTTACAATAAAAATAAATTACAGTGATATCTCTAGTACTTTTTTGAAGTGAAAACTTCTTTAGCGGCGCTGGGCACTTTTGGTATGGGGATGAAACCTTAGTCATTGCATTAAGGGTTAAGTTAGAGTGGCACGGGATCTGCCGGCATTCCCGGAGTGCAACTGTTAAGTAGGGTTCGGTAACACGTTTATGTCTGTCCATTCTACTAAGTTCTGCAAAATGAATGAAGGGTTCCGTTTCCGTGACAAATGCATGTCTGTCCGTTCTACTAAATTTTACAATTTTCAACCAAGGTCCTCCGACGGTTATTTTATAATAAAAGTAGGGTTCCGTAACACGTTTATGTCTGTCCATTCTACTAAGTTCTGCAAAATGAATGTAGGGTTCCGTAACAAATGCATGTCTGTCCGTTCTACTAAATTTAACATTAATATTTTTTTTTTTCGTAATTTTTTTTTTTTATATTTTTATTTTAATATTTTTTTTTTATATATATATTTTTTTTTATTTTTTTTTCCATTTATTTTAATTTTTTTATTTAAAATTTTTTTTAAACCTTCTTTATAAATAAACTTAAACCTTTTTTTTTTTTAAGCAATGTTACGGTGTTGTTTTTTTTATTGACTTTTCAAATCAGCAAGTTTCCGCGCCGCACCCTGTATTACACACTTTTTTAATTAAGGTCTTCTCAGTACAAAATAAATAATAAAAAATAATAACTAGATTAAGTATGCACGTAGAGTGTCATCGGTTGTGTCCCGGCGCAGAGTTCGCAACGTCTGCTGGTATGATCTATCGCTGAGCGTGGTTTCGAGGTGGTTTTTCAGTAGTAAGCGCGACATGTGGCGCCGAGCCACCCATATGGTGTCTAATGACGACGCCAGAGCTGTCGCTTGGGCTGGCTGGGCGTAATTTGTGTCCACAAGAAGTCTGCACTGTGCGCAGCCGCACAAGCCCACTCGCCGGGCACAACGAACACACAACCTCAGCACCGAAGAATGGTTCTTGATGAAAGATAGAATGAAAATGTTTCAAAAATGTTTTGGCATACTTATTGTCATACAAAGCACACGCCATATCCCGACAGTCGGGGTAAGCAGAGTAAGCGGTGTTGTGCTGCAGTACTCTGATAAATTACAGCACACCACGTTTAGCAAAGTGTTCGGAAAAACTATCAGGCAGCAAGTAAGGCACGAAGGCCCACCTGCTTCATGACTCGGTGGAAAGACTGCGCTAAGGTGAGTGGTGGCTTGCCTGTCGCCCTTATGCACAGCATGTTGTCCTTATCCCTTAGTCGCTTTTTACGACATGCACGGGGAGAGATGCGTTGGGGCTATTCTTATTAAGTACCGGCCCCACAGAGTACTCAGTTGTTGTCACTCTCACGTAAATATAACGTATCGCTGATGGGAGAATTTCCCGCGCTAACAGCCGCCGCGCCGCTAAGCGGAAGAGAACAGACTAATAGGATCGACTCAGTGTCGTCGGGTGCGAGTTCTTAATTATATATTTTCTGGGACGTGAGAGGGTGTAACACGGAGAAGATAGGTAGAGAAGAGTTGGTAAAGGCGAACTGGGTGCGTTGCCACCAACTAGGGCATACGTCATCGAAGTGAGCTAAGAGTTGGTAAAGGCGAACTGGGTGCGTCGCCACCAACTAGGGCATACGTCATCGAAGTGAGCTAAGAGTTGGTAAAGGCGAACTGGGTGCGTCGCCACCAACTAGGGCATACGTCATCGAAGTGAGCTAAGAGTTGGTAAAGGCGAACTGGGTGCGTCGCCACCAACTAGGGCATACGTCATCGAAGTGAGCTAAGAGTTGGTAAAGGCGAACTGGGTGCGTCGCCGCGAACTGGGTGAGTCGCCACCAACTAGGGCATACGTCATCGAAGTGAGCTAAGAGTTGGTAAAGGCGAACTGGGTGCGTCGCCACCAACTAGGGCATACGTCATCGAAGTGAGCTAAGAGTTGGTAAAGGCGAACTGGGTGCGTCGCCACCAACTAGGGCATACGTCATCGAAGTGAGCTAAGAGTTGGTAAAGGCGAACTGGGTGCGTCGCCACCAACTAGGCCCCAGTTACTAGGGCATACGTCATCGAAGTGAGTTCGCCATTGCATCAGTCGCGTCCACGGAGCGGTCTCGCGAGCCAGCGCATGTGGATCTCTAGGTGCGTGAACGATGGACTACGAAGACTTGCCTCTCCTCGCTACTCCCCGCACTGGCAACACATGTTTTACTAGAAATTACAGCTAGCAAAAACTATCATCTCTGCCTACTTTCTCCGTGGAGAGGAATAAATATGACTTCATCAGGCGTGCCTTTGTGTCGGTCCAGGGGTAGGCAGTGGGAGCGGAGAGCGCGGGGCTCCGCCGCCGCCATGGGAACGACCGTAACCACGCGTCCTCAACGAGGACTGAACATAACACGATGTGTGTTAGTTAAATAAAACGTCTGTACATTAATACATAGCTCGCCCTGTGCGCGAGTGCTCTTTGAAGTATAGTGTTCCATTCCTTCCTTGCGGAGCGGTATTAGGTATACGAAGACGTAGGTGCGATAATTTTTAAATAAATTCGTTTCGTGAGGGAAGAAGCAATTAATATGATTATGTAAGGGTTGTGATAAAGAAACTCCAGGAATTTACGGAAACGCTTAAAGCTAAGCGCAAATTGCTCCGATCAAGGCGATCACGGCGGTGGCGGTGGCGGTGGCGATCAGATAGGTTATATGCAATTGTGTGTGCAAGCGCACATTGGCGCGGTCGATCGCTGCACGCGTGCGGTCAGTGCGCGGTCCGATCGCGGCGGTGGCGGCGGTGGCGATCAGATCGCGCCTGCAGCATCTGATCGCGTGATAATCATAGGAACTGACGAAAGGATGGAGGAAATATTTATAAACGAGGTCTACGAACACTCAATTCTATACAATACTGCTCACGCGGAATTAAAAAAAAGTGCAATTTAAAAAAGTAAAACAAAAGTAAAAAATAAAAACTAAAATTTAAGAGTAAAAAAAAGGAAAATTTCTTCAATTTTGTAGTTAAAAGTACGAAAATTACGAAATTACGCAACCACCGCGGCACCACCGCCGTCGAATCTGAACGCTCTGATCTGCGCGACTTTTGAACGCCACCGCCACCGCTGCATTGGCCGCCACCGCTATGACCGCCACCACCGCGCCAGTTTGCGCTTAGCTTAAGACAATCAAGTAAGATTCACAAAATACGACTTATATAGGAGGCTTATTAATTATTTGTACCAAACAAATTTGGATTCTTGAACCTATTGAATACAGCATTTTCCACTGCTTGCCTAGTTTTTTTTAAACACCAGGAATTTACGGAAACACGACAATCAAGTAAGATGCACAAACAAAATACGACTTAAATAGGAGGCTTATGAATTATTTGTACCTACCAAAGAAATTTGGATTTTTATTTTTTATAAAACGTTTCTTTATTATTGCTTTTGGTCAAACTGCGGCGGATGATGCACCAAAATTCACGCTGATTCGAATGCGGAATGTGCCGCCGCTAGCTCTCTGCCTGCTGGATTTTCGCGCCGATAATTGAAATGTTATCAGCGCGAGCGTTGTGCATCGTGTTCGTGTGTCGTGTTTGCTGTTCAGCACGACGTGTTAGTGTGCGTGTGTGTCTGTGTGTGTGTGTAGGTATGGCGAGCCGATGCCTCGCTGATTAAAAAGCCCGTGTTTGGCCAAAGGAATTAATGCAATTTTCAACGCTGATTACAATTTAAAGCGGGTCACTGAAACGCTCATTCTATAGTTTTTTTTTTTTATGTAATCCGGTGTCACGTTCTCCGACCAGCCAATATCACCTCCGAGAAAGTAGGTGCCATATCGGAGACTTCCCTTTGAAATGCTGGCTAAACGGGACTAGAGGAGAACACAGCCGATGCTGCTATGCGGCCATCTTACGTCCAGTACGATGATAGCAAAGCAACCCAGTCGGCTACAATTTGACCGACCACCTAGTAAGGGGCACTAATTCTTTTATCTTCAATTCTCGCACTCAACTCTTTTGCTACTACCTACTTACATTCCACTATATTAATATATACTCTCAAACATCCAAAGGTTGACTGTAAGAAGTCTCGTGTAAGGCATAAGTCCGCCTTTGCACCTCATGTAAATGCTCCAATGTGCTTATTACTGTTGAATGTTTGTTAGAGTAATGAAGTATTTTTGTTTCTATCTATCTAAAATCTTCCACGTCGTCGTCTGTGTGACGTGCGGTGTAGAAACCCTTAATCTTATTGAACCGCGGTTGCACCACGCGGCCCAGCGTCACCAGCGTCGGCTATCAAGTCCGGCTTCTCGTCGCGTCGCCCGCCCGCTGCTAGGGTTACCATACGTCAGGATTTGTCCTGACATGTCAGGATTTTTAGGCTCTTGTCAGTATTGCGGCCGGATTTTCGAAATGTCAGTTTTTTTTTCGATTTTTCAATGAAGTAGTTACAGCACGTTTTTTATTAGAAAGTTATACAAACGCTAATGTAATTACTAATTATACTCGTAATTAGAGTAAATTACACAGCACAATAAACTTAAACAGAAACATAATCATCTTTACCGACAACTTTGCTAATATTAGGCAAATTAAGTAAGTATTACATATCGATTTATATGCCATCTTTGGGTGGCGTTTGAAAATTGAGTTGAAATGGAGTTCGACCAGTGAGTCATGCCCAGGGCCAAAGCATAAACAAATATTTGAAACTTTAGGTATTTATCAAGTAGGTACGCAGTTGTTACGTTTGCAACAAAATGTCAGGATTTTTCTATGGAAATTAGGTTTTTTGTCCGGACTTTTAAATTTTCCATCTGGTGACCCTACCCGCTGCCCGCCTGCATACAATAGAAGTCAAGCGGTGTCGGGGTTACGTGCCTTCCGTCCGACGTCTTTTGAAGCGCTCTACGGCCCGCCAGCCTATCGCGTGTCGTTCTATCCGCCGGCGAGAGAGATCGCCCCGATAACCTGCACGAACTGTACACCGCGCCTATTCGAATTGACGCGCGCGTCGCAAGCGAACGCCGTACTGCGAGCGCGAGCCGCTCCCCTCTTAGTGCGCGACAAATTATAGTTGATAGCGTATAGACTGGATGTGGTGGATGATGTCACTCGCTCTGTCGAGAGGTAGGCAATGATGTCACACTGTTCAACTACTGCCGAAGCAGTATCAACTCTGTGCGTATGCGAATAGAGGCGGTTTTCGCTTAGAATGCGCCCGAGTTCACCGTGTTATCGAGTGACTGGTATGTGTATGACTAGCTCCGCCGCCGGCCTCACGATACGAAAGAGCCTCGAAACTGGTAGTGCGAGGTTCGGTTCTCGGTATCGAGAAGTGGGTTTATTGGTTGGAGACGGCGGAGTGGAGTTGAGAGCATTTTGTAACTCGCTTCGCCTGAGATGTTACAAAAGATTAGCAATATATTTGGTAGAAATTTAAACGCCAATGAGAAGCACTCTACAGAAATTTATAAATGTGCACATTATGCACATACGTCACACGCTGTATCCTATCTACCTATAGACAGGATGTTTTACGATAGAGTTTCGTAACTTCAGGGTTCGAAAGGGGTCCATATTTGAAGACGTAAAGATCTGAAACTTTTCCCAGATTCGTTCATTTTATAGTAGTTTTTGTTGAAAATCGTTTTAAATCGTTTATCAACAATAAAATGACTAACTTGCATGCTTGACTAGTAGAATTATGTAGGTAAATTCCGAGGTAAATTCCAAACACTCAAATTTGAATGACATCTAAAGAAAAAAAGGGGACTGGACTAGGTCATTGCACTCCCTAGACCTAGACATCACTGTTACTAAATCTCCCCATACTCTGTCCATCGAGTTTTTATTACAATTTTAAAATTTTGTATGAAAAAGAAACTTTATTTCGAAGGAAATAAGGATTTTTTTCTTCTAATATTAACTACTTTCTATTCCTGAAGTTTCTAAAACCTATCCTGAAACAGTCTGTATAGTATCGCGTTTAGCAGAGTAATTGATGTTATGCTGCAAGAAGTCAGGGCACAGCACAACACCGACCACCACGCTTAGCAAAGTATTAGGGCAAGGTAACAATCAAGCAGCAATTACCGCTTATGGCAGAAGACTTCGACATCTTTGCACTGTCTCGTGGCTGTTAGATGTCGACATGCGATCGGTGAGCGGCTGCGAAGCAGTGTAAGTTGATTGGTGAGAATTTTGGCGACAGCGTGTTCCCACACAGAGCTGCGCTCTCGATCAGTCTAGCCATAATTCCTCTGATCTGTGTGTAGATCCAACCAAATAGCTAATTTTACGACAGAGCAATATGATCGCGTTGCATGCATCTCGTGCAGGTAGTTTTTATAGCGAGGCCGGGACTTGCTCCAATTAAGCCGACAAATCTCGTCGCCAACTAAAACTTGCCCCCGGCTGGCACAGCAGCGAGCGAGAGCCGCCGTGTCACGTGACCCGGACTGCTGGAGCTATCGACTTCGTGAAGCAGCGACACGGGTGCCCTATATTTTAGAATGTTTACAAATAATATAAATAAATAGTAGATTGTCGACTTCATGATTGACTAGCATTTCCGTTGACCGGGATGATTGTAAAGCCAAGTTAGAACATCGGTGAAGGATGCATACGACCTGGATATAAACTGAAAATGTTCAAGACAGCTGATTAAGCTTCCGTCAAAGTTCTATACACGAAATGAAATAATAATGACATTGTCAACTCGATGGTCTTCGAGTTGTGTCGTGCGTCACGGTTTTAACTGAAGTTTACACCAGTCCTATATGTTGTTCGGACTCGTTCTCCGCGCCTAAGCCCGCTCCAGTGCAGGCCTTTTGCGCGACAGTCCTATATGACTTGTGGCTACTGTGACAGCAGCCCTAATACTTATGTGAATATGCGGACAGTGGACGATCTTACAACCTTTTAGGTGAGAGCAAATAATGCTGAATACCCAAATGAAATGACACTGTAGCACTCACGGAGAGTTCATGCGAGCGAGTGAGCTAACACTACGCTATCTCAACTGGCATCTGTTCCGTGCGTCGTCGCGTGAAAAGGGCCCCCGCCCCGGGTCCGAACTTAGGGTTACCAAATTTTCTGTTGTACATTACCGGACAAAAAATCTGCAGCGTAACAGGCGGCGTCGTCGTCGTCGGTAATTGTTGGGGATATGATATTGTTGAGGAAAACTGATTGTAGTATGTAAAACTTCATTCATTAGAGCACATCATTTTTAGGGTTCCGTATCAGGTACGGGACCCTATTACTAAGCCTACGCCGTCTGTCTGTCTGTCTGTCCGTCCGTCCGTCTGTCCGAGGGCTGTATCTCTTGAACCGTAATAGGTAGGCCGTTGAAATTTTCACAGAATATGTGTTATTATGGCCGATATAACAACAAATAATAAAAATAAGAAAAAGTAAAAAATTCACGGGGGTTCCCATAGAAGAAACCAAAAAGTGTATGCGCGCGCGCCATCTACCGAATAGATTATGTATGAAGCATGACATTAACTAATAATGAAGCATTTCATAACACGCCATCTAGATGGCGTCAGTAGCGCTGGCCGTGACATGGCGATACGGGACCCTCGGTGCGCGAGTTCGACTCGCACTTGGCCGGTTTTTATTAATATTTAAATCTGATAGATTTAGCGGCTGCCAACAAGTCACTTCTCTTTCTATGCAGTAAAGCGGATCCCAAAAAAATATTACTCCCGGGCATTTTTGGATCACGCTGACTCCCGGCCAAGCTGTGCGATTCCCGGATTGTTCGTGCAATTCCCGGACGAGTGGCAACTATATCCGGCTTCCGACTGCGACCGCAGAGGCAGCAACTCTTAGCCGGGAACGGGCGGTTTAATCGCACCGTAAAAACGCTCCGGCAACGCTCGAGAGGCTCGAATTATTTGTAACGAGATCGTAAACTGAGCTCGCGTGATCCCACACCGCTCCGCTGCCCTGCCCTGCCCAGCCGTCTGCCGGCCATCGAGCTATATGTACGGTGTGTTGAGAGATCGCGTCGTATTAACAGACGCGCTGAAAAAAGTGTTCCTAAGCTAAGAAGGAAGGAAGGGAGAAGAGAGGTTGGTGGCGGGGGTGCCGAATGGGAATAGGCTAGGCTAGAATAGTGAGCCTGAGTGAGAATCTACCTTAGGAATTGCTCGGTCAGTGTGTGTGTAACTGCCGTTTGTGTACCTAAGAGACGATAGAACAGAACACGCAAAGACGATGAAAAAAATGGGTCACGCACGAACACGACCGTCTGGCCGCTTGTATTCAACTGAACTTGGTTCAACCAATTAGTCAAAACTCAAAACGAGGTGGAACATGAAAAGATGTCAGGGCGCTCTCTGTAGACCGTTCGTCCAACTCGATGGTGCAGCTATTCCCTCCCTCCTGCCTGCCACACTGATCTCGAATCGCATCCTGTCCTTTTCCTGATCTGAGAAATGTGGAATGATTTCGTACGGATTTTGCTATTATATTTATCCGCAAAAATTAGGCCAAATCAGTCCATCTAATGAAGGCCGTTCGAGGCAGCTATGTAATAGTTCGTGTTTCCCGTCCAGTTCAATGTAGCCGGCACGACCAAGGGGAAGCACGGACTGGCATCTAGTTCATCAAGATGTGATGGGCTGACATCACAGGTAGTAGTGGCTGAGTCAGACAGTTATGTTAGCTTACACAAAATCAAGGGTCCATAGTTAGTCGCAGCCGTGTCGCAAGTTGACTCTTCAGTCCGTTTTGCGAGACATCAGCGGTACGTTTAGTTCAGTGGCATGAATTAAGTCATGCTGATTACTGCAGCTCTTCCAATATTCGTCAAATTGGCAGTGTTTGCATTATACGAACTGCCGACAGAAGCGTTGCTTCACTCGGATGACGGATCTGCAATATAATGGCTGGAATTGTGGGATCCAGCACCTGACACCGCCTGAATGGCCACAAGGCAGAGGATGTCCGACACCTTTGCTCGCTCTCATTGGCTGTAGATGTCGACATGCGACGAGTGGCCTCGAAGCACTTCGTGTGCATTGCTGGAGCCTGGAGGTCGTAGGCATTTTGGCGACACCGAGTATGTATGTCGTACTCGTCAGTTTTACTCGAAATGACAGCAAGATTTGAAATCATCATGCCGAGATATTATATTATACGTTCATCTCCAAGGGACGATATTTTAACTCCCACTTAGTTCTAGGAATAACGTCATTTGACAGATACCGTATGGGAAATCTGTCACAGTTCTAGGAATAACGTCATTTGACAGATACCGTATGGGGAATCTGTCACATAACGTTCCTTCTAACACTAAGTAGAAGTTGAAATGTCAAGGCTGTTAATAAAGTTTCGTTTAGCTCAGTATAAGACGAAGCAACAGTATCTTTGACTGCCGATACAATGTGCCGAAACTGGGCGGCGCGGTGTGGTAACGCCAGCCAGGTATCGTGTCTGGGGCATATGAAGCAAACTATATACATTATTTTATACGAGCGGGCCGTCCGCCCAGCCTGGGCGGCGGCGTCGTAAAAGTCGGTTATGGCGCCGGCAGTTCCCGAAACGAGCTGCCTTCAAACTGAACGCCCCGCCATATACGGGCGCCGTGAAATTAGACAGCTCGCGTCGTGAGGGATAGGGCGACGATGTGTCGGAGGATGATACCTATAAATCGGAAGAATGCTCGAATTTTTTATGCAATTCGGTATGGTTGGCTAAGTCGGAGTGGCCAGATCCGACCAGCCAAGTATCACCTCCGAAAAGGTTTTTTCCCTTTGGGTTGCTGGCTATACTGAACTGTAGAACACAGTCGAGGCTGCTATTCAGCCATGTTTCGTCCATTACGATGGTGTGGCGACCTCTAGCCACAGCATACAAATCGATAACCAGTGCTTAACAACGCTTCGCGCTGCAGAGAAAACAAAGGTTCACACCAACGCGGGCGGCGTGAGATGGCGCTTAACGAAAAAAATTCATAGACATTTTTATACACCCACTTAACACAATTATCACTACGCTCAGTATATGTATATACAATTAGCAACACAGAAAGCAAATGGGGCAATTAGCCCACACCACACAACAGCAAGCTGCGCAGCCAGCACAGTGGAGACAGAGGACGCTGCTGACATCTCTCCACACTTTTATCTCATCCTTCACAATGGTCAACAACCTAGTCGGCTACAATTTGAGCCTTACCTAGTAAGGGGCAAAATACCTGAAGAAGAACAGTTCGGCTCTGCCAGAAATTTACCTTAATGATAAAGAGGCCAGTTGCCATTTTGGCTAATGAACTGTTCACGTCAAAGGAGTGGTCACACCAAACCTTAGCAAGAAGATGAACGTTGAGATTACCTTTATTTATCAGTCGACAACTTCTCTGATCTTGTTCAGTTTAATAAATTATCGGCGCGAACTCGATCGCGGCTCGCGGTTTGGGATTTGCGTTGTTATAACGAACCCCGACCGGAGCGTTCGAGGACATTACTGTCGCCGACTCTTCAGCCGCTCTCGAGTTCAGTTTGGTCGAATTTCGGCATAATTATGTGCACGCAATACTAGTGCGAGAGGATTCCGCCGATATTGGGTCGCATATACATATATGTGTAATATGTGTTATCTATGTTACATTAGCATTCGCTCGGTCGGTAGTACAAGTTAGTACAGAACGACATACTTAACTAGGCACCCGGCAGCGGTGGCGCTAATTGCGGCTTCGGGGCTGTTGCTCTCACTCATTGAAGACCAGCTTAAAGCAGATATGACATTTCAAGATGGTGAGTTTAGTTATATTTGTGTCCAGGTGCCTAGTATGTCGGTCTATAGTGCCGGTTAAAAAAATCGTCACGATTCAATAAAAAAATCAAATCATTCTTGTATCGCCCTGCAAATGTTGCCAATGGACTTTCGAATAACTTTTTCTCTACATCTAAAATCTTTCTTAAGACGCTTACACACAAACCGTCCACCCACAAGCCGGACTGGCTGGAAATTGACTGTGCTTGAAACTACAGCCTCGAGTCCAGCCACCCAAAAAATCCCATAAGGGTCCCTTTTTTCGCATTTTGCGACAGGACCCTAATTAGTGTTTAAACATCAAAATTCAGGTCCTCTTGTTTGAGATGTCACTAAGATGCAGGACCCACACAAAGGACACACATCCTGTGCTTCCTTTGTGTGGGTCTTGCATGTTTAAGGGGCTACACATAACGGTAGAGCTGGACATCGACGAATGTCGTCTCAACCGACCCCGGTGATGGCCGTCGTAGGAATGCCGTCTCCGTCCGAAATCTCCATACAATGCGGTGGCGCGAAGAGTGCCGCATGCCGGCGCCTCCGACTCGGAATAAATAATACATACGCCAACAGCTGATCCGAGCCGTCACCTCACACCTACACGGGTATACCCGAGGACCCGGCCGTACCGTACCTATCTAGACGCCGAGTCGAGATTTCGTGTGGTACATAACATAATGCCCTCACCTCACGTGGCTCGTGTCGTGTGCGGCTGTGCGCCGCGCTATGGGTAGGTGTGTAGTGAGGTAGGGCGGTAGGGCGAGAGCCGAGAGCCCGGGAAGGGTCGACGACCCCGACGATTCGAGCATCCTTCGAGGGCGAAGAGAGGAGGCGGCTTAGCGGCTCCCGCGCTCAATAGACGCTTCCGAATTTGCTGGACGAGGGTTTTGTTTGCTCTGAAGAAGGGAGATTGTGGGAAGTTGAACGTTTCGATGGGCCGCGCGTATGCGTTGGATGGTTTTTATGGCACAGTAGCTTCTGCCCGCGGGTTTGCGCGAGTGACAATTTGAGAAACTAAGGCGGAATGGTTAGTACCTCCATGAACATTTCATTGTTACAGTTTTGTCTAGAGCCTAGATAGCACATTTAATGCTGGTTCTTCACATGGCGGTCATATTGGTCAAATGTGGTAAACATTTTAGTGCCATCTTCCTCTAATTGCTTAGTTGCCGTTAAGTTGGGAGTTAGGAAGTGATGATCACGGCCGCAGAAAATGAATGACCTATGAATGCGCTAACACTCCTCACTCGCGTATTTGCGGACATAAGACGGTAAGGGGAGCGATACAACACGAGCATCGTGATTGTGAACTCAGCTTACAAGCTGATTTGATCGGTGACATGTTTTTTTCATGGGAGTGATGTGTGAGAAAGGCGCATCTAGGCTTGGAGGTATAACAACTCACAAATGGTATGGCAATTTTATAATAATACCGCTCTTTATAATAATAAGTAATCGCGCTACTTTTATTAGGTTTCCGTATCCCGTACGGAAGTCTATTACTAAGTCTACGCCGTTTGTCTGTCCGTCTGTCCGAGGGCTGTATCTCTTGAACCGTAATAGATAGCCCGTTGAAATTTTCACAGAATATGTGTTATATATTATGGCGGATATAACAACAAATAAAAAATAGAAAAGTAAAAAATTAAGGGAGGTTCCGATACAAGAAACGTGTTTTTTTCAATGTTTTTTTTGTGTTGCGGAAACCTCGGTGCGCGAGTCCTACTCGCACTTGGCCGGTTTTTTTAATGATTTATGGTTAAACCCAGCTGCCTTAGGCCCAATTGCGCCAACACGAATTTAGAGTTAAGTAGCGAGTTATGGATTTAAACACGGTTCCCACAGTCAACGGGTACTAGCTTAACGAGTTAAACTGGTTTATATCGTTAAATTCGTTTTGGTGCAAGTGGGCCTTAAGTCTTTCGCGTATAGTCACCGCTATACAGGTTCATCTCGGCATCACGACGAAGCCGAAGACGATGTATTCATCACATTCCCTACCGACGGCAGTGCAGTACAATACAATCGATCAGAGCTTGGATGCATGCCAGCTGTCTTGACTGTCGCATTGAAGCGTTGTGCATCGAAAATGCATGTGTCAAAACTGAAAGCTTGCGCTAAAGTTTCATCATCAATGATGGCTGCTTGAGACGGTGATGACGGCACGGAAACGACCACGGCACTACAAGTGGAGTCAGCTTCGATAGCTCAGCGGTGCAGACAGTCAACTGTCGGCTATTGAATGTTAAGCAACGCTGGGTGCGGTCAGTACTTGGATGGGTGACCGCGCTGACCGTAGGAGGCTGACCGAGGTTCGGATTCCTCGTAAAACTGTAGGTCCCTTCCCTCCTAATCTTACTTGGTGGTAGGGTTTAACCCGCCCGGGTTGTTACCACCGCACTGAATGAAACGTCAGTCGAAACGGCTATGTAAATAGTTTGCGTTTTCCGTTCAGTTCAGTGTAGCCGGCACGATCAAAGGGGGAAGCACTGACATGGCACCTAGTTCACCCGGTGTTATGCGCTGACATCACGGACGTTGTAGGTGATGTAGCCAACCGTGTCAGTTTCCATAAAAAAAAAAGTCACGGAACAGCATCAGTAGAGGCAATTACATGTGTTTGTCTCAACAGCTGCTGTGCCGTAGTCGTTCCGTGGTCGTTGCCTTGCCGTTAAATTAACGTGTAGTGCGCAAGCGGCTTATGGCCGTCAATTGGTATCAACATGACAATCATAATATCAAAATATCAAAACACCAATTTATGTTAGTCAGTTAGTCAGCGTGTAAGCGACCACTGCTGGACATACGCCTCTCCAATTTTCCTCCAGCCCTCCCGGCCTTCAGCGGTACGTAGCCACTGCTTTCCGCCGACGTACTTGATGTCGTCGTCCCACCTAGCTGGTGGTCTTACCACACTCCGTTTTCCAGTCCACGGCCTCCAGTGTAAGACAGGTTACTCAAGCTGTCTTATTTTCGGCTAACGTGCCCAGCCCACTGCCACTTGAGCTTAGCCACCCGGTGTCCAATATCGACTACTTTGCTGCATCGGCGGATTGCCTCACTACGCACCATATCGCGTAGCGATATTGCCATCTCAGCATGCGGCATGCGTGGCTCGCTGGGCAACTTTCAGCTTTCGGACGATCAGTTTTTGCTTTGATGAACTAATCCCAACTGAACGCCCCGCGCTTCTCTCTTCCTGGAGCCACTGTCGATGTGGGCGATGTCATGCACGCCGCGCCTCGACACGTGACTACAGTCCTAACCGCATTCCGCGGCCCCTATACTTGTACTCTATCTATAGTCCTTACCTATAATAAAATCCAACGTCTGCTTTCTGTCTGTCTGAGTGTCTGTCTGTCCGCTTATAACTCGAGAACCACTGAACCGATTTTAATAAAACAAAATTCTACGGATAGCTTGATTCTTCCCATCAACTATACTTACTATCACGCTAAAGGGCTTATGAGGTTAGCAGTGAAGTGAAATATGAGAGCGGGCGGAGCCGCGGGCACAGCTAGTATAGTATACAATGCGCCACAATACATTATAGCAGTAGTGGCGCTGAAGAGCTAGCGTGCACTTCTTGGAATACGACCGTGACCGACATGCAACATACGAATACATCATACATACATATCAGTCAGTCAGTCAGTCAGCGTGTAAACGTCCACTGCTGGACATACGCCTCTCCAATTTTCCTCCAGTCCTCCCGGCCTTCAGCGGTACGGAACCACTGCTTTCCGCCGACGTACTTGACGACGTACGTACGTACTTGACGACGTACGTCGTCCCACCTGGCGGGTGGTCTTCCCACACTCCGTTTTCCTGTCCACGGCCGCCAGTGTAGGACGCGGATACTCCAACGGTCGTCGTCTCTTCGGCTGACGTGCCCAGCCCATTGCCACTTGAGCTTAGCCACCCGGTATCCAATATCGACTACTTTGGTGCGTCGGCGGATTGCCTCGTTACGCACCATATCACGTAGCGTTATTCCCAGCATGGCTCGCTCCATTGCTCGCTGGGCAACTTTCAACCTTTGGACAACACCGACCTTCAGCGTCCACGTTTCACACCCGTACGTCATAACCGGGAGGAGACACTGGTCATATATACGGCTTTTTAAATTTTGCGGAAGATCAGACCTCAGGGCGAATTTTAACTTTCCGAAGGCAGCCCAACCCAGTTGAATTCTTCTCTCGACGTTTGCGACATTTTTGGACTTTCAGGGACTAATCCGTACTAAATGAAGACGGTAGGAAGATATGGAGAATGTCTTGGGTTCCGGCAACGAATAAATAAGCCTACACAAGAACCGTTAGCCGCAATAACACAAATTTCATTCACGACGATGATGTCGAGAGGATTATTTAGAGAGATCTGAACGAAGCGGCATCGTCCGTCGTCATTCTGAATAGTTGGCCGCTTTGTATGCGGCTCCCGTACTTGACCCAGAAGCGGTCGCGAAGGGCGCGGCGGGCGGAGGCGTAATCCCGCACAATATGGCGAGAGATGCGACCGAGATAGGTCGCCGCACTCACCGCGCGCGCCGTCAGCTGTCCGCTGCGTACATATGTACAACAGACGTACAGCGAACCGCTATGTACACCGAGAAATAGATAAAAGATGGGGGGGGGGGGGGGGGAGGGGGGATAATAAATAAAGAGTGCAAGCGACTGTGCGGCGCTGGGGCGGGGCGGCGGGGTCGCGTCGGGTCGGGCGTGAGGGGGGAAAGGAAAAGGGGGGGTTTAATGTCCCTCCGCCAGACTTTATATTAAACATTCGACCTTGGCAATGGCCTACATCCAACTCGCTTCCTACACACACATACACCCGCGCCACACGCGACACTCTCGAGACCACCGCCACCGCCGCCGCGCGCCGCCGCGGATTTCATCTTTTATTCTCCGATGAGCGTGTGTGTGTGTGTGTGTGTGTGTGTGATGTCGTTGACATCGGTTACGTAACGATATTGTTTCATGATAATGTGCGGAGGAAGACGCGATGACGACGCCGAAGGGGCGCGCGGCGCCGCCGCGGAGACGCTGCTCGGACGAGAGACGTGACGCTCAAGTGCGACATCGCTCGTCGGCTCTCCGCCAAAACACCGGGAAGTCCGTGTACCGTGTGGGGGCGTTTATTTAAAAGAATAGCCCCACTGCATCTCTCCCTGTGTATGTCGTAAAAGGCGACTAAGGGATATGACTCCCTTCTTATATTACTAGGTGGTAGGGTTTAACCCGCCCGGATTGGTACCACCGCACTGAATGGAAGGTCGGTCGAAACGATGTAAATAGTCCAGTTCAGTGTAGCCGGCACGACCGAAGGGAAGCACTGACGTGGCACCAAGTTCACCTGGTGTTATGGGTTGACATCACGGATGTTGTAGGTGATGTAGGCAACCGTGTCAGTTTCCATAAACAAAAAAAAAACCTTACCCGACTAACCATCCACCACGACTCTCCATTCATGACAACAAGTGGGTCAACTGGTAGCGATAAATAATACGTATAGTTTGATTGTGTAGAGTTCGGCGCGCTTATCTTGGCAAAGCTGAAACTATACTAGAAAGAAATACAGCTCTGTCATGTCCTATGTGTCGCCCTCTCGCACACTACTTAGTTTTGTTTCCAGCCAGATGAACCATTTTACACTCTCTTCTCTACTGTCAAATTTACGTCAAAATGTGGATGCGGATGTGTTTCACGACGAGACGACGCAGTGCTGTCTCGCTCTCTGCGGAGGTGAAGAGCGAGAGAGTACTGCGTCGTTGCATTCATTCTGACGTAATTAGTTTTTTATAGTAAGCGCGACATTTGGCTCCGAGCGACGCATAAGGTGTCTAGCGAAGCCCATGGACATTCGGTCGCATGCGGGGGGGGGGGGGGGGGGGGCGCTGCGAATGCCGTGCCGGCCTGATAGGTGCCCGTTCACGCCTCTCTTGAATTATACAGTTGAAAAGTGAGTGCGACAAGGTTCTAGTGCCTTCTAATCTGCCGCGAGTATTACGAGTAGGTATATAACTTCTTTACAGTTTCACATAATTTGTAGAGAAAATCGAAAACTAAATAATACTTTATTTCAACTGTTGTTTCAGGTAAGTAATGGACATTCTGCTGTCACGGCCACACCTACTTCAGTAAGTTACACCCAAGAACCTATTGCAATTGCAACCCACATACCGATGTTTTGTCTGTACAGTGGTACCATTTCCCTCGATATGACTGTTGGCATCCACAATCACACGTCATTATAATAATGACTGATTTTTAATAATTAATAATTTTCTTACTGAACATTTGCTTAATTAATAATTATGTGTCATGTCATGTTTAATCTAATAGTTTTTTTTCTTAGTTGAAATTTTTTGTTTTTTTTTTGTTCTATTTTTTCTTCTTCATTTATTTATTTTGCAGGACGTACAATATGTATATATTATATTTTGTATAACGTGAAACTTTATTATTGACCTTGTAATTTTTTCATTGTGTGTATGCAATAGTTAATAAGTTAGCCATTAAGTTTCCTAATAAATAAATACATAAATAAATATTATTTTGCAATTCTGCGACGGGACTACCTCGTTAAAGTCAAAAGCTCTAACGATTGTCATGCGTGCGGCAGAGTTCTCTGGTGGTATTGCGGCACGCCGCGCCGCGCCGGCAACAGATAAATCTCTCCATAGAATAAAAACGGCTTTAATAGCTTAATGCTTCACGTCGCCAATCGCTGCGTGCGAAAATGTACCTAAACGATCGAGTGTAAAGTGCATTATTGCTTTGCAGCTGCGCGCAGTTGCGCGGGCGCGCGTGTAGGTATGCTTCGCGCGGCTGACGAGTTTTCACTGAATTAGATCGCCGGCGGTCCACCGGGCGCTGCTGGGTAGTTAGCGCGCGCAAGTACATAGAGTGTGTGAGGCCTGACGCCGGCGCGGCAGGTGGGACTGGCGGACGGATGCGCTGCGCAGGCGCAGGTGATTGCCGTCCGCCGCCGAGCTGCTAGCGCGGCGCGGCCACGAATAGCGAGTGACCTACGTGCGCGTATTCAGTACCTACCCTACTTACAACTCAACCAACGACGACGAAGTGAAGTGGACACGCTCCCGTGGAACCGTGTCACTCGCAACGTATAGTGTCTGCAAGCGGCGGGTGGCCGAGTTGTTTGAGCATCGGCTTCTCATGCGGGAGGTCTGAGGTTCGAATCCGGTCGCCGTGTACCAATGAGTTTTTTCTGATGAAAAAATTTACGTGCATACCTACACCTGCTGCTTCACCGTTCGGGACCGGTGTAAAACTGTAGGTCCCTTCCCTTGCCCCTTACTAGGTGGTAGGCTCAAATTGTAGCCGACTGGGTTGGTACCACCGTACTGGATGTAAGATGGCCGCATAGCAGCCTCGGTTGTGTTCTCCTCTAGTCCAGTATAGCCAGCAATCCAGGGAAGTCTCCGGTATGCACCTACCTTCTCGGAGGTGATATTGGCTGGTCGGAGCATGCGCTTTGGCCCCTCCGACACAGTCACCCATACCGAATAAAAAAAAAATAAAAAAATAAACTTGCTGCGCGAGTCTTGAGGAACGTCTTCATCAGACACAAGAGTGATCCTATAAGGGTTACGTTTTTTCCCCTTTTGAGGAACGGAATCCTAAAAAAAGTAAAATTAATATTTTCAATCTCAACTTAACGATAGATTTTTTTAAAGAACTGTATTATGCTATAAATCTATAACTAGGTGAATGTAGGGTCTACCCATTCATTTATTTAAATGGACCCTAGTTATTTTTAGGTTCGGGCCGATATATCTCACAAATAATGATTCTCTTCCGAACCTGCTTTCTTAAAAGCGAGAGTATTGTAAAATCCAAAACGTCAATAAACGATAAATTTAACACAAGACTTGGGATCGTAACACTGACCAGTAATATCGAGCACGAAGCGAATCGTGTACGAAATACACCTACCGAACTCGGAAGGAGAAAATTATACGATGCGACTGAGAAACGAACACACGCCTCTCACGACACGGGCGTCTTTAACTGCTCGTTACATGTACACCAATTTAGTTATTTTATAAGTGCATCAGTCGTTTTCGAACTCGTTACCAGGTAAACGTGATCGCATTCTCCGCCTGTAAAAAAAAACCGGTCAAGTACGAGTTCAGTACCACTGCACTTCGATATTGAAAATACATACTGAAAAAAAGAACATGTTTATCTAATTTACAATTTTGTAGTACTTTTTTATGGATAGCGCGACATGTGGCATAGTTTTACCTACAAGTAGGTTTCTAACGATGCCCATGGACATTCTGTGATGCACGGGGATTTCGAATGCCATGCCGGCCTGAAAGGAGCCTTTTCACGCACCTTTTGAAAAAAACCCATACTGTACTTAGGTGGAAATACTTACCGTAAATATAAATATAATTTTCGTACCGTGTGGATCAGGTACTTAAAAAAAAATTGCCCCACTGCATTTTTCCCCGTGCATGTCGTAAAAGGCGACTGAGGAATAAGGACACGATGCCGTGCTAAAGGGCGACAGGGTAGCCACCTCTCGCCTTGGCACGGGCCTTCCACCGACTCATGCAGCCGGTGGGTTTTCGCGCCTCACTTGTTGCCTGATCTTGTTATCTTGTCCGAATACTTTGCTAAACTAAACATGACGGTCGGTGTTGTACTATAATTTACCAGAGTTCTTGCAGCACAACACCGATTACTCTGCTTACCACGATTGTGTCGTTACAAGCTTTAACTATTCCAAATTCCTTTCCACCTCCGCACCACGCGCACCGGGCAGGGGTTGCTTGCATTGCATCCCTATCTTCGATTAATTAATTTTTTCCCTCTACGACCCTGCACGCTGGACTTACCGGGATTGCGTGCCAACCGGTTCTGCAGATCTTTACTCTACAGAACCGGTAAACTCTGGAACGCCCATGCCCTGCCCATATATTTCCCCCAAGTACAGTCTCGGGTCCTTCAAGAGGGCCGCGAATAGGGTTCTGTCAGGCCGGCATGGCATTCGCAACCCCCGCATACGACCGAATGACCATGGGCTTCGTTAGACTCCTTATGGGTGGCACGGCGCCAAAAGTCGCGCTTTCAATAAAAGAAAAATAAAAAAATTTCAAGTCTCTAGCTTGCAACGTTTGACTTGCGTAGCTTGCGACGAATGGACGAACAGACAGACACCGGAGTGAGGCCATAAGTATTCAGTTTTGTTGTCTTCAAATTTTGATATGGAACACAAGAAAGGAGAAATCTACCGATACAATTTGGCAAGCTTTTAATGATCGTGTTTGGATAATGCACGCATCCCATTAACCCACTGAGCTGTTAGTGTGCTCTCTCTCGCCCCCATGGCATGAATATACAGGGTGGCATGCATGCGGAATATATTATTTAGCCCAGGTGCCGGGTCCCTGTCGGACCGCTGCCGAACTGGTTTAGTGATCCACGCTGATTTATCAGGTTTCCCATGGAACTAGTGGGACATAATAAATAATAAATATTAGTATCAGTTGTCCCATGGATGGAACTAGTGGGATATACTCGTCCCACTAGTCCCATCATGGGACAAGGTCAGTGGGACTAGTGGGATAGACAGCATCTTTTTGGTCTTCACTCCTGTCCTGACTGACTGATGTCCAGTCGGAAAGATTGATTAGACCCATATTTTTTTTTTTTTTTATACTAAGCGCGACATGTTGCGCCGAGTCACCCATAAGGTGTCTAGCGACGCCCATGGACATTCGGACGCAGGCGGGGGCTGCGAATGCCATGCCGGCCTGACAGGTGCCCATTCACGCCTCTCTTGAAGGACCCGAGACTATACTTGGGGGGAAATATGTGGGCAGGTAGAGCGTTCCATAGTTTGCCGGTTCTGTGGAGAAAGGATCTGCAGAACCGATTTGTACGCATCCGCGGTAAGTCCAGCGTATAGGGATGCAATCCCTGCCCAGTGCGCGTTGTACGGAGGTGGAAAGGGGACGCCGGAATCGCGTTAAACAGCTCCTCCGAGCACTCCCCGTGGAATAAGCGAATATACATATTCCATATACACGCGGACGCGGCACGGAGCTGAGTCTTGTGGAAATTTTTCGTTTTCGTTAGCTAAGTAAATTTCCAGCATTACTTTTATATTTCTCCTCACTGTTCATCGTGCCTTCTGCACAAATCAATATAAAGCAATGCTGGAAATTTACGTAGCCGAGAGTTGGAGAAAGTGTAGGCTAAAGACAGTGGAAATTTTCAACAACACTCAGGTCTGCGTCACGTTTTCAAGGCTATGGTGAAAATACTTCAAGGGCAAGTAGGTTACCATTCTGTACTGGCTTACTCATCAGATCTCAATCCTATTGAGAATCTATGGAGGAATCTATAGATTATATAAAAGGGACCACGAAAATCAAAAGGTGGAAGCAGTACCAAGGGTAATTGCAAAAATCGAATCGATTCCATGCCGAGGAGAGTTCTATTCTATTCTAATTGGGACATAAGCCATAATAATCCTACTAATGTCCTAATAATCGCGAAAGTTTGTGAGGCTGGATGTATGGATGTATGGATGGATCTTTGTTACTCTTTCACGCAAAAACTACTGAACGGATTTTAATGATAGTTTACAGTACTATAGCTTATACATTAGAATAACATATAGGCTTAATTATATGAAGATATTGTGTAAATTTGCCAAAATATAACGATAAACGTCAAGTAAGTCGGAAAAAATTCCGCCAATTTCTCTTCTCCCAAGAAAAACAAAAGCCTATCAACGTCACATAAAAACTTCAATTACGAATTCTGTTCTTTTTTTAAAATTCACGCGGACGAAGTCGCGGGCAAAAGCTAGTTTCTAATAAATTGAAATTATAAAAAAAATCTGTACACATTAATTCTCACAGTACTGTATGTATTGATTGACAATACAATAAATTATTAGCATTAAAGTCAGCCGCATAGCAGCCTCGGCTGTGTTATATTATATTATAGTCCTTACGTGTATTAGTCCAGTACAGCCAACCATCAAGGAACCGGTATGGAAACTTCTCGGAGGTGATATTGGCTTGTCGGAACACGTGCCTGGCCCCTCTGACTCAGCCACCCACACTGGATTGCGTATGAATAATCACAATAATGACTCGATAAAACACTATCTCTTAAAATATTGCATTGCACTCTTTCGCACATAAACTCGTACATATGTACTCAGAAGTATCACATCTCATTTCGGTGTATCTCGCTCGCTCGAGGCTGGCCGGTCCAGCAAAACAAGTTGTTTACAATAGTCTGTTTTGGCGTGACTTGTTGAGCTAAATACTCAGAAGCGGCATTGTCATGTTTACCATAATGTTAAGACGATACCCATTAGCTGGCTGCTTTGCATAGAAAAATAGTAAGTCGGTGTTGTGTTTTAATTTTAAAAAATTAATGGTGATAAAATTTCAAAATCTACAACAATAGATAGAGTTCTGTGCTTGTGGTTTAGTTATTTACCAGTGTAATAAAAACTCGTTATATTTCACTTTTGCGTCAAATGAAAAAAAAAAATTATTTTCGATTTTTATCATCTGACGCAAAAGTGAATGAATATAACGAAATTTTTATTACACTGGTAAATAACTAAATCACAAGCACAGAACTCTATCTATTGTTGTAGATTTTGAAACTTTATCACCATAATTTTTTTTAAATTAAAAAACAACACCTACTTACTATGTTTCTATGCAAAGCAGCCAGCTAATGGGTATCGTCTTAACAACGTTTGGTGGGCACGCAGTCCATTTGCATCAGACCAAAAGTGGTCAAGTTCGAGTCGAGCTCGCGTAAAGAGGGTTCCGTACCATCCCGTTTTCTGTGAAAACTAGAAGGATTAAGATTTTCGTCTATTTCGGAGGGGCGGGGGGAAGTATTGGAGGGAGGAAGGGAGGGAGAGAGAGAGGGGGAGGAAGAGAATATAAGGGAAACTATCGTTTATTGTCATATTTGAATTTAAATCGGATTTGCTGTTAAGACGATACCCATAGCTGGCTGCTTTGCATAGAAAAAGGTCGTAAGTCGGTGTTGTTTTGTAATTTTAAAAAATTATTAGTAATAAAATTTCTAAATCTACAACAATAGAGTTCTGTGCTTGTGGTTTAGTTATTTATCAGTGCAATAAAAATTTCGTTTTATTCATTCACTTTTGCGTCAGATGAAAAAAATGATTTAATTTCGATTTTTTTCATCTGACGCAAAAGTGAACGAATAAAACGAAATTTTTATTGCACTGATAAATAACTATTTTTCTATGCAAAGCAGCCAGCTAATAGGTATCGTCTTAACAACGTTTGGTGGGCACGCAGTCCATTTGCATCAGACAGAAGATTTTTATATTTTTTATTTTTATGGAAACTGACACGGTTGGCTACATCACCTACCTACAACATCCGTGATGTCAGCCCATAACACCTCGGTGAACTAGGGGCCATGTCGGTGCTTCCCTTCATTTCATGTCGGCTACACTGAACTGGAAGGAAAACACGAACTATTTACATAGCCGTTTCGACCGACGTTTCGCTCAGTGCGGTGGTACCAACCCGGCCGGGATAAACCCTACCACCTAGTAAACAACGTACCATAATGTTGACAACTTTTTGTCGGAACACAACAACTTTTGGTCGGAACGCAGTACATTTGCATCAGACAGGACTTACCACGCATGCGTACCAATCGGTTCTGCAGATCTGGTAAACTCTGGAACGCTCTCCCCAGTGATAGTCAATGGCTCTCCCTGCCCACATAGTCGTCGTCCCCAGCCCCCAAGTACACTTGAACACACAAGAAAGTGTACTTTCACTTTCGGCCGAAAGCCGTAGCCGAATTTCGGCAAAATTCTACTTTCGGCAGAAAGCCGAAAGCCGAAGCCGAAACCGAAAGCCGTAGCCGAAAGTATGTATGGTATTTAAGTATGTATGGTATTTTAGTAGTGTGTGCCTGCGCGCTGGCCGTCAAATTCGCCAATCGCGTGCGCGCGGTCGGTCGGTTTGTCTGTCTAACAACTTTCGGTAGGGCCGAAAGTGACCACTACTTTCGGCCGAAACCGTAAGTTTGCCGAATGTTGCAAATATTGGCCGAAAGGCCGAAAGCCGAAAGCCGAAACCGAATATTCGGTCGGACACTAGTCTAGATACATACGTCTAGCTACTTTTCCCGACCCTTGCACGCACATTCGTTACATATAATATTTCTTTCGTTAGGCTCCTACCTATCATCCATTCTTTCAACATGACTCTGACTCAATGCGACTTCCCGAAACTTCATCCGCGTGGACTTATCACGACGCCATCTACCGGGTTGAATTGTATTTTCAAACCATCCAGGGACCCACTCAAAAATCTACACACAAAATTTCATCCAAATCGGTCCAGCCGTTTAGGCGGATTTAGGTGACAAACACACGTACAGAAGAATTATATATACAAGGAGGATATATGTTTTGTTGTTTGTGGAAAACTGGTGGCATTGACTGCTTTGCGCGCCATCCGGTTGGATTCGATCGGCTAGTCAGACTGTATTTTGATTGCGTTTTTTTGCCTTTTTGTGTGCAGAGTGGAAGATTTCTTTCATATTTCCTGTTCGTGTTAGGATATTTTAAAGTATGTAGTTAATTTGTTTTTTTATTTATTTTGTAGATGGTGCATAGTGGGCTTTAAAAAAAATCTGAAATATATGGAACAAACAGGGAACGAACGAATTTTGCAATACAACAAACAAGGCATTACTTGTTTGTTTGTTGTATTGCAATAGTGTTTTTTATTTATTTATAAACAACTGACACGGTGGATTTGTCCAAGAGTCCATCGGAAAATCAGACACAGTCAATAACACCGCTCCTCGCGAAAATTCCAAAACACGTTACCGGACTTACGGAATACTTCCATATGTTTGGAAAGGGACCCATCACTGTCTGTATAATTTGTTTAATCTTGAATCATCTCATCTTACTTCTCACTTCTCACTTCTCATCTCACTATTATTATTACGAAAGTATATTTGTTTGTTTGTTTGTTTGTTTGTTCCTCTTTCACGCCTGAACGCCTGGACGGATTTTGACGAAACTACGTATAGGGGTAGTGTAAATCCCGGAGTAACATGATTTTAAAAAAAGTGGTCAAGTTCGAGTCGAGCTCGCGTAAAGAGGGTTCCGTACCATCCCGTTTTCTGTGAGAACTAGAAGGATTAGGATTTTCGTCTATTTCGGAGGGGCGGGGGAAGTAAGTCGGATCCTTATTATAGGATACTAACTTTTTCCCGCGGCTTGGCTCGCGTGAAATTCGTATTTAAGGCGGAAATAAGACTCATACCGTGCTACCGGAGCACTGATGGATGATTGAAACACGAACCGTATGCTTGCAGATGTAATAGGTGCGAGATTCGTTCTACTCGTGCGGTGGCTGATACGTCGCGCCGACGATGAACGTTTTGCGCGAAAATCGCACTATATATAAAATTTCATGTGTTGGAAAGATGAAAAACCATATTTTTTTCGCTACGATTGTAGGGAAAAATATTATCTATATTTCTATGAGGGTCTTGTATTGAAACAGTTGATGTTTCTCAAGATAATTTAACTTGAAAGTACAATTTTCGCACTTTTCGTAATTTTTTGGAGATTTATTTAAGACCTTTCCAAAGTAGTAAAATATATTTTTTTTCGCGATGTTTGGTAATTAAAGACCAATACATATAACATATATTTTTTACAGATTTTTTATCTTTACCAATAGCTGAATAGTTTCGTTTAAAGTTGACCTTTAGAGTCTTATTGCGCCACAGAAGAAAGTAAGTAAGCCCGCTAGTCCCGCTACCGTACCTTTATTTCGGCACGCGGAACACTTCGGTTTGTATGATGGGAGCCACATCTTAGCGTAACCGGAACTGAATTTTATTTAGCCTATCCTGTGTCACGTATAGGTAAATGTGCTTGTGCGAAGTTTCATCGAATTCAGATTGAACAGGTTTAAGAGTTATGGAGGAACATAGGTACATACATACAGAAAATATTTCTAAAAATCGTCAATTTAGTTTTAGTATCATACATAGAGTCTACAAGTGCAATATCTCATATAACAAAATAACTTACTCCATAGGAGTTCTGTGTCCATGACCATCCCTTACAGATTTATTATTATTATTGATTTTACATGTATGTATGTGCCACCGCGAAGCCGGTGTAACAGCTATAGAGCTCGTAAAAAATATTTTGTATTTCATAGTCGAATGGATGCGCAATGTGTTATGTATAATTAATTAAGCTTACATAACATAACAGGTGTGTGTACATAGGTGGAGGTGGAGGTATGTGTAATGCGCGTCTGCTTTGTAGGTTTGTCTGATTTGATTCATTCGGCGCGCGCCGCCGCCGGCGATGTGAACGACCCCGAGACACATAATGTATTGCGTGCATAATGAGCCGCCCGCCCGCCGCTCATGTCAGCGTCACGCACGCCGATCAATATCGCCTAATTAGGGCGATTCGGCGCATTCGTCACCTACATACATACTCGCTTACTAACAGTTTGTCATCCTCGTTAGCTCGGTGGTGGCGGCAGAGCGGAGGCGCGGTGCGTCGGCGTTCCATTTCGATGTGTGTTAGCGCAACCGGTCGCGATCGCACTTTGTTTAGGTGACCCTCCGACCGTTGAGGCTGGCCGTTCGGAAGACCGTTCGACCTGCGGCGTGCAGCGACTTTCAAATTATTGTCCCATGATGATGATTATTGTTCCATTTGTCGGCCTCGGTAGCTCAGTGGTGCGGTCGGTCGAGTGTTGTTAAGCAAGCATTGGCGCGGTCAGTGCTTGGATAGGTGACCGCCTGACCGTGGTTCGGATTCCACGTAAAACTGTAGGCCCCTTCCCTTCTTACTTACTTCTCTTCTTACCAGGTGGTAAGGTTTGTCTCGCCCGGGTTGGTATCACCGCACTGAATGAAACGGCTATGTAAATAGGTCGTGATTTCCGTCCAGCTCAGTGTAGCCGACATGAAATGAAGGGAAGCACTGACATGGCACCTAGTTCATCCGGTGTTACGGGCCGACATCACGGATGTTGCAGGTGATGTAGCCAATCGTGTCAGTTTCCATAAAAAAAAAAATATTAAGTCGTTAGTGACACAGTGCGGATGCTATGGCCGCAAGGCTAGTGCGCTCGGGTCAGCGACGACGGGTGAATATTGGATTCGAAGTTCGAATTGCACGCACGTTTAATTTACCCGTCCGCGGTGTTGCCGCATTAAAAAGGGCTTCGGTCGAGATTACGATTAAAATAGTTGGTGTTTTCCGTCCAGTTCTGTGAGCCGGCCCGACTAAAGGGAAAGCATTGACATGGCGCCTAGTCCAAGACTGACTGAATCCAACACTGAGAAGGCGCCAGAACCTTGTCCCACTCACTGTCACATTAACGTCAACAAGGATGTGTTTCGCGACGACGACGCAGTGCTCTCTCTCTCTCTCGGCGGAAGTGAAGGGCGAGAGAGGACTGCATCGAAGCTTTAGTCGAAGTCACTCTTTTTATTTTCAATGGTTGGTTCTAGAACCTAGCATCTCCTAGGTGTTAGGTGGTAGGTATTTCGCTCCGCGCTGCCGCCACGAGTTTCGGTGTAGGTATTTAGATTCCAACGGTGGAGGGCTTGCGCAATTCGCCGCAAAATTTCGCAGGGACGAAGTGATGTGGCGCAAAATCTAGAAATCTTACTCAAAACTATCGAGTCGGATTGAGTTTTCAAATTCGATTTTTAAAAAATAAAAAAAAATATGTCGGCTGCTTAGAAGCGTGATGGTCGGCGTTATGCTGTAATTTACCAAATTTATTGCTGCACAACATCCATTACTATGCTTTACTTATTGTCGGGATACAGTGTGTGTGCGGTCGTCCTAATACTCGTACTATTTCTAATCGGTGCGGTGTGGTGCTGCAGAACAACACCGATTACTCTGTTCACTTCGATTTCGGGATACAACGTGTGTTACTTAAGTAAGTACGTATGTTAACCGGTATTAGCAGTGAATACAATATTAATTGATGTAAGTGGTCATAATGTCAGTGGGAGCATTTATTATACTGGGTTGACTGAAAAAAAAAAACTCTCTGAAAGCTCTAGCTAGAGGTGCCATGGGACACGCGGTTATAACCAAGTTCCTTTCGCTATATATTATGTATGAAATAACAGGCACAATGAAATAAATTAACAATGTGTGAGAGTAAATAAATGAAAAATAAAACAATAAATGCGGTTATGTATATTTGTATAAGTATGTATATATTACTTTCCTGTCCAAATGTTTGCACTACCTTTGCCATATTTCTTCTTCACTTACTCTCATCACCCAAAGGTTGACTGGAAGAAATCACTTACAGTGATAAGTCCGACTTTGCACGCTACTGTTCTCTTGTTTCTGTGCGAATTATTGTTAATTTCTATTGCTCTTCTGTATGTTATCTTCTGTCTTGTGTATCTCTGTGTTTTTGTGTGCAATAAAGCATTTCTATTCTATTCTATTCTAATAAATGACGTCTATACTGCAGTACTATACCTATACATAGACATGCGCTTGTAAAAGCACACATACACATACTTACACAGCAAAAGTGTCGTGACGGTCGAAGTCTTACACTTTTTCGGTCTAGCTCTCATTCGCAAAGTGTCTGGGAGTGTAGCGTGCGTTAGATAAGGAAATTATTCAAAAAATTATAATATCATTTTGCAGTAAGTTCGACTTCACGATAAATAAATAAAATAAATTCAATTAATTTATGCGACCTGTCTAATAATACCATACATTATGTATGGTATATCGGTAACGGCTAATAGTAATAACAGTTTGGAATCCGAGAGTACGAGACGTGTCCACTACACGCTCCCCGCATTGTCGGAGACACTCGGAGATGGATGGGGGCACCTGCGAGTGTGTTTGTGAATTACAATTTACGTTTTGTACACAATAAAAAGCGAGCGAGAAGAGAATAGTGCCTTATTTATAGTCCGCTTGTGTACATAAAGACGCCTCGTTTTATTTTATTGACAGTTTTTTGTTCCGCGCTTCGCCGACTCAATGGCATTCACATTAATTTTATTTGTTAATTTGCGCGCGAGTGGCGTCTACGGACGGACGCCGACGACGTTGTGCAACAAATGTGTCTAACATATTATTATCGTCGTTCGACTCGGACGCGTTATCGCGAGATTATGATAGTCAGTACGATCTCCAGTATGAAATGTATGGCGGTGCGGACGGGCTTCGGCGTCGTTCCGAACGGCTCGACGGCGACTCGCGAGCCCCGGCGCGTTCGCTATGCCCTCTCTCTGTGTAGCTATAGCCACGGGTCGGGCGCTTGGTTGGAGCCGTCGCGTATGGTCGCCGCGCACTCGTATGCCGCATTCAATAATAGACAGCTCTACCTTTGTTCTTTAGTGTTGATTTTCGATAAAATTATTGCTCTTTCCACTTATATACAATACAAATACAAACAATTGACTTATCTAAAGCGATTAGAGTAGAGCTTTAACAATCTATATTGACTTTTTTAAAGCGATCAGAGTAAGGCTTTAACAAACAATATAGACTTTTCCAAAGCGATCGTAGTAGAGCTTTAACAAACAATTGACTTTTCCAAATCGACGAGAGTAGAGCTCTAACCAGCAATTGACTTTAATTATCCAAAGCGACCAGAGGTAGAGCTTTATTTAACAAACAATTAAGTTTTGAAAATCGCTCAGAGTAGAGCATTAACAAACAATTGACTTTTCCAAATCGACGAGAGTAGAGCTCTAACAAGCAATTGACTTTAATTATCCAAAGCGACCAGAGGTAGAGCTTTATTGAAAACCGCTCAGAGCTTTGACAAACAATTGACTTTTCCACAGGGACCAGATGTAGAGCTTTATTTAACAAATCAAATCAAATTTTTTATTGTATCATTATTGGCATCAATAACAAACAAATTAACTTTTCAAAACCGCTCAGAGTAGAGCTTTAACCAACTTTTGACTTATCTAAAGCAAGCCGAGTAGAGCCACATCCACCACATATAACATTTATTTTTCGAAGCGAGCAGGGGTTTAATAAATATGGTCACTAAAGTTAGGAACAGTTTGTGTATTTTGACAGCAATACGCATCTATTTTGACTTCTTTCAAGTTTCACACGTTACGGAGCTCTAGTTAACTATTAAATCGACCCATTGTCAACCGCGAATGCGCAGGTAAATAATGTGTGTAGTGTAGGTAGAGTAGGGTAAGAGATGAGGGGGGCGCGTTGAATGCGAGTTGGACTATAGAGCGCGCTGGCGTCGCAATATCGGGCCGGTGAAATCGTTCGGCGCGCCGCCACCCGCCGCCTGCCTGCTGCCTGCGCCCGTGTCGGCCGCGGTCGCCATCCAGCCGAGCCGCCAGCCAACCGGCACAGTCGGCAAGCGCCGAGCGACCGCTCCGCTCACCCCGCTGCGCGCACTATACACCTACCTAGACCGTTGTAATATTCTCTCTCTGCCGTCTCTACCCTCGCGTCGGATCGCATTCTCGCCGCGCTCGCTCCGTCCGCGACACCGTCTCTCCGCTCGCTCGTGTACATCTACGTCGCGTGTGCGCCTGTGCCTGTGTGTGTGTGCGTGCGCCGCTGTGCTGGTGTGAGAGCCTAGTGTTTTAGTTAGACTAAAGTGAGGTAAATAGATCGAGTGCCGGCTACGTGCCGCCGCGAACCTGCCGACCCGAACGGTAAGTGCCGACTCGCAAGGGAAATTGTACCAATATCGAAGTCTCGGAGCGGTTATTCGCTAGGCGACGTGTGCGATAGTGTGCGTGCCCGGGTGACGTGCGTGTGCCTCCCATTCCTTTATTTTGTAAAGTCTAGCTTGGCGTTTGTATTTATTATCCTCACCCACGTGACGCGGGAAGCTTTCGTCACTGAATGCGAACTTGAAGAATGTCAGTTGCGATTTACGCGCGTTTTCAGCTGTTCGAATTTGGAACGGAGAGCTGTGCGCGCGTGTGTGTGTTCGTATCGTACATTTATAGTTATATCGAATCTCAACCATCCAAAGGTTGACTTGTAAGAATTTTCTGTGAGGGATAAGTCCGCCTTTGCACCTTGTGTAAATGTTCGAATGTGCTTATTACTTTTGAATGTTTATTGGAGCAATGAAGTATTTTCTATCTATATATCCTACATGTAGGTAATTTCTATGAAGCTATTTCTGCTATTATTTCTTTAGAATTCAATGTGTAGATTTTCACCAGAAATGTACAAAGCTTCGTTAGATATGAGGTAGGTGACATTTGGTAGAGGTTTGTGTTTTGTGGTGTTGAGTTAGTCTGTCGTTTGCCGTCGGCAAGCGGGCTGTAGGCGCATATGAACTTTGCGACTGTGCACTGAAATCTGCTTCTAAAGCAAATCAAAATGAAATCAAATAAAACAGCGTTTATTTAAATAGATAGATAGAAATACTTTATTGCTCCAAAACATTTAACAGTAACAAACTATAAGTAATTTACATGAGGGGCAGAGGCGGACTTATCTCTTACGGGGATTTCTCCCAGTCAACCTTTGGATGTTTGAGAGTCGTATGTTGTGAGATATAAGTAGGTAGTAGCAAAAGACTTGAGTGTGAGGAATGTAAAATATAATATATGGAAAATAACTATGATAAACTATAATATACTGAGAGTTTCATTTTTTTAATGAAATCATTGAAATACTTGCTCCTCTGACAGATGGCGCAAACAGAAGCTGAAGAGAAATACACTAAAAGGAATAGAATAGAATAGAAATTCGTTATTGCACACAAAAACACAGAGATACACAAGACAGAAGATAACATACAGAAGAGCAATAGAAGTTAACAATAATTCGCACAGAAACAAGAGAACAGTAGCGTGCAAAGGCGGACTTATCACTTTAAGTGATTTCTACCAGTCAACCTTTAAGGAATGCATGATTATTATTATTTGAAGTCGAAATATCCACCTACGTGCCGTTTTCGGGTTTGTCCTCTGCTCGAATTTAATTGAAAACCACGAGGAGCATTTAGTCGGTGAGATCGAATAGGCATTTTTTTTATTTGTGTCATGCAGAGTTTTAGGTTTACCGGGGGATGAGTGCACTCAAATGAAATGTAAACAGGGACATTTGTAACAGTGTGTGAGTGCGGTGCGGGGAACGCAGCACGCTTGAGTTGTGTAAACATCGCTCGCGAGCGCCGCGCCGCGCCGTCGCGCAACCAAATCACAATTCACTGTAGCATTAAAAATCCTCGGATTCCCGGTATAGGTATTTAATTTTAATTAATAATGAATTATGAAATTGACATGGCAGTCTCATCTTCTTGGGAACACTTGGTTGCTTTGGCGCATTACTGTGTCGGCCTATCAACAAGTGAGTCATCATCATCATCATCATCATCATCCTGTATCGGTCCACTGCTGGACATAGGCCTCTCCCAAGGCACGCCCCCCTCATCTCTACCCTACTCTACCTACACTACACACATACACAATCTCACTTGCATTTTAGTGTTATCGAGAGTCTCTCGTCGTACGCAAGGCCGCTCGCTCGCCCGGGTGTTTTTTTTTATAGAATCTGACACTGTTGGCTACATCACCTACAACATCCGTGATGTCAGCCCATTACACCGGGTGAACTAGGTGCCATGTCAGTGCTTCCCCCTTTGATCGTGCCGGCTACACTGAACCGGTCGGAAAACACTAACTATTTACATAGCCGTTTCAACCGACGCACGTTTCATTCAGTGCGGTGGTACCAACCCGGACGGTGTCCCACTAATGAACAGCACTATCGTCACACACCGCTATCGTCACACCACTATCGTCACACCTTATCTGTCAACCGGATAATCGCACTCGCACCACACCCCCGCTCGCCCAACCGACCACGTGCTCGGTCCGATCTGCCTCGCCTTTACAAATTTCTTATTATTTAATGCGATCACCTCGTCGCCTCCGCGCCGCGCCGCCGCCGTCACTCCAATCCGCACTCTACATTCACCGCGGTAAGGCGCACTCTCCCGCGGCACGCGCGCCTCCGCCGCCGCCGCCGAGCACGTGCCAAATGATCTACCTATACACATAAAGCGCCACTTTATGTACAAAGTCGTTATTATTTATGTCTGCTGCTGCTACGGATAAGTCAGCTGATTTGTTGCGGTTGTGTTGGTGTGACGGTTCGGAATTTATTCGAATGCGCTCCGCCGCCGCCGCATTGTCGGATCTTCTATTGTTGGGGTGTATGCGTGTGTGTGAGTATGTGTGTGCGTGTGTGTGGTTGTGTGTGAGTGCGTGTGCGCCGCGTTATCGGTCAAGGATGTTCCGTGTCGGGTTGAATGGTCGGATGCTAGGTCGAGATCATCTCCGTTGGTCGCTTCTTGCATATTATATTGCCTACCGCCTCGAGCGGCCACTACTGTGTGTTCTTTCACAGACAATGCAACGTGTCTGCACACTTGACGCAGGGCAAGGAAAGCGGGTTTTTTTTTTGTGCTAGTGCCGTACAGCCCGTACAGGTCAGTCTTATTATCAGCCTCGGTAGCATAGTAGGGGTGCGATCGATCGACTGTCGTTCGTGATTATCATAAGCACACCTGGGCGCGGATAGAACTTGGATAGGTGACCGCACGACCGTTGGAGGCTGACCGTGGTTCGGATTCCACGTAAAACTGTTTCCCTTCTTACCTGACTAGGTGGTATGGTTTAACCCGCCCGGCTCGTTACCACCACCGCCGCACTGAATGAAAGGTATTTTTTTTTTTTTATGGAACCTGCCACGGTTGGCTACATCACCTACAACATCCGTGATGTCAGCCCATATCACAGGGTGAACTAGGTGCCATGTCAGTGCTTCCCTTCATTTCATGTCGGCTACACTAAACTGGACGGAAAACACGAACTATTTACATAGCCGTTTCGACCGACGTTTCGTTCAGTGCGGTGGTACCAACCCGGCCGGGATAAACCCTACCACCTAGTAAGGTAAGAAGGAAAGGGACCTACAGTTTAACGTGGTCGGTCGTAACGACTAGATGTGTTTTCCTTCCGTTCGAGTGTAGTCGGCACGACCGAAGGGAAGCACTGACATGGCACCTGGTTCACCAAGGTGTTACGGGCTGATATCACGGACGCGGCCTGCGGCGCGCGTCGCTTCTGCACCAGGCTGACGCACCAACACCAACAGGTGTTCTGTCTGTGCCAACACTAAATACCCAGATTTTCTTACACTGCACTGCACTGCACTGCCATAGAATATACACACTGCACTGCCATAGAATATACACACTGCACTGCACTGCACTGCCATATAATATACACACTGCACTGCACTGCACTGCCATAGAATATACACACTGCACTGCACTGCACTGCCATAGAATATACACACTGCACTGCACTGCACTGCCATAGAATATACACACTGCACTGCACTGCACTGCCATAGAATATACACACTGCACTGCACTGCACTGCCATAGAATATACACACTGCACCGCACTGCACTGCCATAGAATATACACACTGCACTGCACTGCACTGCCATAGAATATACACACTGCACCGCACTGCACTGCCATATAATATACACACGGCACTGCACTTCACTGCACTCTATAATATTTTACGGGCTTTGCAATAACTATACAACCGCATATAGTTTTGTCGTGCTGCGTGCACAATGAGCGCATTGGTGCATTCCGATTTCGATGCACTCAAACTAATGATGAGTGATGGATGACGGACGCCGATTCCCACGCTGCGGGGCGACGGTGCAGGCGGCGCGCGGGGGAGGAGCGGGGCGCGGCGGCGCGTGCCCGCGACTCATAGTAAATCGACGACAAGATTCCTATACACGTGCAAGTACACACACACATACAATCATATGTACTGCGGTAGTAGTAATAATAATAATATAATTGACGAAACAGCTGATGAACTCTTGCGTACGGTACGGAATATAAAGTGTTTTAATTGCGTACCTTTTGGGTCGATTGTCGCGCGAGCGGAGACAGCGGGGCGCTTGAGAGTGTGTGCGACGGCTTGTCCGTGTGAATGAGTGACGGCGCGGCTTGATATTTACCTAAATAATAAATTTATGTATGTGTTCCGCGTGCATCCATCCATACCCGCGCGTTATTTCTTGCGATGCAGTCGGTGAATACATTGTAAGGAAGTAAGCTTTTAATAGAACCCTGACACGGTTGACTGCATCGCGCCGTCACACACGTGACGTCAGCCCATTAGACCGTGTTGGTATCGGAGCTAGGTGCCGTAGCGGCGCTTCCCTTTGGGCGTGTCGGCTTCATAAGTATAATAATGAAAGCGTCTGTTTGACATACGAGAAGAAAGTTACTTTTTGAAAAGACAGAATTTTTTTTTATGGATAGCGCGACATGTGGCATCGTTTCACCTAAAAGTAGGTGCCTAACGATGCCCGTGGACATTCTGTGATGCACGGGGAGTGCGAATCTCATGCCGGCCTGACAGGAGCCTTTTCACGTCCTTTTTGAGAAACCCCAGGCTGTACTTGGTAGGAAATAGATAGGCAGGGATTGCGTTTCAGATATTTAAAAAAAAAATTACAGAAACAAGCACGAATATAATAATTGACATGAGAAATAAAGGCGGACGTATTCCTTACAGAGATATCTTCCAGTCAACCCTTAGATGCTTGAGAGTCGCGCTTGAGTGTGGGAATGTAAAATAAAATGCATATACATATAAATATATATAAATGAAAACACGGCACCCCCATACACACACACATAACTTACCTGCGAGAACCTAGTTTTACTAGAAATAATATAATTTAAAGTAATAAACAGATTAATATAAAGTGGTTGTGACCTGAAAAAAACTATCATAATATCTATACCAGGATTTTGAAAAGAACTGTTCAGTGGTTCGTGTCATGTGATGGATGATCCGTCGTCTCGTCGTCTCTGGCTTACCCCCATTGGAAAACTGACTTGACGTTATCGCTTTTCTCAAATGTAAATTTGCTTTCTGTGTACTCGGCGTCTCAAGATCACGCAACCAACAGTGGTTTCCTGCAGCGCCGCCGCTGCCGGCCCGGTCGGTACCTCTTTACAACGTCCGGCAGTCAGGCGGAGGCGGCGGCGGGGCGGAGCGGCAAGACGGAGCCGCAAATTCGCGGTTACAGACAGACGGACGGACGCGCAGTGCCTCGTAATGGTGCTCGTAATTATATGTTGCTATATGCCGGCAGATGACGACAATTGCGGGAAGTGACGGAGCAAGAATCGAGATGAGCATGCTTAGTGCGAACGAAGGCCAGTCAGTGTACAGGGCAGTGGACAGTGGACAGTCAGTGGTGCTGGCTCGTTTCGCACAAGTAGGATGCGTTTTGGAACAGGGTGGGGGCAAAACGTGCACTAACCCACATGTTTCTTACATTCTACTCAGAAAAAGTTCCTTGTTCGTTGAACCTACTACTCTTCTCGCTTTGAAAAGTTCGATGTTTGTTAAAGCTCTACTCTTCTCGCTTTGGAAAGTCAGATGTTTGTTAAAGCTCTTCTCTGCTCGATTTGCAAAAGTCCAATGTTTGTTAAAGCTCTACTCTTCTCGCTTTGGAAAGTCAGATGTTTGTTAAAGCTCTACTCTTCTCGCTTTGGAAAGTCAGATGTTTGTTAAAGCTCTTCTCTGCTCGATTTGCAAAAGTCCAATGTTTGTTAAAGCTCTACTCTTCTCGCTTTGCAAAAGTCCAATGTTTGTTAAAGCTCTACTCTTCTCGCTTTGCAAAAGTCCAATGTTTGTTAAAGCTCTACTCTTCTCGCTTTGGAAAGTCAGATGTTTGTTAAAGCTCTTCTCTGCTCGATTTGCAAAAGTCCAATGTTTGTTAAAGCTCTACTCTTCTCGCTTTGCAAAAGTCCAATGTTTGTTAAAGCTCTACTCTTCTCGCTTTGTAAAAGTCTAATGTTGGTTAAAGCTCTACTCTGCTCGATTTGCAAAAGTCCAATGTTTGTTAAAGCTCTACTCTTCTCGCTTTGTAAAAGTCTAATGTTGGTTAAAGCTCTACTCTGCTCGATTTGCAAAAGTCCAATGTTTGTTAAAGCTCTACTCTGCTCGATTTGCAAAAGTCCAATGTTTGTTAAAGCTCTACTCTGCTCGATTTACAAAAGTCCAATGTTTGTTAAAGCTCTACTCTGCTCGATTTGCAAAAGTCCAATGTTTGTTAAAGCTCTACTCTTCTCGCTTTGTAAAAGTCTAATGTTGGTTAAAGCTCTACTCTGCTCGATTTGCAAAAGTCCAATGTTGGTTAAAGCTCTACTCTGCTCGATTTGCAAAAGTCCAATGTTTGTTAAAGCTCTACTCTGCTCGATTTGCAAAAGTCCAATGTTGGTTAAAGCTCTACTCTGCTCGATTTGCAAAAGTCCAATGTTTGTTAAAGCTCTACTCTGCTCGATTTACAAAAGTCCAATGTTTGTTAAAGCTCTACTCTTCTCGCTTTGTAAAAGTCTAATGTTGGTTAAAGCTCTACTCTGCTCGATTTGCAAAAGTCCAATGTTTGTTAAAGCTCTACTCTGCTCGATTTACAAAAGTCCAATGTTTGTTAAAGCTCTACTCTTCTCGCTTTGTAAAAGTCTAATGTTGGTTAAAGCTCTACTCTGCTCGATTTGCAAAAGTCCAATGTTTGTTAAAGCTCTACTCTGCTCGATTTACAAAAGTCCAATGTTTGTTAAAGCTCTACTCTGCTCGATTTACAAAAGTCCAATGTTTGTTAAAGCTCTACTCTGCTCGATTTGCAAAAGTCCAATGTTTGTTAAAGCTCTACTCTTCTCGCTTTGTAAAAGTCTAATGTTGGTTAAAGCTCTACTCTGCTCGATTTGCAAAAGTCCAATGTTTGTTAAAGCTCTACTCTGCTCGATTTACAAAAGTCCAATGTTTGTTAAAGCTCTTCTCTGCTCGATTTTCAAAAGTCTAATGTTGGTTAAAGCTCTACTCTGCTCGATTTGCAAAAGTCCAATGTTTGTTAAAGCTCTACTCTTCTCGCTTTGTAAAAGTCTAATGTTGGTTAAAGCTCTACTCTGCTCGATTTGCAAAAGTCCAATGTTTGTTAAAGCTCTACTCTTCTCGCTT
This sequence comes from Nematopogon swammerdamellus, assembly GCA_946902875.1. NCBI lineage: Eukaryota > Metazoa > Arthropoda > Insecta > Lepidoptera > Adelidae > Nematopogon > Nematopogon swammerdamellus. The sequence goes on along the minus strand of OX336355.1, from coordinate 959,242 downwards.
TGTAAAAGTCTAATGTTGGTTAAAGCTCTACTCTGCTCGATTTGCAAAAGTCCAATGTTTGTTAAAGCTCTACTCTTCTCGCTTTGTAAAAGTCTAATGTTGGTTAAAGCTCTACTCTGCTCGATTTGCAAAAGTCCAATGTTGGTTAAAGCTCTACTCTGCTCGATTTGCAAAAGTCCAATGTTTGTTAAAGCTCTACTCTTCTCGCTTTGTATAAGTCTAATGTTTGTTAAAGCTCTACTCTGCTCGATTTGCAAAAGTCCAATGTTTGTTAAAGCTCTACTCTTCTCGCTTTGTAAAAGTCTAATGTTGGTTAAAGCTCTACTCTGCTCGATTTGCAAAAGTCCAATGTTTTTTAAAGCTCTACTCTTCTCGCTTTGTAAAAGTCCAATGTTTGTTAAAGCTCTACTCTTCTCGCTTTGTAAAAGTCTAATGTTGGTTAAAGCTCTACTCTGCTCGATTTGCAAAAGTCCAATGTTGGTTAAAGCTCTACTCTGCTCGATTTGCAAAAGTCCAATGTTTGTTAAAGCTCTACTCTTCTCGCTTTGTAAAAGTCTAATGTTTGTTAAAGCTCTACTCTGCTCGATTTGCAAAAGTCCAATGTTGGTTAAAGCTCTACTCTGCTCGATTTGCAAAAGTCCAATGTTTGTTAAAGCTCTACTCTTCTCGCTTTGTAAAAGTCTAATGTTTGTTAAAGCTCTACTCTGCTCGATTTGCAAAAGTCCAATGTTTGTTAAAGCTCTACTCTGCTCGCTTTGGAAAAGTTCGATGTTGGATAAAGCTCTAATTTGCTCGATTTGGAAAAGCATAATCTTTGTTTCGGCTCAGTTCTATGGAAACGCACATATCACAAACATCCTAGTCAGCAAAGCTCGGACGATTTAATTTCAATCAAACGTTTCGTCTCACACTTTGCGAACTCTACACAACACCTCGCTTAGGACTGTGTCGGAGAGGAAATATTTCGTCGAAAGCCCCACAATGTCAAGGTTGAGTCGGGCCCGCTGCGCGGAGCGGGGGCGGGCGCGGGGTCGCATTAGTAAGTAGGTAGCTAATAACGGGAGTCGACGACTCCGCTACCGAAACCGTCATCGAAGACGAAAGTGCCGGCTTCGACGAGCGACGACGTCCTAACCCCCCTTCACCCCGTGCCGCCCCGCCCCCACAGCTTGGAGGCGGGCGGGGAAAGGGGGGCGGGTTGAGTCTCAGATAAATATGCCACCGACACAACAATAATTTCGCGTCGGGCTCCAATCAGCTGTTAGCCTCGACCCGCCGCCGCCGACGGACGCCGCCGCCTCCGCCGCGCCGAGTAACAGGTGGCCTATAAACGCTATAAAGACATTCAATAAAATGTGCCATGTACCCCCCGCGCCGCCCCCCCCCCCCGCCCGCGGCCCCCGGCTGCCGCACCGCACGACCCATTTATTTTATACGCGGCCCACTATAGCGTCCTCCGCCCACACTCACAGGATCCGCGTGTAGAGAGAGAGCAACACACACACGCACACAGACGCAAGCGTGAGGCAGGCGGTGCGACGCCGAGGGATGTCGGTTAACTGGATTTTGCTTCTTGTGATTTGTGCGACGATGTATTATACGTACATGCGCTTGTGCGTAGTGGTAGTGGTTGATTGTGGGTCCGTCGCTGACCGGCGTATTGAGTTGCGTTGTTCGTCAATTTTTTTCCGGTAGAATAAGAAATGCCAAACGGAGAGGAGAGAGTTGAGAGAGGATTTGCTCTAACCATACTGGGTACGTCGTCGCCACCAACTGGGGGCATACATAATAGAAATGGTCGTGGCACTTAGCCGGTTTTTTATTATTATAGAACCACACATCTGCATCACCTACTTACTATACACCCTTGATATTAACCCACAACACCTCGGCGAACTGGACGGTAAACGGGGACTACTTATGTACATAGCAGCTTCGACCGACATTTCTTTCAGTGCGGCGGTATCAATCCGGTCTGGTTAAACCCTACCACCTAGTAAGATTAGGCAAGGGACGTACAGTTTTACGTGGAATCCGAACCACTGCCTTATAGCTGACATGGCGCCTCTATGAGCGTGGATTCGCGAGGCGTAGTGTTATTGTCGTAATACTACGTATGTATTATATTACATACGTAGTATTATGTATGTGTCTGATCTTCATTAAGTGCGAGTTTTACTCGCGCACGGAGGTTTCCGTATCTATCCGCTATTATCCACCTATCTTTTGTCTTTTAATATTGCAATGTATAAATGCCTGTGGCGCCATCTATTATTCAATAGTGTGACTAATCGATTTTTCAGACGTTTGTTGTATGGGAGCCCCCCTTAATGTTTAACATTTTCTTATTTTTCTTATTTGTTATATCCGCCATATCAACACATATTCTGTGAAAGTTTCAACGGGCTGCCTATTACGGTTCAAGAGATACAGCCCTCGGACAGACGGACGGACGGCGGAGGCTTAGTAATAGGGTTCCGTACGAGATACGGAAACCTAAAAACGCATGTCGATATGATTGTAACAGTGCGCCACTAATCTGAATGCAGAGTTTCTCGGAATGTTATCTCGCCTCGGGAGATATATTTATGACGTGTGGTGACAAGCGTTCGTCCGTGGCTTACGTCGGCGCGCAGCGTTAGTGCATGTCGCACTTGTGTGTAGGTCTAGGTATACTTAACTCGGTAGAGATAGGTCATGTGCGCGAGCGTGTAGGCAGGGGCGTGCATCCCATAAAGGCAGAAAAGCACTGCCTACCCTGACTGAAGTCCGAATTCCACCCAACCAAACAATCAAATTAAAACGTATAGAATAGAACTACTCGGCTTCACGAAAAAACTAATGATTTAAAATTTGCCGCGCGCTCCTCCCTCTCGGCGCGGCCGCTCGCGCGGACGCAGCGCCCCGCCCGTCGCGCGGGATAAGTACACAACATGACTGCCTGGTGGTCACTCACACTATTACTCAAATCCTGCGTCATATACGCTACGCTACGCTACGAATTGTGCGTGTGTATGCGTGATTCGATGCGCGATTTACTAGGCTAGGGTAGGCTTGCTTTTCACTAACACCACAACAATGCCTCGTAACGTAGGTGTAGCTGGTCTATCATCGTTCCCGCGCGCGCGCGTCGTCGGTTGGCCGGGTACTTGTCTGGTACACTTTATAAGAAAGAAGTGTTTGCACTATATTTACAAAAGGATATGCTCATTGATTTCTAAGAAAAGTAGGTACCTCTCCTCCACTCTAATTATTTCTATTTAATCTTTTTCTGTTTGTTCTTGTGATATTTAAGTCTATCTACGGCACTGTATTTGTAGATTTATTCTGTTTAAATGACACAAAAATACTTTTTTCAAAGCCACCCTGCATCTGTATTTATGACATGTGTAATTTAAATTAAATCATTTATTGGATGTCTGCGGTGGCATTAAAAAAAATCTGCTGGAACATTTCATGTGGATATATAAAGATGTGAGAGATGAAAACCGGGCTGATAATGGAAGGGTGAAGAAAGAGGAATACAATTAAACTTGTTTAGGTCTTTCATTAGTAGGTAACGATACGCTAAGGGGTGTACGTAGGTATGTGTATCAGATACTGATCACGTTCCCATGCAATTTTTTTTTTACGATATAAAAAGCCTACTCACTCCTCACATTTAATACGTGAAGTGCGCGTATTTCACCTTAATAAGTACGTTTTTTATATCGTAAAAAAATAATTGGTATGGGAATGGGAACGTGATCAGTATCTAATACACATACACCCCTTAGCGTATCGTTACCTACCATTGAAAGACCTTATATATTTTGAATTTTCATGGCTGCCTGCCTACCCAGTCTCGAATGTCTGTGCACGCCACTGCGTGTAGGTCACTATCGGGTAGCGCCGTCCTCTGGTCAACCCACATCGCGAGCCAAGTGGGTCGCTCGCTCGCCAGCAGCCAGCCGACAACCGTCCGTCCGCTCCACTACCACAATGTTGTGTCGCTCTGTGCGACCGACGACCGACAGAGCGTACGTTCATTTGTTTCTTTGTGTCATACATAAAGTATACCGGGAAAGTAGGACGCTTATGCGTTCTGTGTGACCTAAACTTGAATAAATGGATCTAACCTGGGCGCGGTCGGATCGGAACTCGGATAGTTGACCGTTAGACACTTGGAGGCTGATCGTGGTTCGGATTCCACGTAAAACTGTAGGTCCCTTCCCTTCTTACCATAACCCGCCCGGGATGATACCACCCACAGAGCAGTGATGTACTTCGCGCACTGTTCGATGCTCTGTGGTGCCACCGCATTGAATGAAAGGTACGCGGAAACGGCTATATAAATAGTTGGTGTTTTCAGTCCAGTGTAGCCGGCACGACCGAAGGGAAGCACTGAGATCGCACCTAGTTCACCAAGGTGTTATGGGCACGAATGTTGTGGGTGATGTAGCCAACCGTGTCAGTGTCCATAAACAAAACCTATATGTTGGACAAAGTCCCCGGAAACGACGGACGACGACGTCGAACTGGGCCGGTTTTTGCACCTTTTGGAGACCACATAGTTTCCCGTCCTTAGAATGATCTGAGTCATTGAGTGAACGAGGTCGAAGAGGATGTACTCGTTATACGAGTACATCCTCTTCGAGTCTCGTATATGCAACGCAAAAGGCACTTTCGTTTGTGTCAACTTGCACTCGTTCATTGCGCTTTCACTGCACAACCTGCTCGCGAGCATTACACAGATTCATTATCTATTCAGGGCTGCACCGCAAGCCTGCCGACCGACCGGCGGCGTTGTGTGTGCGTGTTGGTGCGAATTAGGGGCCTCAAAGCGTTCCCACTTCGCCGACAGTGGCTTTGTATCTACAACATCCGATAGGAATGCGGACGGGCGACTGGAGCGGCCGGCGGCGGCGTGGCGAACCCAGGCTATCGATGGTCGGGTCCCAAAGAGAGAAACCTCCGGACGATGCTGTAGTGTCCAGCAGGCCTGCCTTCTGGATCTGGCCCTTGAACCAACCACTCAGCAAGAGCCTCTCAAGGTGGTCTTCGAGGCTCTTCGCTCTAAGCCCATGCGCCGAAACGACTATGGGCACAACGATCGTCGAGTCGACGGGCCACATTTTGTTAACCGCGTGCTGGAGATCCTATTAGTATAGTTATAAAATCCACACTAATTCTAAAATTTGTCGCACTATATACTGCGGAATGATCACAGTAGTGTTGGATCGAATAGGCGAACGGTACCGGTGGAGGCGGCGGAGCGGCGGGCAAACAATGTGAGACGGCGGCGTTTGTGGTGATTCGCGCGTGACTGCGTTCACCCCGCTCTCACTTTCATCCAGCCACCGTTACCCGCCACCACCCCCGCCTCCACGCCACTCGCCCGTCTCCACCCGGACCGACACAACCGGGCCTAGACGAGTCTAGATATCTAGGCACCGCATCGCAACTACTACGGCGGCGCGCGGAGCGAGCGCGGATAGAACGCACAAGGCGGCCCCGTTTCGTTTCAGCTGTTCCATCAACCGACTTCCATTCAGGTTTGAAGCTGTACTGAAGTACCTACAGCACGGATATATGGATATGAATATGTAACTCACACGCTGCTGTATCACTACAATAGACGTAAGCAGAGTAATCTGTGCTGTGCTGCAAGTGCTCTGGTAAATTGCAACACAACACTGACCACCAAGTTTATCAAAGCAACTACTCGTATCAAGCAACATGTCAGCCACGAAGACTGCATTACTCGGCGGAAGGACCGTGATTCGTGGATCAGCTGTACTCTAATAGTAGTGTTTCTTGTCTTATTTATTACATAGTATTTTCCCGTAAATGTCTTTCAAGGATTGGGCTCAGTTTGCCTTCTTTGGAAATAGCCCTGAGACGATGCCAAGTACGCAAGTTACATAATCTGAATACGAGTAAGTGACAACCTAAGAAAGGAGGGAGTTATTTAATAGCTTATCTCGTAGCTTATAGAGATTAGAATGACCTTCCGTACGCTGGAGAAGTGTAATTTGTGATGTGACAATCCTTACGCCGCCGCGTCCTTTATCCCAAGAGCTGTTCACACATTTGGTCTCTCGATGAGACCATTTGGATGTTCGGTTTTTTGCCTACCGTCTCACCTACGGCAGCCAAAGTATAATGTGCTGGCTCCAAGGCCTCCCGAGTGCTTTTGTCGTTCCACTCGACTGGCTCTTACGTCTGACAGTGACGATTATCTTAGCGAGTCATTGTTTTGTTTGTTGAGAACCTGAGAGATGAGTCGTCGAGGCAGGCAATCTGATGATTCTGAACTATCTGATGTGTAATACAAGGCGAGAATTGGTTAGATATTCTAAAAATTCTAACTATAAAAAGAGAGGCGTGAATAGGCACCTTCCAGCCCGGCGTGGCATTCGCGACCCCCGCATATCACCGAGTGGCCGTGGGCGTCGTTAGACGAGTTTTCAATAAAAAATAAATTAACTCCACGCTGGCGTCCAGTTTTTCAAACTTGACAAACTTACATTGGAGCTAATAACGGTCGATGATTCTAAAATTTACTTTAGGATTATCCTGCCAACTCGAGGAGTACGAGGGAGATCGGTGACCGGATATAAAATACCAGGCGAATCCCAGAGTTAGATAGTCTCTCAGGAATCTTTAAAAAAATCCTAGTAAATGACACGTCGCCGCTACGTGTCACTCGGCTTGTTGGTTTGTCAGTGTAACGACGCGACGACGTGGCTTGTGAGCAGGTGAGTAATGTTTCGCCGGGACGAATGGGCGGTAGGCGGCCACACGGGAGTCGGGGTGACTCGGCGGAGTGTGGAGACTTTGGGGGAGGTTGAAGGGCTCACAGGTGGCTCGTACGCTGACGCACCCCACCCCCGCAGGTAAGACTTATTTAGTACACAACACTACGCATTACGAGCACCCACTGCGGGAAGAGGGATAATTGGAGAAGACGCCTCTCCGTTTGCGATGTGGACCGATGAGGCAGCGTCTCACTCCGCCAGTTAGTTCTCAATGAGAGAGAGAGCGAAGATATTAGAAATATCGAGTACCTAATAGAAAATAGATGACCGTCATCGCAGACACCAAAAGATGGAATTTCCACAGCCACGGATGCAGACGGCTCTCAACTTAGCGCAAGTCCGTCGCAGCTCGCAGTAGCCGAGTACTGGGTGAGACTGGTGGAAGTGAATTAGGTCACTACCGTTATCTCGCCAGCCTTTGAGAATAGATAACGCCCTTGGAGAGGCTCTGGGCAATGATTGTGGTTGACCAATGGCGCCATTCGATACGTTCATCTGATTGTCTCTACATAGCTTCGCCTTGTTTCTCAAAAGATTCTCACTGATGTTCCACACGAGGACGTTCACATAGAGAGATATGGGAATTAGGAATACGAATTGCAAGTCCTTAACACAGACCATTGCGTGTGGACTGCAGCGTTTCCCTTCTGAGGTCCTTTACAAAAGCTTTTTCACTTTTCTTTCAAATAGGAGAGTCGGCCAAAGTTGTTATCGTCTACCACAGATCATTTCATACTCTCAAAGAACGTTGTCATTTCCGCGAATAATGTCCCAGCATCGATTAGAGCAACTAACTGGACAGACTAGAGAGAAGAAAAGAAGTTTAATCGCGGCACCGTGACATTGGAATTGTTTCGCCGAAAGCCGCGCCGCGCGCCGTGGAGAACAGCTGTTGTTTATCAAAACAAACAAATTAGAGCCGGCATTTCGTCCGTAGCCGATATACATAATAAATAATATTTCCCACGCACGTCACGCCGCTTCAGGTGCGCTGGTGTGTGTGCGTGTGTGTGTTCGGCGTCGTTGACCTCGTTATCATGATACGCAGGTAGGTATATGCTCGTAGATAAAGACATCTTGCGCCCAGTAGTGTAAACAACGAATCGTGATCTCGGTGAGCGCGCGCGTGGCGGGCGAGGACCACACGCGGAGAGCCCTAGTTTTTTTTTATACGTGAACCAACATGGGTGTCTGTGCCGAGAGACCAATGGTCCATTCGACAGAGCCAAAAACACCTCTCCTCGCGAAACCACGCTCAGTTAGGTGCCATTCCAGCAGATTTGCGTACTGTTGCTAGGCTGTCTAGCCTGATAATACGACGTTTGAAGACACCTAGGTTAAAGGATTCGGGAAACGCACTCGCCGGAAGACAGTTCCACACCCTAGCGGCGCGACAAAGAAACGATTTAGAGAACCGATGGGATGGGTGTCTGTTTTTTGTGGCTGCTTCCCTTGCTGTGATGGCTGGTCATCTTGGAGTGTCGTCGTCGCGTAACGACGGATGTTTGGCAAAACTATGACATGCATCGTTTCCCATTTTCTGAAAAGCTTGCATAGCCTCGACCAAGAACATTTTAATAGGTTTTTGAACGTCAGACTGTCCAATGCTTATATGAGAAACAGCGTCGCCGAGCTCCGCGGGTAGCGGAGGGGACGGAGCGCGCTCTGATTGGGTGGTATGGGGCGGTATCGCGCTCTCATTGGTTGGTAACGAATGGAATTTGTACGTTTATACAAACGTCGTGTTACGCTGGCGGAGGGAAGGTCCGACGTCTTTACCTATTAAAATGTTCTTGGCCTCCACCATAGATGAGAGAATCATGGCTACATGGGCCGTCAAGGCATTAAGTCTAGAGAGCTCTGTATTGGAACACGGTGTCGCCAAAATTCATAACAACCAAAATCAAAATCAACATAACCAATCAACTTACAGCAGTGGCGCATTCGCGGCCCAGCGATCGCGCGTCGACATCTACAGGCGATGAGGACGCGATGTCAACATCCACTTCATTATTGTCAGCTGTTTTGGCCACTAATGCCAGATGACGCGCGTGAGCTATTATTTGGGTGGATCAACTTTTGTTTTTTGTATTTGTCTGAAAAAAGGATATTATATTAATAAATTCACCTTATTTTAATAGTTACAGCAACTCTCAGATAAGTAATTGAACAATAAGAAAGAAGCTGCACAAAGAATTTTGAGTAATTTTTTTTAAATATTGGTTACCCTGAGGACAACCCCTTTTTTCCATACAAAACTGGGGACAAAATTGTCCTCTGGGTCACCCCTAAAAATTTTGTTAATTTTTTATTTCAAATAGTTCTCAACTTTTTTTTTCAATTGCCTATAAACCTAAGTATTTTATACATATTGATTTACAACTAAGTAATAAATTGCAATTTTTTTTATTTGGCTTTGCAGCTGGTTTTTACGTTACAAGAAAAAGTTGATCCACCCATTTCTCAGATCTGTGGGTTCGGCCTAAACACGTCCGACACTGCGACATAGGTACGCACCGCAAGTCACATTGTTTGTAAACATGGCGGGTGGGAAAGACGGGTGCGGGAGCGGGGCGGAGGTGCTGGGGGGGGGGGGGGGGGGGGGGTATTTCGGTCGTTTTCGCGCCTCACGCCCTGGCGGTGGCCGCGTTGTTGTGCGCCGCGCCGCGCTCGCAAAGCCACCGGCTAATAATACTCAGAGAGCCCCGCCGCCGCCGCCGCGCCACTGACCTACACTTGTTCCGTGCACTCCACTACCACTGCCCATCTATATCTACGCATGTTGTACGCTTCACTAGACATGCTTGGGATTTGTTTATCCCGCGGGACTATCCAGCGGGATCGGTGGCCTGCATCGAGATATTTTTAAGGTTCATATCATATTTCATCATATCGATATCTGTAGAACGGATAACTGTAACTTGCGATGTCTGTGAAATTATTTGCAATGAGATGATCAGTGACGAAATGATTGCACTAGAGGTCAAAACAACTTCGAAGAGGAATGCGGCTCTGTGTCATTTTTGTTAAGTTGCGTCCTTGTAGATCAGAATTTAATTGTCTAGTCGACATTCGGCTAACGACGGATCCGGAAGCTCAAAGGGTTGTTGACCTTCTGCTATAGTACAGGTCGTCTGGTGTCCCAGTTCGACCGGACTTGCTTACCACCACAGGATTCCTCATTTAATACGCTTCAAAAAAAAAAGCTCATTACCATTTTTTTTTCAGACAAGCGAGGTTTAGATTAGGAAACTCAAAACCATGTCCAACCTGGAACCCACCCTGTATATAGGTACTAACGTCAGTAGTAATGATTATGGTATGGGGCCAGACCGTCGAAGGTCGAATCATTTCAAAGGATCGTTGAAGGGGAGGACTCTTCGCCACTAACGAGGGGAATACAGGCCTCTCGTCTGATGCACATTTGCATACCGGCCGGTGCGGTGTTGCGCGTCGTCGGAACGAAACCGAAACGAGACGCGCATGTAAGGCACGAGCGCAGTTCACTCTCGCCCGCATCACCGCTGCTGCTGCGGTGGAATGCGGTTAGTCGACACTGCACCGCACTGCACCGCAATGCACGTGGCAGCGCGACGCGCTCTTCTTGGCGTACATACTCGCGCCTTGCTTCAACTCAGGGTTGCCAGGTCACCCATATAAATAAGGTGGTCATTTTTCACCATATAATATACCTTGGATTTTTTGTGGGACCTTTTTATTAAATTCACCAATACACACACAGTAAGGAAATAGGCGATAAATAATGTATTTATTTATTTATGAAAACAGACAGCCCTTATTTACAAAGAATGAGTACACAAAATAGTTTATACACTAAGCAGAGCCACAAAAGTGTTTATAGACATAGTATTTCAAACATTTTTTTACTTTCGAGCGACTGTAAGGAGAAAGGAAGTATTGTGAACGTCCAAAATTTCGAAGTTGAGATTTCGACTGATTTGGGCTATATGTATATTATTCAACGATCCCAAAAAAGTGGTTTTGAGAAACATGTATGTGTGTGTGTGTGTGTGTGTGTCCCCGTCCAGCGACCTTACGCCTAAACCGCTCAACCGATTTCGTTAAAATTCGTATTTAGTAGTAACGATAACGATAATCTAGGGGTACCTTTTTTTAGTTTTTCATAATTCGAAAAAATAAGGGTAGCTGTCATACAAAATTTGTCTATGGCAATGTGTCCAGCGACGTCGCGCCTCAACCGCTCAACCGATTTCTATTAAAATTCATATTTAATAGTTTGAAACGATTATCTAGGGGTACCTTTTTTAGTATTTTTTTTTTTCGAAAAAATAAGGCTAGCTGTCATACAAATGATTTCGATAAGGTCGATTTTCTCAAAAATGGCTCTAACGATTTTTATTATATTTTCCTCATAGAAACCCTATTACTAGCCTAAAAAGATACCATTATCAGTTTTTCCAGGAAAACTAAAAAAAAAGGTGGCTGTCCATACAAACGAAGGTTTCTTTCTATTAAATATTGCATACAAAATGTTTGTTGCGAGCGCCTAACTAATTCCACGGAACTGTCCTGTCAGTATATTTTGAATTTCGAACATAAAAACCTTGAGTTCGCCCAACAAGCGAGAAAGTCAGTGGGGTATCATCCTACCATTTATTTATATTTTAAATCACATGCAACTGCTTTCAACAATTTGAACGTACGCTGAGCTGAGTGTGCGCGCTTAAGCTGCGCTGAGTTGCTTTTATTTTTTTACCGTGGACAGAACGTCTGAAGCATGGATTGTCCACGGTAATCGTGGACACCTGGCAACCATGGTTCAACTGCAGTGATAACTAATTTGACATTGTTACTTGTTTAAGCGGGTTTAACCACCCCGGGTTGGTACTACCGCACTGAATTGACTCTGTGGTGGTTTCAGACAAAAGTATTTCCTTCTGGTTGACTTAGTGCGATCAAATACAAAATTAATTAAAATTGAGTTTGATAAATGCAGTTTGATTTGAATGGCAGATGTCAAAATGCTTCGGAGAGTGCTAAGCACAGAGAAATCTCTAATTATTATCTTTACTGTCATTCATTATCCAACCGTATTATCATGATCACATTGTACTAGGTAGTGAAAACATTCGGTCAATAAATATACACATTAATCTCGATTTGATCCGTGTTCTAGTAATGATTTGAGCACTGTAGCGCCACCAGGAAGTTATGATACGTGGGAAATATGCGCAACTGTCTACATTCCTAAGAAGGCACGTGAACTTTCGGTCGAAAGTTTGTCGATAATTATGACCTAATAACCTAATTATCGACAAACTTTCGGTCGAAAGTTTGTCGATAATTATGACCACCTAATTATCGACAAACTTTCGACCGAAAGTTCACGTCCCTTCTTAGGCATACAGACAGTTGCGCATATTTGCCACGCATCACAACTTCTTGGTGGCACTATATTTTGTTAGAGGAACTTTTTGACAGCTGCCGTAGAATGATCAGGCTACATTAACAAAAGACTGCCATCTTGGACGGCGGCGGCAGTCGCTCGCTGCTGCCAAGAATGAGGCGGCGGTGTGTATCGGCACAGATAAAACGGCCGAGCACTGTCAGTGTGGATCGCGCAATGAGAGACACGGCCTCTGATTCCAGTTGTTCTAAGCACGTGCTGTGCGATCGACCTTCACCCGCTGATGAGATCCGCGCCTTATCTAGCGAAAACTGCCGTACGCCTAGCTAGCGACATTAGTCGAGTGGACCGGGTCAGTTTCCATAAAAAAAAAACATTTACTGTCAACGCGACATGTATGGCTCCACTATTATCCACATGTTATTTAACACAAAAAATACATTCTTGAAACTTTTATTCAGTTGGCTATGTATGATGATGATGATAAATATAAAAATAAAATTATATTATATCAATTATATATAATTGATAATTGATATAATATGATATGATATGATATGATATATGATGTGATATGATATGATATGATATGATATGATATAATTTTATTTTTATGCAATTTTGGAAGAATATTTAATTTTATAGTTTTTTCTAAATTTAGTTATATGCTTGTAATTATATTTTCATATCATATTTTCATGTAATATGTTCATAATGCGCCTAAAGACGTATAATTAAAAAAACATATTCGACATATGACATATTGTTGAAAATAACTTTTATTACTTTGAGTCTTTTATATTACGTATATGTAATTTATAAATACATGTCATATTTAAAAAAAATAAATTATGGGTATCTATTTTAATATTTATTTTATGTATGTATCTATGTATTATGTTTATGTCCATTTATTTTATGTTTATGCTTTAACTTTACTTTTGATTGCATTGTCAGCCCCATGCGCTTCTCCACAACCGAAAGATTAGTTTGTAAAGAATGCTGCGTTGCATTAAACTCGCACTGTGTGTTCCATGTTAATGGTGTACAATAAAGTCCATAATATTTGATTAGTTGATTGATTGATAGTTTGCCGGCGCGGCGGGGGGGGGGGGGGGGGGGGGGGGGGGCGGCTGCTGTCGCCGCGAGTGTGAGATAGATAATGGCTAGGTGACGACGTGTGTTGTAGAGTAGGTGAAGGGGAGCAGGAAGCGCGGGCGGCTTGCGGCTGCCTGCGCAGACGCAGGTGCCGAGTGCAACGGCAGCGCGGTCGCGGGCGCGCGGCGCGGCGCACCACACCCACACTTGACATTGCACTATTGCATGAAACTGCACCTTGTACCCTCATTCGATTTTATGGTTTATGCAATATGCAACGTGCTCACACTTACGCTCCATTCAATTAAACTCTAAAGTCAAACAAGACATAATAAAAACCGGCTACATGTGATTTGGGCTCCCGCCAATGATCCCGAGCTGAATCAAAGAAAACCATTTTTTTAGGTAAATACATAACACAAAATATATATTGTGTGGCGGTACGGAACCCTTGGTGCGCGAGTCCGACTCGCACTTGGTCGTTTTTTTTATTGTATTTTACTTTCGAGTGCACTATAATCATACCAAGTTTGACGCTTGAACATACGAGTGGCATTATAGACATATTACCGTGACCCTTAATATTTTATTCTTAGTTTTTTTTTATTATTGTTAGGATATCCGCCATAATATCTCTTTTTTTTTGTGAAAATTTCAACCAGCCCCTCACGGTACCCTAAAAAAGGCGTCTTAATAAATTAGACAATGACCTTTTTATCCGCCTTATATAGTATAGCTGGCATGTGATGCTTATTGGCTGTGTCTGATATTTCATTGAATTTTGTGTCGGCTGTCTATAGAAAAAAGTAGGTAGGCGCCGCTTAGCTTGTGACTTAGTGCAGACGAGCTGACGCAGTGGTAACATACCTGTGAAGAAAATGAGATGTCGGAAGTAAAATTATCGTCGTGCGTATTTCAGTACGAATTCAATAGTACGGCGGCCGTCTATCATTCTATTCTTTATGCCGTGGGTAGTACGAACCCGAAAGGGCCCTACCACCTAGTGAGAGAACGATTCTTATTCCGCTATGGATCCTCTAACCTGGGTGTCTTCAAACGTCGTATTAACAGGCTAGACAGCTTAGCAGCAGTCCCCAAATCTCATGCTGGCATGGCACCTAACTGAGCGTGGTTTCGTGAGGCGAGGCGATTTTGGCTCGGTCGAATGCACCATTGGTCTCTCGGCACAGCCACCCATGTTGGTTTCATAAAAAATCCTAACTGAGCGTGGTTTCGCGAGGAGAGGCGATTTTGGCTCTGTCGACAGCGCCATATTTGGTCTCTCGGCGCAGCCACCCATGTTGGTTTCATAAAAAATCCTAACTGAGCGTGGTTTCGCGAGGAGAGGCGATTTTGGCTCTGTCGACAGCGCCATATTTGGTCTCTCGGCACAGCCACCCACGTTAGTTTACATTAAAAAAAATGCGCGGCCTTGGGAACAGGTGTTTATTCCCCTACATTTTGTGCATAACTATGTATAAACAATGTTGACAGTGATATTTGCAATGGGGCATGTTGTTTTACGCGGTCACATGTTATGCTAATAGGGTGAGCGACGGACGTGCGGTGCGAGTATTGTGTGGAGTAGGCGTACTTCGGACGACGGTGTCACACAGTACGGAACCAGTTTCTTCCTTTGGGGGGCCCGGGCGGCGACGGCGGCGCGGAGGGGCGGCTTTATTCTCTTAGTTAATCAAATTAATTCAATAAAATCATAAATTTATGTTATTATTTTCAAAAAGTTTTTTTTATCCTCCCAATAAAATAATTATGTGTGTGAAAGTATTATTTATAATTTCGGTATTTATAATAATGTTTTTAAGTTTAACAAAAAAAATAACATTTATTTTCATAAAATATAAAATAATACAAATAAGTACCTAACTAAAAAATTAAAACCTACCTAACAAAAAAATAATTAATATAATTAAATGGTAAAATTAATGGTATTTTTATTAATTTAATTAAATTTTAATTTTTATAAATAATTTTAATTAAAAAAAATATTAAACTGCGGCCCGCGCACCTAATCCGCGAGCGATTGCTAATCATAAATTATAACCTGCATACATGTACACCATACGCTGTATCTCGACTGTCGGTGTAAGCAGAGTAATCGGTGTTGTGATGCAAGTACTCATGTAAATTACAGCACCACGTTTAGAAATGTATTAGGATAAGATAATCTATCAAGCAGCAAGTAAGGCACGAACGACCCATCCGCCGCTGCTCGGTGGAAGGACCGTGCCAAGGTGAGAGGTGGCTATCCGATCGCCCTTCAGCACGGCATCTTGTCCTTATACCTTAGTCGCCTTTTAAGAAATATATATTTTTTTTTATGGAAACTGACACGGTTGGCTACATCACCTACAACGTCCGTGATGTCAGCCCATAACACCGTGTGAACTAGGTGCCATGTCAGTGCTTCCCCCTTTGATCGTGCCGGCTACACTGAACTGGTCGGAAAACACAGACTATTTACATAGCCGTTTTGACCGACGTTTCATTCAGTGCGGTGGTAGCAACCCGGGCGGGTTAAACCCTACCACCGAGTAAGATTAGGAGGGAAGACATTCACGGGGAGAGATGCAGCGGGTTACCGGTACCGGCCCCACACGGTAACCTGTAGTGTAATTATAACTGCGGGAAAGAATTAACGTTTTTTTATGCAATCCGGTGTGGGTGACTGAGTCATACAGATAGACAGACGGACAGGCGGTCAGACTTCTGAAAGCCTACTTCAGTAGAGATAGCGTCACAGCGCACTGGTTGTAACTACTGGCACTACCGATACCGGGATACCGGGTTTCCGATAGAGTAGCCGACAGCCCTTCACACACAACAGTAGAGGAATAGTTGAAATGGCTACAATTTAACCCACACGAGTCTAGCTAGTTACACAGATTAACTCTATCGGAACCCTATTAGTAAGGGGCAAGGGAACCTACAATTTAAATATGAAAACGACTCTTAACTTATTAAATAATTAATGACTTTTTAAATAACCTACTCGTACCTACTTACATTCCACTGTACCTATATTAAATTTTCTGCTTAAAAATGGATCTCGTGTCTGATTGATAAATATATTTGATTTTTTATTTGATTTGATTAATCAAAACTCAAAAATCTAAAGATTGACTGTAAGAAATATATTTATCTGATAAGTCCGCCTTTGCGCCTTATCCGGTAAATGTTCCCATGTGCTTATTACTGTTGAATATTTCTGGGAGCAATAAAGTATTTTCTATCTAATTTGTAATCTGACTGAATGAACGCATTTTTTATTACTTACCTACCTATATTTTTTCTCTACTTATGTATATGCATGCATGCTTACTGCACCTACACAATGAATGTCCCGACAATTTTGCATTAGATGTTTGTTATTTATTTATTACTCAACCAAACAGTGCGGTAATCTAACATAAAAACTGTTGTCGCTCGTTGATGTCTAATTCAGTGAAAAGTGAGATCCGCATGATATTCGGATAACGAATGACACGTTTTATTACGCGCCGGCGCGCTGACCGCGGCCTGCATTCGGCGGAGCGATTAGAGCTCGCATAAATAACAATTATTTATGATTGTGTCTGTGTAAGTCATCGTTATTCGCCGACCGGCAATGAAGTAAATAATGAATGGAATACGTAGAGTCGACCGAACCGATCGACTAGCTGGCTGGCTGGCCGTCTAATTGATTTAGGCTCGCTGGCTATGCTATCTGCACAACAAACAAATCCATCTGGTGTCGAATATCGCGACAGGCGAGTGAAGCTCGCGCCAGGGCCGCGCGACCGACTCCGCTCCGCTCCCACCGGGGCCAGAACAACAATAATTAATTGACTCGTTCGTTATCGCAGCTATATTGACGCTCTAGCTAGAGCCGCGCTCGACCGGCCCGCATTCGAATCAACATTTCCATAAAAACTCTGTGCCCGCTGCCGCGACGTCGACGGTTGCGAGCGCACGTTAAAATCGCTCGCCGGCAATAAACCGGCGCGGCGGAGCGAAGCGAGCGGCGAGCGCGCCGCGCGCCGAGTGCGACAGAGACGCCGCCGGAGATAATGGACTCTGGCACGAAGCGACTTCGCCTCGAACGCGGCAAAAACATTATCGGGCCGCGCGCCCTCCCCGCGCCCCGCCCCGCGCCGACCCGTCGCCCGCCTCCCGCCGCGCGACTTGGACTCGTCCGACGGAGCCTCTCGTATTCGAACTAACCTCGCGGCGAGCGGGGCTCGCGAGTCGGCGCCGCGCCGTTTGGTACGACGCTCCCATACCGCGCCTCACTTTAGAAAGTTTCGGTGTTTTGACGCTATTTGGACGATTTCGTAGCTCTCGGTCGACCGTGAACGCGTCGCTTTACGCAAATCGTGTTTACCGTTCTCCGGATAATCGAGAATCGCCGCCGACTGATTTACGAGCGTCGAGATTGTGAGGGAGAGCCGGCTGTTGGGCTGTCTGTGTCTGTGTGCATGCTGTGTGCCGAGGAGGTGGGTAGCTATGTACGTATGTAGGTACATATACATACATAGTTACATAGTTAAGTGAATCTCGTAATGATGCTTATGTATGTTATATGTATGATCGCATTGCGTCGCGGTGCATTGTTATTTATTGGTTAAGTAAGGCGACCCGCTCGGTGTATGGTGGTCGCAGGTCGGCGGTGCGATGCAGTGCAGGCAGTGCCGTTAGCCGTTACTTGCCACCTTTGCTTGCTTGCAGGATGTGGTCCCCCGCCTTTATATCGAAACTGGTTCACTTTTTAATGCTGATTGCTGGCAACCATTTCTGATGTGTGTTTAACACATAGATAGCTCGATAACTCTAGATACCGCGACCCGGAAGGTTTTTCTGAGCTTGATAGAATTGCGATTTCGTGACGCGTCACGCGTGACACCCGCGATTGATATTATTGATGATTTGCACGTCAACAATTTGTTTATACCTAGAATAATTTACATAAAAAAAAAGTTCAGGAACCCTATCAACGCACTATTTTGTACGGCCAAGATATTAATTTTAATTTGACAAAGTTCTTCAATTGTTAAAATATGAATGCGGTCGTCCGTACTACGACTAGGACCTAAATAAAATACCTAAATCCCTTATCAGACAATTTGTATTAATTAATACCTACATACATACCTACTTAGTCTAGGTACATGCTGCAATGCAATGAATCATTAGCCAAACTCTCTTTCATGTCAGACTTGTTTCTCATATCTATCCGTAGATAACCTAGCTAGGATTAACTAAATAGGTATTTCATAATCTAGTGCCTAGTTGTAATACGATGTGATTATGTATGAATCACTGACGACGGCAACTGCGAGGTGATACGAAGCAGGGTTGTTGCGAACGTAAGCATCAGCATCCGCGGAACTTCAACATCAGCATCCGCGGAACTTCAACATCAGCATCCGCGGAACTTCAACATCAGCATCCGCGGAACTTCAACATCAGCATCCGCGGAACTTCAACATCAGCATCCGCAGAACTTCAACATCAGCATCCGCGGAACTTCAACATCAGCATCCGCGGAACTTCAGCATCCGCGGAACTTCAACATCAGCATCCGCGGAACTTCAACATCAGCATCCGCGGAACTTCAACATCAGCATCCGCGGAACTTCAACATCAGCATCCGCGGAACTTCAACATCAGCATCCGCGGAACTTCAACATCAGCATCCGCATTGATCGATACTGATTATTAATGCTGATGTTTGAGTCGTGACATGACCGCGGAGGGGCATCATGGTATCAGATTGATTCTTTTTTTTCTTTATTATATGTCACAAAATTATTAAAACACAATCTTTTATTTCAATACCAACCAAAACTTTGGATATAAATTCATAATATTCATATAGTTCAGTATTTTTCCCTTTTTTTAACCGACTTCAAAAAAGGAGGAGGTTCTATGTTCGGCTGTATGTATTTTTTTTATGTATGTTCAGCAATATCTTCCCCAATTGTGAACCGATTTCGATGATTCTTTTTTTGTGTTCGGTTCAGTCTAGCTCCAAGGTGGTCCCATTTTTTTTTTGGTCAAGATCGGATTTGAAAGCGATTCCACCGAGTACATTAATAGCAAATAAAAATTACTAAAAAAAACTGTGAAATAAAAAACTATTTAATAACATATAAAAACCGCCTTCAAAAATGTATGAAATAAAAAAATAAAAACCGAACCCTAGAGTTGAAGGCGGTGGTGCTAAAGCAAGCAAAAATAACCGACCGCCTTCAACTCTAGGGTTTGATTTTTATTTTTTTATTTCATACATTTTTTTAAAGAAAATAATTAAAATCAGCATCAGCATCAGCTGATGTGAAAAAAAATTTCATCAGCAACAACCCTGATACGAAGTGACGGGTATGCAGTAGAGCAGCGGCTGTTACATGAATAGATGGCGATACCGGAAGGGGGATTCTACACCTGAAACTGAACTACTTTTGTTCTGCGTCATTTTTTTTTTATTCTGAGAACTTCTTTTCTTTTTGATACACAAGTTAAAAAAAAACGTTATTGTTAAAAAGCGTTCAGTTTCACATACGTAATAATCATTTTTCGGTGAAAAAATAAGGACCACCTAAGTCGTGCTAAAGGGCGATTGGAATGCCACCTCTCATCTTGGCACGGTCCTTCCACCGAGTCGTGCAGCAGGTGGGTCTTTGTACCTTACTCGCTGCTTTCTTGATAGTTATGTAATATAAATGAAGGGAAGCACTAACATGGCACCTATTCACCCGGTGTTATGGGCTGACATCACGGATGTTGTAGGTGATCGATTTGTTATAGCGAAAATGCACGAACACAATTATGAGATAAGGTTGCCAACATTACCTACCTACCTACACACGCGTTAGCGTCCGCCTCCAGCTGGCGAGTTAGGTAGGAATTTCCTCGACTGAATGAATCACATCTATTACACACACACACACACACACACACACACACACACACACACACACACACACACACACACACACACACACACATACACAAAGCAAGCTATCACAATCTGATCGTGTGGGTATTTAGGTATGTGTAACTGAAATACTTTTTACTACACAGGACTATTCAGCAATGACTACCAACATTTTAAGGGGCGATTCTGGAGCTATCTTTTTTTTATTGTCAAGCCATACAACTTTCCAATTTGCTTACACAAAAATGTATGAAGATTTTTTATTGAATGTTTTTAGAATCGTAAATATTAAAACATTACAAAGTTGTTAATTTTGCCTTTATAATCAGCCTCTATACAGACAGTAGATGTTGTGTACAATGTACCTACAGCGCTTAGGGAGTGATTCTGTAACTCAAACTCGACCGAGAACTCGACACATTTAATAAAATTTTGTAGTGGGAAATATTAATTGTTATTTGCTTTAATAAAGAATTTTTTTTATGTCTCTTCGGTTTTTTTTCCAAAACTTGTTAGTTTGTTATACGGAATCACTCCCTGAATAAAACGCTGAAGGTATACACAAATACCGTTTACATACGATTACTAATAGCTCTGGATGAACGTGAACGGCCGACCACAACGCGAGCGGAGCCTCGGGCACAGGCCGGCCGTTCACGTTCATCCAGAGGCTTGTGGTGACATCATATTGCATATTGGTGAAAACTACATCTGAATCTAGTATTATACTAGTCAAATTTTTTTACGTAGAATCCGATCCACGGTCAGCCTCAACTTTCAAACGGTCACCCATCCAAAATCAAAGTGTGCAAAAGTGTCCTTAACTTCGGGACGATCTTGAAATGAATGGAAGCACTGATATGGCACCTAGTTCACCCGGTGTTATAGGTTGACATCACGGATGTTGTAGGTTATGTAGCCAACCGTGTCAGTTTCCATAAAAAAAGAGCTACCGTAGTTGTGTGTGAGCGAGTGATGTGAAGTGTGGGTGTGGTGTTGTTGCAGGAGCTGACCGGACAGAACAGCAATGACTCGTCCGGGGGCAGCGCGGGGGGCGGCGCGGGCGGACGCGCCACCACGCCGCACCTGAGGCCCACCCCCAGCCCCACAGGCTCCAGCGGCTCGCGGTCCATGTCCCCGGCTGTCGGTGAGTCGCGTGTCCTCTCTCTCCCATACCTCTTCTAACCGTCCATGAACCGCAACGCTAGATTTGACATGACAGCGCAAATATTGGTACACACGAAATGTGTAAAGCTGCGTATCCACTAGAGGCAGACTCGGGGCGAGGCAGCCGCTCGACCCGAGGCCGTACAAGCGGAGACGCAACCTGAGGCACGCCGCCGCGCCATGAGGCAAATTCGTCGCCTCGGGCCGAGCCATATTTTGTCGGTTTTTTGCCGCGCTCAAAGGAGCCTCAGTCCGAAACGTGCACTTGGTCCACGCCTCACCTTGATCCGCAACGTGCCTCGAGACTATTATGGCTCAGAGTGAGCAGCCTCAGTTTGCTTCAAGTCGAGGCTGCTCGGCCTGAGGCTGCTCTAATGGATACGCAACTCAACAACTCTGAATCGCATCAGGGCGAACAGGGGGATAAAAAGAGGCAAAACGCTTCACGTAAAAATTTATTTATTTTATACGCGGTGTCACATTAATAGGTGGCAGTACCCGAAAGGGGATGATTCTACGCCAGAAACTGGAACAACTTTTGTTGTACCACTTTTCTTAAAATATTGTTTTATTTCAAACAAAATTTTGACACATATAATAAATTTCACCTGAAAAATACTGCAAAGCGAGCTGTCCTCGCCGCTTGTCACTGCGCCTGTGACGGCAGATTGAAGTGTCGCTAACAGAAAATGTATCCCAAGGCACATGGAGGTAGAAAGAAGTCATCGCAATGAGCCAAACGATTCACAGCGTCAGAACAAGATTCGAAAAGCAGACGCTTCGGTTCAACTGACGGGTGATCCAACGGTGTCATCGGCCACGTTCGCTGGTGTCAGATATGGTGGATGCCTCCGTCGTGTCTGTACACAAGAAATTCTTCTGTCGATCAACTTATGCAACTATTTTAAGCTTGTAAGCTGTACGTTTCTCTCGCACGTGTCTAGCGCATCCAAAGTTCTTGCCAATTGTGTTGCATTTTCGCGTAACACTGGCGGCGTTGTCTGTCGTATCGATGCGACGACGACACGACGTGGCACGACGTGGCGTGACGCATGCCTCCGCATCACGAAACGTGGTGAGAGATAATTACGTTACGGCGCGCGGCGGCAGTCGGCTCCTGTTGCGTAACACGCCTGCCGGGGGAATGTAAACTTTAAGCGGGCCGCGGACGGGCGCGGGGCGGGCCTTCTTTATTTCGATCGGATCCGTCGGTCGTGCATACTCCGTCACCGCTCACCGGCAGACGGGGCTTCCCCGACATTGACCCACATAACGCCCACAGAGTGGCGCACTGTATTTTGCCCCTTTTGCGGGCGCGTGAACCGCCCGCCGCCGCCGACCCGCCTTATGTACCGAGCGACCCCCGTCTCCCCACACCCACCCCGCGGCCCACCGCCCGGCGAATAAAGCCTCGACATAGCGCGTCTAGCCGTCGGCGTCCTCGGTGAAAAACTTGGTGACGTCGCACTCCCACTGGCGGCGGCCGTCAACTGTGACGGATCGCCACCACGCCGCGCCGCGGGCACTAGTCCTCGTCCCACCCTCAACAATTGTACTTCCTTCACTAATTTTCCAAGCTGCATGCTTTCGATGTTGTGCCTTCTATATTATCATCAGTCTACATCAAGTTTTCCGCTGCGTGAACCATTGTAGATTTCGTGAATTGCAGCGAACACAGGAATAAATCCTACACAATGAATCCAGCATGGTCCCGTACACCGGCCAACTTGAAGTATGTGCGCCCAATGGATTAGCTGATGCTCTCCTCTTCAACGTGTCGTTGATGACGACTGAAGCGTCTCTTTGCTTACAACATCACAAATTCAATGTAACAAGGAGTTTAGTGAGACCGCAAGGCAAGCTCGCAAGGAGTCGGGCGGGCCTGAAATCGTGCCAAGAACGGGCACGAAAGTTTGGTAACTAAACAGATGACGTAGGACGAAGTGGACAGTGCCTTCCCATAGTATTTATTCCCTCAAACTCGTTTATTTCAAGAAGGCCGTGTCAAGTGCATTCAGTAACGCTGCTGGGGTCTACCAGGGACACCTCGACACGCTAACCCACGCAAAACTCGCCAATTTCAACCAGTTGCCGTGTTAAGTGCATTCAGTAACGCTTCTGGGAGTCTATCGGGGACACATCGACACGCTAACTCACGCAAAACTCGCCAATTTCAACCAGTTGTCATGTCAAATGCATTCAGTAACGCTTCTGGGAGTCTATCGGGGACACCTTGACACGCTAACTCACCCAAAAACTCGCCGGTTTTGAACAATACTAATTCTTTTATCTAGTGCAATACTTAACGTTTTCTGATTGGTTGAAATTCAGCGATTGAGCGTGTGAGTGGCTCCCAGTACACACACTGGTGTTCAGAATACGATAATTTGTACCGATCGCGTGCGACCGTCAGAACACTCTCGTGCAAGTCGAGGCTCAATTCGGGAATAGCTGCTAGCGATCTCGAAGCGTGTCGTCGTCGGAGAAGGTTGATTGATTATGGGTCTGTCGTGCTGGCTGGCTGGCTGGCTGGCTGGCGGCGGCGGTGTGGAGTGTACGAGCGAGCGGCAGACGGGATTACGGGAGGAGACAGTCGGAGGAGTCGTTGCTAGATCTAATTTCTAGTAAAACATGTGTCGCCAGCGCGGGAAGTAGGGAGGCGAGGCACGATTTCGTAGTCCACCAATCGGGCACGGTTGTATCGTGACCACTCCGTGGAAATGACTGATTATAGGTGGTAGGCTCAAACTGTAGCCGACTGAGCTGGTACCGTCGTGCTGGGTGAAAGATGGCCGCATAGAAGCCTCGGCTGTTTTCTCCTCTAGTCCAGTATAGCCAGCGCTCCAAAGGGAAGTCTCTGGTATGGCACCTTCTCGGAGATGATATTGGCTAGTCGGCGGTGATAGGAGTAGCATATGATCTGGGCCCTCTGACTCAGCCGCCCATACAAGATTACATAAACAAAAATGCCACGCCCACACCGAAGACATCATGCCCCCAGTCGGTGGAGACGCACCCACTTTGCTTAGACCAAACTCCTCTCTGCTACCTCCTCCGCGGACGACGGGGATAGTCGAGCGAGATCACCTGTTGACTCGCATGTCCTAGCGGGATTTGAATGTTTCGGCGGGCGGCGTGCCGGCCCACCCTCCTCCCCGCCCCGCCCCGCCCCGGCTGGAGGTGTGGTAGGGATGGGGGTGAGGGTCTGTTTGCCGACGTACGGTGTTGCTTTCATTCAGCAGAGACTCTGTGATGTGCCTACGGAGATACTTGTACATAATGTGCCGCCTCCGCCGCCGCGCCCCCCGGTGACGGGCGAAGGTCGCCTCTGGGTAAATAGGAACAAATTGCGAACGTCGTCGTCGGCGCCGCCGCCTACGATATGTACCTGCCACCGAGATTGGTGTGTGTCGGAATCTCAGTAGAGGCTCGATCGTGAGTTTATTTTTTTTATATTTCTTTGCGTACAAGGTTCGGATACCACGTTAAACTGTATGGTCCCTTCCCTTCTTACCTTACTTAGGTGGTAGGGTTTATCCCGGCCGGGTTGGTACCACCGCACTGAGCGAAACGTCGTCGGTGGAAACGGCTATATAAATAGTTCGTGTTTTCCGTCTATAGTTCAGTGTGGCCGACATGAAATGAAGGGAAGCCTGACATGGCACCTAGTTTACCCGGTGTATGGGCTGACATCACGGATGTTGTGTAGGTGATGTAGCCAACCGTTTCATAATAAAGTAATAAAAAAATAAAGTGGCGTGTGCTCAAGAATCTCATTCGTCGTCTCATTCAAAATTATTACTTGTGCATGAACACACTGCACACTTCCATTCATCTAACTACATGACATGAACATGACATAAGTCATGTTATCTTCCTGAGAAATCGTATGACGGAATGAGCTACACTAGCTTTTACCCGCGGCTTCGCTCGCGTAGCCTATGTCCATCCTGAAGGCCCATTCTAAATATTGGTCAAAGAATTATTAAAATCGAATGGGTATTTTCGGTTATTACCTCCTGCATACAAAATTTACAAACTACGGAGCGATCCTGACACACTTCTAACGCTTTTTCCGCTACACACTTGAACCCTTTTTGAGCACATGCTAGATTAGAATTCTAAAATGCCGTTCCTAACTATATTTTTTTTTATCAGACCTGACCGATTCACCACCTATAACCACCAGCTTTACCACGACCGTGGTCCGTGATGTCACTTGGTGAACTAGGTGCCATGTCAGCATAGCCCTTTGGTCGTGCCGTCTACACTGAACTAGACGGAAAACACGGACCATTTCCATAGCCGTTGTCGATCGACGCTCATTCGGTATCATAGATACCGATCTGGATGGATTAAACTCTTACCGCTCTAGTAAGGCTTCGAGTAAGGTCATTGGGAGGGAGACTACAGTTTTAAGTGGAATCCGAACCACGGCGAGCCTTAGTGATCGCACGATCACTCATCCAAAGTCCGGCCGCGCTCGACATCGAACGTCGAGTTACCGACTAGGAGGCTGACAGAGTCCTCCCTCTATGTCTATAATCACGCTACCCGGCGCCTCCACCACTTGTACTGAAGAATACTTTTATCACTTCCGGCATCTGCCTGAACCATAAAGAAATAATATACGAGGGTCAGAACTATTGTAGAACTCCAATACAAAATTAAAGAACAAAGAGGTTCCAAGCCTTTATTGAAAGCACGAGAAGATTAACAGATTACAAACCTTCGTCTCTCGGCCGAGATTCACGTACGAATAACAAACCGTTTTCTGTTTTGGAAAGATTTTCAAAATATTAAATTATTTTTAATGCTTTAATTGTACTGACTGATGATGGCCAGTGGTAATCAGTACAATATTATACCTCTCTTCACACGTTGCTTTGCCTCATCATCAGTACCTACTCACCGTTCACCTCTGCTCGAGTGCCGCTGTGAAGTGCTATCGTGCGGGTGCTCCGCTCTACGTTCTGCGCTCCGAACTCCGAGGCGTGACCGCGTGATGGCCGACGCGCGCCGCGCGCCGCGCGGATAGTGGCGCGCTAGCGCTATCGACCGGGCCAAAAATACCGCGCCGTGACGTCACCGAAGCGACGACGACAAGCGCGCACAGCCTCCGGCTGGAACCTCTGCAGGAATCATACTCTACCGCCAGCAGTAATACAACATATTTTGACGTGAAGTTACATCTTAGAGGGGTATAGAATCAAAGGTAGCTCTTTACAACTTTTTGGCGAAACGACATGTGAATGCACAATTTTTCTTCATACAATTGGCTATTTAATCGTCATAAAAAAACTGATTCAAAAGCAGCTCTTTCCATTAAAAACATATTTCAGAAATTAACAGTAAGTAACAATCAAAAACAGAGTACTATACATCCGTTTAGTTTCATAACTATCACTAAGCAAAACTGTCCAATAGGAGAGCTCCATTAATCCTAAAGTAACGGACCATTTAGAATAAACTGGATCTGAATAAACATTTTTTTTGGTTTACCAAAAATTTGCAAAAGTTGATAGAGCTGTCTTTGATTCTATACCCCGACATCGGGTTGTAACACGTCACTCAATAAGTCCCGAGACTAAGTAACAAAACAATTTTTTTTTGCAAAATTATATTTTATTCCTCAACATAGTCCCTTCTAGAGTGATACAATCGGTCCAGCG
This sequence comes from Nematopogon swammerdamellus, assembly GCA_946902875.1. NCBI lineage: Eukaryota > Metazoa > Arthropoda > Insecta > Lepidoptera > Adelidae > Nematopogon > Nematopogon swammerdamellus. Next base: position 932,182 of record OX336355.1, on the reverse strand, counting down.
CTTTTCTAACATTACGATACCTTTTTGGTAAAACAATTTATCTTTGGCCTCAAAATGGGCTTCAGTTTCGGCAATCACATTGGAGCCAAATTTCTTTCCCTTGAGCAGAATGCTCAAGGGAAAGAAATTTGGCTCCTTTAGGTCTGCTCTTTTTTATTAGGTCTGCAAACAGGTAGTGGATCCACGTTTCATCCATTGTCACATATTGTCGCAAAAAATCATTTTTATCACGCTTAAACAGGTCCAAACAGCTCTCGGAATCATCAACTCGTTGTTGTTTTTGGTCGACTGTGAGCAAACGCGGCACCCATTTCGAACAGAGCTTCCTCATTGACAAATGTTCATGCAAAATCGTAAATACACTACCTTCTGATATCTTTATGGTGTCAGCTATATCGCGCAATTTCAATTTGCGATCGGCCAGAACCATTTTGTCAATTTTTATTATGTTTTCTGGAACAACTGCTGCTTTTGGGCGACCAGAGCGTTCAGCAACATCAGTGTTTGAACGACCGCGTTTAAAATCAGCAAACCAACGGCAAATTGTTGCTTTCGACGGAGAAGAGTCGCCATAACACTTTGCAAGCCATTGCTGAGTTTGAACCGTATTTTTTCTCATCAAAAAACAATGTTTAATCAACACACGAAATTCGGAATTATCCCTCGTTTTGAAATTTACAAAAGTAGCATTACAAAAACCACGGGAACTTTTGTACTAAACGTCAAATTGTTATGTCATTTTGACATTTATCGTTTGAAGGTTGGTACTTCCGAAAAATCATATAGATTTTTTAAAAGCAGCGCCATCTATACGTCAGTCTCGGGACTTATTGAGTGACGTATGTATGTGTCGCTATAGGTGAATTAGGAAGAATTAAAAATGGCGCAATGAAATCGTTTTGACGCTAGCAGCGTCGCGCGCTATTCGGAGCGGAGGTCATGTTTGAAGGAGACGCGGCGTCCGTATAGTAACACCTGGAATTTCTGCTTTAAATACATGCACAAAAACCGGCTATGCGTCGTCGTATACATAGGATAGCGAGTAGGATAGCTCGACGTTTCTACGTCAACTTTGCTGTCGTGTCACTGACACAACCCCGTCTTTTTATTTTATTTATTATTTTATTTAATTTGTTTTTATTTTTTATATAATATATTTTATACACTGAGATGTAATCCTATAAATGTCTGTCTGTGGCCTCCTGTACCATGTGGGGCCGGTACTTAAAAAGAATTAAGCCCCACTGAATCTCTCCCCCTGCAGGTCGTAAAAAGCGACTAAGGGAAAAGGATGCCGTGCTAAATTTCGACAGGATAGCCACCTCTCACCTTGGCACGGATCTTCCACCGAGAAGTGGCGTGGGGAAGCCAGGAGGACCTTACGGCGCGTGAGTGAAGACGTTTTTTAAGTTTATATTTTAAACAGCTATTTATAGAGAAAATCGCATTCTTGTGGACATTCTGCGCGCGCGCAGTCATCGCGGTAATTAATACGTGCTCGAAGGGAATGGCTACCGGCTACGGAATGCTCTGTATGCGAAGAACGTTCGCACATAACGGGGTTTTCTTGTTTGTTTGTGTCCTCACACCCCCACACTAGGTCGCGTCGCAACCGAGCAAATGTATCGTTGATTGAATTGTGAATGTTGTCGTATCTTACGTAATCGTTGCGTCTTAAGGCCGCCAATCCTACTTCATAAAACAATAAATAGGATCACATCGAACGCTGACTGCGAACGAGATGCAACATACAAAGTGTAAGTTGTGCGAGGACGCTAGGACGATGTCTCAGAATGGAAGGACGTATTTAATAAGTGCCGTATCAATAAATAATTTAATTGAACGCGTAATATTTCATAAAACTACTAAAGCTCTGTTCATTGGATTGACTAGTTGTATTTATAAGTATTGTATTATGTAAAATTAAAAATCGGCCAAGTCCGAGTCGAATTCGCGCACCGAGGGTTCCGTATCGCCATGTCATGGCTAGCGCCACTCACGCCATCTTATGGCGTGTTATGAAATGCTTCATATTAGTTAAATGTCATGATTAGTTAAAATGCTTCATACTCTATTCGGTAGATGGCGTGCACGCATACACTTTTTGGTTTCTTCTATGGGAACCCTGTGATTTTTTTACTTATTCTTATTTTTATTATTTGTTGTTATATCGGCCATAATAAAAGTAAAACGTATTCTGTGAAAATTTCAACGGGCTACCTATTACGGTTCAAGAGATACAGCCTTCGGACGGATAGACGGACATACAGACAGACAGACGGCGTAGGCTTAGTAATAGGGTCTCGTACCGGATACGGAACCCTAATTAGAATCTGTTTTTCCAGAGGGCACTTCGCGTTGTTTTTCTATTGAGCCAAACAAATCTAATTATAATACGCGCCAGTAAATAATGTACATCGGACCTTTAGAAAGAGACAAACCGGTTGTAGAGCGTCGCCCCTGACGACGCACAGAGACGTGCGTGTTAGTGCGACAGAGATGAAGCTCTACAACCGGTTTGTGTCTTTGTAAAGTCCGATGTACATTATTTCGTTTTAAGCTTTTTCATCGGATACAGTTTATCTTTCAAAGACCGGCCAAGTGCGAGTCGGACTCGCGCACGCGCAGGTTTCCGCACCACAAAAAAAAATATGCAATAAACACGTTTCTTGTATGGGAACCCCCCTTAATTTTTTTATTTTTCTATGTGAAAATTTCAACCGGCTAGCTATTACGGTTCCAAAGATACAGCAGTAGGACAGACAGACAGACAGACAAACAGACGGCGGCGTAGGCTTAGTAATAGACACCTAAAAACCCGTATATTTTTCCCAACACCAAACTCACATTGGTCTGGGAGTAAAATCAACATAGAGGGACAAGAGTTTTTTTGTATTGCTGCCCCTTAAACGTTACGGCTCTGCGATAAATTGTATGAAATGCCTCATTTCCCAACGTCCTCCCCCCGGCGATCTAACTTGTACGTTGTTGCTACCGTAGTAAGATCGCTTTTTATGTTTCGCTCGGAATTTTGGAAGCGTATCTCTGAATTTCCTCTCGGAATGTCCAGGGCAGATAAGGCGCTCGCCGCCTCCGCCGCTCGGCCCGGCCGTGTTCCGTCTGGCTTGTGACCTTCGTATCTCGTGCCTCGGTGGACTGTCGCTTTTTTAGGGTTCAGTAGAGAGACCTAGGGATAGCACCGCTGGAGGAGTATCTCCAGAAGCTGTCCACGGGATTCTTCAAGGGGGCGTACCCACACGACAACCCGCTGATCGCTAGCGCTTGCGACTACCGACTGCGGGATCCATCGACACGGCGCGCGCCCCCTGTCGATACTAACACATCCTTTTACCTTCGCAGGGCCACCTCGCCGCCCCACCGCCGACGACCAGGACACGACCGCCGACGACGAGGGCACGACCCAGCGAAGTTTATTGCCAGTTCTTCTTCGCTGTGATAATCGAACTGGCGGACTTGTCCCTTCTAGCACCATCGCCCCGACAGGCGCCGGGGACGATGTCGAGCAAGCAGGCGGTTCGACTGATATTCGCGACTCATTCGCTTTTCTATTCACCACAGGCAGCTGCAGCAGTCGAGAGACTGCAGAACGTGCCAGCAGCAGAGCGGCTTCGATGCCGCTCGCCCCTAGCCAGCAGTCGGTCAATGCGACCGCCCTAACTTAGGGCGGACAAAGTGACCGCTACTAAATCGCCAGCCGGCCGGCCACGGCGACTGCCCTATCTTATATAGGGCGGACAAAGTGACGGCAGGCCTCGCGCGGTTTACCGCGCAAAAAAGATTGGTTGCGGTGTGATAGTCTTACGACTAATACCTTTTTTCCTTCGCAGATACCAGATCTATTTGTCCGTCTGTTCAGGGGCCGAAAAATTCATGTAGTTGTCCATTTAGTCCCTGAAATATAGAAACTATTTTGAATTTTTTACACAAGTCGTCACGTAGTCAACCTCGGTAGCTCAGTGGTGCGGTCGGTCGACTGTTGGTCTGACCATAAACACATTGATACCATCGTACTGAATGAAATGTCGGTTGAAACGGCTATTTAAATAGTTCGTGTTTTTCGTTCAGTTCAGTGTAGCTGGCACGACCGAAGGGACGCACTGTCAGTGCGTCCCTTCGGTCGGCACCTAGTTCACTAAGGTGTTATGGGCCTAACATCACCCATGTTGTACGTGATGTGTAGCCAACCGTGTCAGTTTCCATTAACAAAACAAAAAGTAAATCTTTCCGTCAACGCCGCCTGAATGGCCAGTTTAGGCCATTGTGGCGGCAACAGGGCGCTGGCGCTACGCGTGATCCCCACATCTAGTCATAGTTTATCTGATCTCTGTATCGGGCGCCCCTAACTAACGAGGGTAAATTGGGAGCTTCGTTACTGATGGGCGGCTCCGCTAGCACGCTCGCTCGAGGAAATTGATTCCTCGACGTGCTCGCTTTCTGCACTGATGAGATGACTAAACACTTCGTCTGTTCGACGATTTTTTTTATGTAATCCGGTATGGGTGGCTGAGTCGGAGGGGCAAAAGCGCATGCTCCGACCAGCCAATATCACCTCCAAGAAGGTAGGTGCCATACCGGAGACATCGCTGGATTGCTGGACTAGAGGAGAACACAACCGAGGCTGCTATGCGGCCATCTTACATCTAGTACGGTGGTAGCAACCCAGTCGGCTAACAATTTGAGCCTACCACCTAGTAAGCGGCAAGGGAGGGGGACCTACAGTTTTACACCGAAATGATAGCCGTTTCGACCGACCTTTCATTCAGTGCGGTGGCATCAACCCGGGCGGGTTAAACCCTACCACCTAGTAATATAAGAAGGGAGTGGTATCCCTTAGTCGCCTTTTACGACATACACGGGGAGAGATGCAGTGGGGGGGGAACTATTCTTTTAAAGTAGATACCGGCCCCACACGGTACAGTTAAGTTATTATTCTGGCGCCTACTGATTCACCGCAGATTATAAGTCCAGCGCGAGATTACACCGCGGCGCGGCCGGCTCGGCCGACTAGATCGGCGTGCGATTTCCTGGAACCGCGCGACCGACACGCGGAGTAACTCCGGTTTGTTTTGATAATGACTGAAAACTTCTCACGCGATGATTCGCACATGAGTCACCGCGCACGTGTACGTCTAACCTACCTATGCATACGAATGATATGGCCGTCGTCTGTCTGTACATTGTGAATAAGTAGGCACACACACACAGAGAGAGACAACACACACCAGCTCATTCAGGAAACGCGGTCGGCGGCGGCGGCGGAGGCGCCAACATTCCACCACACTCTCGTCTGTACTGACCCGACTGAGCAGATACTGGACTGCTCGAGTTGTGCAGAAAGCAACCGCTGCTCTAGCTGAGCGACTTGCACCAGATAGATACACCGCGGCGAGTGTAAGTTGGCGCGTTTGTGACACAGCCCGTACAGCTGCATAATAATATCATATCGCTTAGTCAGTGCGGACACTGCGCGTATAAGGAATAGGGCATTGAGAGGATTCGTTCCACATTCGGTCTAAATGCTTTTTTTTTATGTTATCCGGTATGGGTGGCTGAGTCGGAGGGGACAAAGCGCATGCTCCGACCACCCAATATCACCTCCGAGAAGGTAGGTGCCGTGCCATACCGGAGATTTCCCTGGATTGCTGGCTATACTAGACTAGAGGAGAACACAGCCGAGGCTGCTATTCGGCCATCTTACATCCTGTACGGTGGTAACAACCCAGTCGGCTACAATTTGAACCTACCATCTAGTAAGGGGCAAGGGAAGGGACCTACAGTTTTACACCGGTTCCGAACGGTAAAGCAGCAGGTGTAGGTATGCACGTAATTTTTTTCGTCAGAAAAACTCATTGGTACACGCCGACCGGATTCGAATCTCGGACCTCTCGCATGAGAAGTCGATGCCCAAACCACTCGGCCACCCGCCGCGCCGCAATGCCCATATGTCACTGTATCTTCCTTCGGTTCCTGCATTTCTGTTTACTTTGTATTTTCAAAATGGGTCTCAGGGTTTCTGAAATAAATAGGGACCTATTTTTTGGGTTATTCGGGGATTACTTATTAATTTTTTTCTTTCCTCGGAAGCGCTTAGGATTACATACCTACCTTAGTCAGGAACATAATATGCAACTTTAGTTGTGCAGTAATTGAACCAAATTTCATACAACCGTCAATGCCTTTTGTAAAAGTTCTATCTATTCCAAAGAGTCTTACGTAACTAGTATCTTATCTGTGGTCATATCGTCTCCCTGAGCGTGGTTTCGCGAGAAGTGGTGTTATTGGCTGGGTATGATCATCCGAAGGGATTAGTTGATCGCAGCCGCCTGTGTTAGTTCTTTATAACCAAAATAATAATATTTATAATCCCTATGGCATTTTCGTTTTCGGCTGCATCGAATGCACGCCATTCGTTCATAGACACAGCCATTCGCTTTGTGGATTGTTCATAGATATACGTTTATTTTCGTCTGCGGAATCGTCGTCGGAAATTATCGTTGTCAACCTGCCATAATTTCCCCCACACTCGCTAAGTGTAATCCACCCCTCCTCCCTCTCCCAAGGTCGTTCGGCTGGCATTGTATTCCGCGAGTACAAACAAATTATCGTACATACCTCGCATTATTATTACTTCACATTCCGCCATCCAACTGAACTGTATTATACTAGTACTTTGGAATGGCTATACCGTTACAAAATGACAAAACTGTTTTATGCCGATTTGATTCTAGCCATTTTGGCGCTGATAGAAGGTAGTGAGCATCCCGAGATTTTTCTTTCACATTTAAACGAAATGGCCGCCACCTACTACATACCATTACCCATACTAACAATTGTTCCGTGGACGCTCACTACGCCTATCAGCACCAAAATGGCGACATTGGGCACAACAATAGTTTTTTTTTTATAAAAGGCTGGCTGGCACTGACACAGCCAATAACACCACTCCTCGCGAAACCACGCTCAGCGAGGCGCCATGCCAGCTGCAAGGCGGACAAAAAGGTGTCGTCATATTTATAGATACGCTTCACAGAAACCCCCCAGGTTATTATTAGGTAGTAGGTAGGAAACGCTCACCGGAAAAGTCATTCCAGCGTACTAGTATAATAGAGTTCAGTGTCACCTTACCACCACCACGCAGGCAGACGCAAGTCGAACGCAACGCAACGCAGGTGCTTTGTCTTTGTGTGTGTGTGCGTGGGCTTCGTACCCCAGGTCCTTGACCTTACTCAAATCGAAAACAACAGAACCCGTGTCGTGTGCGGATTGAGGGTTTTTTTTTGGCGCGCGTTTCCACAGGAATGGACGGAATTCCTTTGGTTAATTTATTTTCTTTTTTTTTCTTTTCTCTCTGGTTACCTTGCGGCAGATTTATTTTTATGGCGTCTCCGTTGCCTTTGTGGATAATTTGGGTTACCTTGCCTTCTTACCTTTGTTGTGTTTTTTCTTGTCAATTAAAACTCGGCGTGTTTTGGAACTTTTTACCCGACTACGGCGAAGCCAAAAAAGGAAGGGTTATGAGTTTGGCGTGTATGTATGTATGTATGTATGTGACTATCTATATTCCACTCTACAGCCTAAAGTACTGGGCCGGTTTAAATAATTCTTGTGTTATTGGATTCGTCTTATTCACGGGAGTGTCATAGGCTATATAACAATTTTCAAAATTCAAAATGGCGGACGCACTGCGTCAAAATGTCAAATTAGTTTTTCAAAATATATTGAGTGGGGTACCAAATTAAAGATAATTAAATTACGATTCCGAAAATATATACTTTGCTATGTATTAAACTTATTTGTACAGAGAAATAGAGCAAAATGTGTGGCGCATGCATGTATGAATCGCGATTATTCGCGATGAAGCGATGGTTGCCCGCGCACCGCGCCGCGCGCCCCCTCGGTTTGGGTACGTTACATACATATACCTATGACGCGCCACGACGACGACGACGACGCGAAGAAGCGACATGGTATTGTTGGTAATATACCTACATACTTACTCACTGATCTACCGCAATTTTATATAGATACAGTACAGTACAATCTGCCCGTGCATTTACGCTCTACTACGTCTATGAATGTATTTAGGATAAATTTGAAGAATATTTTCCTATCCTTACTGAAGTAAATACATTAATATTGCATTATTTAACTCCCCTCTCTCTCTCTCTCTCTCTCTCTCTCTCTCTCTCTCTCTCTCTCTCTCTCTCTCTCTCTCTCTCTCTCTCTCTCTCTCTCTCTCTCTCTCTCTCTCTCTCTCTCTCTCTCTCTCTTGTCATTCAGTTGATGGTGTTGAACAACAGTGCCACTGATTTAAGTACATAATATGTAAGTCTATTATATACATATATATGCGTATATTAAAGCGTATTTATGTAGTATTCGTTTGTACTTTTTCTTCTTAATACATTGCCACAAACTATTCTTGTTCGCCTGCGTATACTTCTCCCACATCCCAAAGGTTGGTTAGAATAGAATGTCTCACGGCATTAAGCTCACCCATTGTACCTATTTTGTGTAAATTGTTGTTCAATAAAGAATATATACATACATACATACAGAGTTATTATTAGATACAGTACAATGCTAAAATAAATTGGTATTAAATGTCCACGTAGTGTAAGCATATGTAGTGTAGGTACACTAAATATACCTAATACCTACAATATTTTCGGATGCAAGTTACCCTTCATCAAAACGGGATATTGTGGAACAGCAGAACTGCCGATTGCGGAAAAGTATTCCCAATTTTCTGGGTGTAGTTTTAGCCCTAGACTCGATTAGTTGCCGGAAACCTACGTCTTTGCAAATGGTGGTGCCCAGGAGGTCCAGGTGCTTCAGACAGACAGCCAGACAGGTATGAAGCTGACTTAGAAACGGGCTTGTCGACCTTTGCAGATAATGCGCAACACAGAGTCTTGCTAACGTTGAAGGCGGTGGGCGTAGCATTCAGGGGGCAACATATTATCGTTGTTATGCGGACGACAGTACGGAACACGGGTTCTACACCAGTCACCCTTCAGTTAGGCGGGATGTTGTGGATGAGAAGAGGCGAAGACTTGTGTCTGTACTTGAGCAAACACTCGGCTCTATTTCCGAATGGGCCGTAGCAAGTTGGTCAAGTTCAATGCCTCCAAGATACAAGTTTGCGCGTTCAGTGCGAAGAGAGCGGCGTTCACACCAGCTCCTTCCTACCAAGGCACATCACTTAAATTTAGCGACCACCTCGGGGTCCTCCGAGTCGAACTTTCGCACGATCTAAACTTCCGGCGCCACATCGAGGGCAAGGCCAAGTTGGCTTCTAAAAAGCTGGGCGTACTCAAGAAGGTGCGACGGTACTTAAGGCCGTATAAATCGCAGATTCGGTCCTGCTTGGGGTACTGCTCGCACCTATGGGATGGCTCAGTCAAATACCAGTTAGAGCCTCTGGACTCGATCTAGCGTCGGGCCGTGCGAATAGTAGGTGACTCCCAAGTGTACCGCGATCTAGAACCACTGCAACTCCGTAGGTATACATATGTGGCTAAATCACAGCCTATTGAGAGCAATATTACCCCCAAGTACAGTCTCGGGTCCTTCAACCTGGACACCTGTCAGGCCGGCATGGCATTCGCAGCCTCCGTATGCTACCGAATGTCCATGGGCGTCGCTAGACACCTTATGGGTGGCTCGGCGCCACATGTCGCGCTTACTATAAAAATAATATCAGTAGCTTTGGCCTCGCCTTAGTGGCTTACCTGCTTCGAGTGAGTACATTATTCAAACATACGAATCTGAAACCTCGGTCTTCGGCCTTGAACTGATTGGTTTACTAATACTTCCCGAATCCGCTTCACCCCACGCAGATATGTTTACTTACACAGAGAAAAAAATTGTGTACTTACACAGCTCAGTCTTCGGTCTTGCTCTGACTGACTTTTTATTTTACTTCAAGACTTTATATCGTTCAACTATACATAATTTGTTTATAGATGTAGGTACTCACTCATGCCCTATATCTCTCTTCTGTGCTCATGCGCTATTTGCAGAAAACTTTAGTTTCAAATTCATATGACGACAAATAAACGGACGAATAGTATCAATATACGAAGGTATGCAAACTGTTTTTAAAAAAGCCTAAAATAAAAAATAAGTTATAAAAACTAAAACCCGACTACGAAAAAGCTAATTATGAAAATCTTGTAACTAAAAAAAAGCCTAAAATAAAAAATAATTTATAAAAAATAAAACCCGATTACGAAAAAGCTAATTATGAAAATCGTGTACCTAACTAAAAATAACAAAATAATGTTTTCCATATTATTTATCAGATACAGCAATTCTCTTTTTATATTGATTTTATCTTAGCACTAACTCTTTAAATTTTGATATTTTTTTTATTTTTAACGTTCTAAATATAGAGCCGTGGTCGGGCGTTCCCGCTGAATAATAGGACATGCAAATATTACTGCTCCTTGGTGTCCATAGAATTAGAGCGAGGAACTTAGGACGGCCATCGCTATTGTGTCTTACTGGCATCGGACGGAAGTCGGAACTTCTTTACGGAGGCTATAATTTTTGTAAGATCAGTCAGATCCAATCTAAAATTATTATAAGTAGATACATAGGACATACCGAACGACAACGACCATAATGCACGACGATGGCCTCACTTGTCTTGTTGAACGAAGAACGCCCGACCACGGCTCTATATTTAGAACGTTAAAAATAAAAAAAATATCAAAATTTAAAGAGTTAGTGCTAAGATAAAATCAATATAAAAAGAGAATTGCTGTATCTGATAAATAATATGGAAAACATTATTTTGTTATTTTTAGTTAGGTACACGATTTTCATAATTAGCTTTTTCGTAATCGGGTTTTATTTTTTATAAATTATTTTTTATTTTAGGCTTTTTTTTAGTTACAAGATTTTCATAATTAGCTTTTTCGTAGTCGGGTTTTAGTTTTTATAACTTATTTTTGTCCGTCGTTGATGTCACAGACACGCCATAATTACACAACAGTACTCATGCGGATTGTTCATGGAATGCTGAAAGAAATGAAAGTTTCACGAGGAAAATTAAAAACGTACAGGCTTGTACTGTACATTTTAAATTTTCCTTATGGAACCTGACACGGTTGGCTGCACCGCTCGCTTCGCCCGTGATGTTAGCTCACCACACCGGCTCCTGTCGCAGCTAGGTGCCGTGCCAGTGCTTTGATCGCGCCGGCTACACTGAACTGGACGGAAAACACCAAAAATTTTTTTCATAGCCGTTTCGAACGTCCCTCTTTCAGTGCGGGCGGGAGGAAACCGGACGGGCTAAGCGCTACCGCCTAGCGAAGTGAGGGCCTACAGTTTCCCGTGAGCCGTGGTGTAACTCGTGTTCAAGAATTACACCTAACAAACTCGGACAGAGTGGTGCGCGGCAATGGGGATCTCTGTGGGAACTCACAACCCACCGCTTATAGAGTCGGTATCCCTTGACCGCGCACTATCCGCTCGACGTGGGCGAAGCTTTCCTGCGTAACTCGCGTTTGATAATATATATGATTAGGCTTGCCACCTGTCCCGGTTTGGCCGGGACAGTCCCGTTATTCTGTAACTTGTCCCGAGTCCCGGTTTGAATTGTAAATGTCCCGGAATTTATTACAAAATCGAAGAGCGAAGGATTGACAATTTACGCGCCGCGCTGCCGCCGCCGCGCCGCCATGGCATGCCGGCGGCGGCCGGTGTCAGTGACTGGACTGACTGACTGACTGTCAGGTCAGTTCGGTGGCGCTGCTAGTCCGTGCCGCCTGCACGCTGCCCGCCCGCCGTCGCTGACTGACCACCCCGCCGCCCGCCGCGCCGCCTCCCTGCCCGGGCGCTCTAAAGTCCTACCTACTACCTAGTTAGTTGCGCACGAAGTAACTATTAAGTAATCTGTGGTTGCGCCCGCGTCTCCAAAAGCGTAGGACTCGACGCTGTCGTCGATTTGTGTGTTACGTAGGTACGCGTCGTCCGTCAATCGCCGTTCATTGCGTAGTTACATACCTATACTATACGTGGTGTGGTTTTGAATACTGTGTGAGAATACTCTAATTGAATACTGTGTCGTAAAAAATGAATGAAAACTTTGAATCTATGCCCGGGCCGAGTAAGCGGGCAAAGAGACATTCACACTATAACAGTCAGTGGGAAAATAATGAAGATTATAAAGAATGGCTGAGGAAGGTGGACGATCTTACAGCTAAGTGTGTGTTGTGCAACATACAGTTCACAGTCAAGTTTGAAGGTGTTAACGCAGTAACCAACCACAGCAAGACTAAGAAACATCAAGATTTCATAAAAAACTTTAAGCAAAATCGTCAAATTGCAAATTTTTTCGTAAAAAAAAATTCTTCGGAAGAAGACCAGGTGACAAAAGCAGAGCTGATATCAGTTTATCACAATGTCAAACATGGACTGAGCTACAATAGCTTCGACTGCCAAACTAAACTACATTCAAAAGTGTTTCCGGACAGTAAGATTGCTAAAAATATGGCATGCGGTCGTACAAAAGCATCGGCCATAGTTTTGCGTGTACTAAGCCCATACTCGCAAGAACAGACTATAAACGACATAAAACTGTCACACTACTTTTCTGTTTTGTCAGATGCAACAAACGTCGGAAATGTAAAGACGTTTCCATACGCTGTGCAGTACTTCAAGAAGGACTCTGGCATTTGTCGTAAAGTGTTGGACTTTTATGAGGATCCTAATGAAAGCTCCGAAGACATTTTCAAACGTATCAAAGACATAACGGAGGAGAATGGTTTTTCACTTGAACAAATAACTTCATATTCTGCAGACAATGCTTCGATTAACTACGGTAAACACAAATCGGTATATGTAAACTTACAAAAATCTAATAAAAACATTATTAAAGCCAACTGCTTATGCCACGTGATCAACAATGCTATAAAAAGAGCTGTCAATTGCCTATCGTTTGATGTTGAGTGCCTGGTTTTGAAAGTGTTTGCTGAATTCAGTTCTTCAGCAAAAAGAGCAGAACAGCTGAAAGAGTTCTGTGATTTTGCAGCTATTGAATATAAAGATATTCTACGACACGTACCGACCCGATGGTTATCTCTTTTCCCGGCTATCGATCGACTCGCTTATTGCTGGCCAGCTTTGAAGAATTATTTTTTGGCGAAAGGGGAAGAAGATTGTAGTAAAATTATCTGGCAATTTGTCGGAGAAAATCAAGCCCAAGAATCCCACACTTCAGAAGGACTACCAGAATGCTACATTTACTTTCTTCATAACTTGCTACCGATCTTCGAAACTGCTGTTCGACTGCTGGAATGTGATTCAACAACACCTATTGAAGTTCATGATATTATGTGCACATTAAAGTCAAAAATTGAAAATCGTGTATCTGATAAGTTTTTTGGCAGCAAGGTGAAACAGATAAAAAATAAATTAAACGGCCAAGACAGGGATACCTTTGAAAGGGAGGCTATAATGTTTTTGCGCAAATGCAGTGCATATTTACAAGATTATTATACGTTTGATTCGGGGTTTTTTAAAAAAATATCAAGCCTTTCTTTAAAGAAAGAACTGTTTTTGTGGGATGTCCTTGAAAATTTAGTAAAATCTCTCAATGTTGAAATTAACACGGATAAACTGTATGAAGATTATTGCACATTGCGCGAAAACACAAAACACATCAAATCTCTGGAAATATCAGAAGATAAAATGTGGTCTAATTTTTTTGTAAATTTTGCTGCCCCAGAACTATACAAAGTGATTTGTTTTATAATGTCCGTTCCTATTAGCAACGCATATGCTGAAAGAATTTTCAGCCATATGACAAATTTATGGTCAAAAGAAAGAAATAAGCTTGGAATCGAAATGGTGAAGGCTGAAATACAAGTAAGATTAAACTTTTCTCTCACTTGTAGTGAATTCGCAACTTTCATTAATGAAAATACAAGCCAATCCATTAATTTAATAAAGGCAGCAAAATCGGATCAGAAATACACATGGAAAAGGAAATGATTCCTAGGTAGTATGATACTACTACCATTTTTCAGTACATAATACATATTTTCTTCGTACTTATTGAAATAGCGCATTTTTATTTTTGCTTTGTCATTCCTACGAAATAATTTGTCCCGGCCTATCAAACATTGGAGGTGGCAACCCTATATATGATCCAGGTAGAGTTATGTTTCTGGACTGGACCCTGGACGCCCACTTGGATGACGCATGTCCCCAGTTGGTGGCATACATACCTCTACTCTACATACATACAACGTCACACCGCCTGTTTCCCAATGAGTGTAGGCAGAGACTATGCATGCCCACGTGCAACGTCTTTGACACACCTGCCGCGCCGCCTCGCACATTCTATTATTGTTCTTCATACAAGCTCGCTCGTCGGGTATGGGCACTACACGCTTGACCCTTTTGAGCACATGCCCGATCTAGTCCAGGTACGTGCGCCCTATGGCGACCCTTTCCTACTCAAATCCGCCCCATCAATCTCTTTCGTTAGTCTCCTATCATCCATTGTTTCTGCACTATCGAACCAGCACCGGAGCAGGCACGACCGAAGGGAAGCACCGACGTGGCACCTAGTTCACCCGGTGTTATGGGCTGACATCACGGATGTTGTAGGTGTTGAAGCCAACCGTGTCAGTTTGCATAAAAAAAAGCATTCCATTCTCAACCTTGTCGCTTGTCTCACCTCCTCTTCTCCATAAGTGCGCACGCACTCTGAGATCCAGCGAGACGCGCCGCCGCCACCTCCACCGCCGCCGCGCCGCCTCCAAAGCGCCGCACGTTTACATAATAATTAGACTTTGTAATCGATTGCGAATACAGTCCCCGCTCGCACGTGCTCACACACGCCCTCGCACACAACTCACACGAGCGCGAGAGTGATCATATCTCGCCTCCTCCGCGCCGTGTGCGTGCGTATGTACTCGCGTTTCGCCGTGACGTGTGGCGTAGTTTGCGTCAATTTATGGCGTCGCCGCCACCGTGACGTCGCGCGGATTCCGAAACTGCCCATCGGAGACGGACGCACCGTTATCATTTTCCTCGTACTGGTGACGTTTGTCTTGGTTCTTGTATACATACCTTCATAAAACGAGTAGATAATTAATAACATTTTTATTATTTTATGTATTGTGTGATGGTACGGGAACCCTTGGTGCGCGAGTCCGACTCGCACTTGGCCTGTTTGGATATGGTGGCCCCGACGACGTTAGTGGAGGAGTGTGGTTATGGCGATGCATCACGCTAATTGCTTTGAAACACGACTCGGCCGACATTGAATAAGGATGGAAGGTCGGCATAACTCGTGGATATCTTAGATGTGGTCGCGGCTAACGCCCGGTGCCTGTCACCGCCGCCTCGGCAGAGGATTGCGACGTCTTTGCGCGCCCTCGTTGGCTGTCGATGTCGACATGCCTTCGCCGAGTGGTTGCGAAGCTCTGCGAAGTGTCGCACTACAAAGGTGTGGAACGGGCTCCCAGGGAATATCTTTTCCTACTCCTACAATCCACGGATCTTCAAATCGCGGGTTAATAGCCTTTCCCCAGTAACATTAGTCCACCTCCAAGCCGGACTGGCGCCTCCTCGGCGGTGAAATTGGCTGCGCCTGAGGTTTCGACCTCGGGCACAGCCACCCAGTTCGGAAGCAATAACAAAAAAAGCTCTATGTTGATTGGTAGGTTTTGGCGACACTGTTTTCCCTGTAATAGATCGCTTTTCCATGGTCTACATTGTAGCCAATATTCCTCACATCACTTTTCCATGGTCCATATTGTGGCCAATATTCCTACCATCACTTCCATGATCCATATTGTGGCCAATATTCCTCACAACACTTCCATGGTCCATATTGTGTGTGGCTAATATTCCTGACATCACTTCCATGGTCCATATTGTGGCCAATATTCCTCACATCACTTTTCAAAATAGTTCCTGTGTCGTACGGCGATAATATGGAACTGTCTTCTGGTGAGTTTGTGCTACCTATAACCTGGGGATCTTCAAAAGGCGTGTATAATATAATAAGTATATTTGACGATGATATTTTTCCGCCTTATACATGGCGCCTGTGGTTTCGCGTGGGTGGTGTTTTTGGCTGTGTCTGATGTTCCGTTGAAGTTTTGGGCACAGACACCCGTTCCGGCCGTCTATAAAAAAATATCCCGTTCGGATTGGTATCCGCCCCTAATGGAAGATCGGTCGAAACGGCTTTCGGGTTTTCCGTCCAGTTCACCATAGCCACTATAGCACGAGCAAAGGTAAGCACTGACATGACGATGTGTTATGGTATGACACCACAGCTAATGTAGCTAACCGTGTCAAGTGCCATAAAAGAATGTGATCTCGATGTTTGTAGAATGTTCGCGCGGCGACCGCGGGCTGGCGACCTGTTGCTCTCCGCCCCCCTAATTGTATTCAGATTACCCTCAGAAAAGTGATAAATCTTCTCAGGCGACCCCGCCCGCCCCCCTCGCTGGCCGGGACCCCCTCGTCTACCCTTCCGGCTCGTTTATTTTTTACGACAGATTTAATTGTGCTCGTCCTTGACACACATGCGGAGTCAGGGTCGAGCGGGGGTCGTCCGTCCTTCGGTGCGTCTGCTTCGCCTCGCCCGCCCGAGAGGCGAGACAATGACGGCTTGCGATGGAGGTCTAGCTAGCCCTTGCGCTGACGCTGTGACGCGGTGCTCTCTCGTTCGATGTATCCTTCATGTAGTGGTAGCCGTTAGAATAAGCAAAATATCTCCAAGATCGCATTCGACTAAAATGTGTCACGATTGCCAATCGTGACAGGGTTGCCAAATGTCCGGTTTTGGACCGGACAGTCCGGGTTTTGTGGCTAGTGTCCCGTCTCCAAAATATTGAAAAACCGGACATCCAAACATACGGGTTTTTCTTTATATAGGTATTTGTTTTGTTCAGAACATTTAAATACTAATCTTTCTTCAATATTGCAAACAGTTCGATCAATTCAATCATAATACTCTCAATTTGTTGGCTGCCTTTTATTTATTACCCTTTAATTTTTTATATTAAAGTATTAAAGATCATGAAACATTTTGTTCTTAAAAATCAAAGGCCCTTTGATGAAAAATGCCCGATTTTTTCAACTGAACCATCTGGTAACCCTCAGTGTAATCAGCGCCACTGATCTAAAATGCCCCTAACACCTACCTCGACTACTGCGTACGAAACGAGACGAGTCTTGGGACATCCGTGGCCATTTTGATATTATAATAACCCTAGGTCCGTCTGGGGTTCCGTGGCGAATGTTGTAAGTGCGGTTGTTTTCGGACAGTTTGACCCCCCAATGAGACTTGTTTTTGTTATTGTGTTCATACAACTGTGAAATGGCGCTTTATTTCAAATCGTCGCGCGCACGCGGCCGCGGTGGACCCCTCGTTCCCCCTGACGAACATACAACACATAAATCTGAGGTGTGGAGGCGCCTGGGGAGTCGCGGCGGTGGTGGTGGTGGGTGCTAGAAACTCTAGTCTAGTTTTCACTTTCATTGCCACCCAACCCCTTTAAACGTCGTCGCTCCTTACAAATTGTAAAACCGCCCTCTGAAAGCGACAGTCCCGCGGAGGTAATGAGAACACCAACAAGCTCTTTTGGGCGTATTTATACGAGACGCTTCAACTAGGCGTGTCTTTTGTTTTATGTAATCCGGTATGCGTGGCTGAGTCGGAGGGGCCAAAGCGCATGCTCCGACCAGCCAATATCACCTCCGAGAAGGTAGAGGTCTTACCGGAGATTTCCCTGGATTGCTGGCTATACTGGACTAGAGGAAAACACAATCGAGGCTGCTATGCGGCCATCTTACATCCAGTACGGTGGTGCCAACCCAGTCGGCTACAATTTGAGCCTACCACCTAGTAAAGGGCAAGGGAAGGGACCTACAGTTTTACACCGGTTCCGAACGGTGAAGCAGCACGTAAATTTCTTCGTCAGAAAAAACTGATGTCTTGCCTAGCTGCAAACTACGAAGGCTGCAAGAGTTCAGCATGCAGGATTTTGCTCCGACCAGCCAATATCACCTCCGAGTACGTGGCGTACCGGAGAGTTCCCTCTGGATTGCTGACTATGCTATTACCGCCGCACACAAGCTCGTCCGAGCTGCCGTCTCTAAGGTGGATCGTCATCCTAATGGAAGCCAATCTGTGCTCGTAGATGACATTATAAGAAAAACCGGCCAAGTGCGAGTCGAACTCGCGCTCTGAGGGTTCCGTATCGCCATGTCATGCGCAACTCACGCCATCTATGGCGTGTATTATGAAATGCTTCATATTAGTTAAAATTCATGATTAGTTAAAATGCTTCATACTGTTGGTAGATGGAGCGCATACACTTTTTAGTTTATACTATGGGGACCCCTGTGAATCCGATTTTTGGTACTATTAGTACTAATACGCAGTTTAGCTAGGTGAATACAGGACCAATTCGGATAAATATTCACGGATATCGATATTATATCGATATGAGATAGTCGACGCGACGCGCGGCATACCAGCGTCGCTAGTTGGTTTAGTTGCGGTGCGGCTCTGTGAGATCAGAATTCCTCCGACACCGCAGAGCGCGTGCCGGCCGCGCGCCGCCGCGCCTCGGCCACACCGCACGCGCGCTCCGCTGCCCGTCGTCCTCGTCCTACCTACCTACTGCGCTCCAGCTAGGCTTGCCACGTACCCGGGATTTCCGGGATTGTCCCGGGCACGGCTCCAATGTTCCATGTCCCGGTCGAAGGGTAATTTTGTCCCGGGAAGAGTCCAGATGCTGATGAAGTGCTCAAATTAGAAATTTCCTTCATTTTAGTGAAGTGGTGTTATGCTTACTAAAGTTGTTCGCTTTAAAACAATCGCTAAGAGTTTGCCGTAAAAATTATAACAGAAAAATATTGATCTTTTCTTTACATACATACATACACACCACATGCTGTATCCCGACAATCAGGGTAAGCAGAGTAATCGGTGTTGTGCTGCAAGTACTCATAAATTACAGCACAACACCGGCATCTTGTCTTTATCCCTTAGTCGCCTTTTACGACATGCACGGGGAGAGATGCAGTTGCGCTTTTCTTTCTCCACCATATTTATGAAGGACTGCAATAGTAGATATGTCCCGGGAAGGCTAACATCAAATCTGGCAAGCCTAGTTCTAGCTGGAGTCTAACATCGGCGCAACCATCGTCCCAACTGGCTGGACAAATCTCGTGCGACACATCCACTGATACATGCACCATATCGCTGCGTGATAGATATGGTGCGTAACGTGACAATCCGCCGACGACGCACAAAGTAGTCGATATTGGACACCGGGTGGCTAAGCTCAAGTGGCAGTGGTCTGGGCATGCTAGCCGAAGAGACGACGACCGTTGGAGTAACCGTGTCCTACACTGGCCTGGCGACCGTGGACAGAAAAACGGAGCGTGGGAAGTCCACCCGCAATGTGGGACGACGGCATCAAGTACGTCGGCGGAAAGCAGTGGTTCCTTATGGCTGAAGGCCGGGAGGACTGGAGGAAAATTGGAGAGGCGTATGTCCAGCAGTGGACGCCTACTGACGACGGCTGACTGACATCCACTGAAATTGTCAAGCGAGATGTCATTGCTAAATGCCAAAAGGTTTCGAGTTCTGAGTTTGTCGCACCAGATATTATAATTTGGAGGTTCTTTCAGCTTTGAATATCCTGCCCGGAGCGGGGATATGGTAGGTAGTAAGTACTGCAACCGAGCCAAATGCGCAGGACTTTTGGGCCACGAATGCCGTGGTCGATTTTTGTTGACTTATAAGTCGAGAACTACTAAATCAATTCACATGGAGCTTTCACTCACGTTTTCTATCACATCTAAGGTTGGTTAGGTATAGGATATTTTGCCGCGAAGCAACGCCGCGGGAACAGATAGTGCATATGCATACTACATACTCGTATCGTCACAATTTTTCCTCTAGACGAGTCGCGAGTTGTCTCATACATAACATAAGTCATACATAACTTTTCGGTTTGAAGATTAAAGAGGGTTAATTAAATGGATCCGCAAATATTCCGACGAGGGTCTAGCTAACGTCTAGCTAGAGCTAGACTAAACGTCTTGTTGTTTTTTTTTTATGGAAACCGACACGGTTGGCTACATCACCTACAACATCCTCGATGTCAGCACATAACACCTTGGTGAACTAGGTGCCCTGTCAGTGCTTCCCATCGGTCGTGCCAGCTACATTGAACTGGACGGAAAATACGAAGCATTGGTGGCATCAACCAGGGGCGGGTTAAGCCCTACCACTTAGTAAGATCGGAAGGGAAGGGACCTTATAGTTTTATTAAGAATCTGATCCACGGTCAGCCTCCAACGGTCGAGCGGTCACCCATCGTACGGACCGCGCCCAGGTGTGCTTATGATCACAACCAAAAGTCGACCGACCGCACCACTGAGCTACCGAGGCTGTGCAAATTGTAATTTTTTGCCTTTCCACCGTCGTTTTAGTTGCTCCCCCGTCCACGCTACGCGGCCATCAGCCGCATCTAACGCAGTTCGAGTTCGAGTGTGCGCGGCCGGCATTCCGCGCGCTCGGTATGACGTACCGTGTAAACACCGCCCGGCGCTCCTCGGGTTGGGGGGGGGGGGAGTGGAAGGAAGCGGCTGCCGGACATTCCTCGCTGTGTAGCGAAGCGAATAGCGATTGAGAACGCCAAGAACGTTACATGTATGGACGGCGGGCCTTCCCCGCGCCAGCGTAACGCGATATTTGTAAAAACGTACAAATAAGATTCGTTACCACCCAATCAGAGCGCGATACCAGCCGATACCACCCAATCAGAGCGCGCGCCGTCCCCTACGCTACCCGCGGAGCTCGGCGACGCTGTTTCTCATATAAGCATTGGACAGTCCGACGTCAAAACTCTTGTAAATGTTCTTGGAGAACGCTTAGCCAGCTACTTACACGCACGTTGGGTCGCGACCACCACCACCACGCCAAGCCAACCTCCACACCAAACCTACCACTACCACTTTAGTTTGCTGAGACTAGCTCTTTTTGTTTAATTTTTTTTTATTGAAACTGACACGGTTGGCTACATCACCAACAACATCCGTGATGTCAGCCCATAACACCGGGTGAACTAGGTGCCATGTCAGTGCTTCCCTTCATTTCATGTCGGCTACACTGAACTGGACGGAAAACACGCGAACTATTTACAAAGCCGTTTCGACCGACGTTTCATTCAGTGCGGTGGTATCAACCCGGGCGGGATCAACCCTACCACCTAGTAAGGTAAGAAGGGAAGGGACCTACAGTTTTACGTGGAATACGAACCACGGTCAGCGCCCGGGTGTGCTTAACAACAGTCGACCGACCGCTGCACCACTGAGCTACCGAGCGAGGCTGACATCTCCTTTCAACTCTCTCTTTTACGAGCACGGTTAAATCCGTCTCTGAATGACACGATAGATTAGTAAGTTTATTGTGCAATCGTTGGTTTGTTGTTTTGATTTTTTCACGTCGTCGTCGTTATTCGTTAGTGTGTGTGAGTGCGCGATGTGCCGCGGTCGGTCGGTACACACATCGACCTCATTAATGTTGCGTCGTTAAAGGTCGGGCGTAAACAAATAGATAGGTATCGCTCGAGTTTATCTGTGATTCACGCCGCCACGCTGTCTGCCGCTCGTCTAGCGTCCGCCGCCCCGCACCGCGCGGACCGGACGGATCCTAATGCGATAATACGACGCGTCGGATAGAGAGAGATTATCTGCCCTGGCTGTGATGTGTGGTGAAATGTGAGTCTATTTCGCAGTGCGAGTGCTACCATACCGCCACCTGAAAGACTTCCTGGCTCCTACGGCTCCTTTAGCTCCTTTCGGCCAGACTTCGGCTCGAAGGAAAGTGTGGTATGATGTTTTGGTGGTTTAAAAAAAAATGCGACGCATCTTCTCTATATTAACCCTAACCTAATGTTGAGGCGGTGCATGTCGTTTTTGTTACGTTTCGTTTCGAGCCGAGTCAACCCGAGCCGTGTTTCCGTTAGGAGCCGCAGGAGCCGCAAAGGCTTTCAGGTGTCAAACCCGAGTGGTACCGTTCGCTCGTCAAGTGAAATGTGAATGCCGGCACTGACTGTTCTGTGCTCTATGATGGTGGCGATCGCGATGGTGGCCTTGCTTCGCAGATGATTCTTACATTAGATCACTTTTAGACAAATTTGAACACAAGCAAACTTGCCGTTAAGTTACCAACATCGCGGAGCGTTTTACATATACACGCTGTAACGTTATGGTTGGTAGCCCCCTTTTTTTCACCGAAAACTGATTATGTGCGTAACAGGTTTTTTTACCATTAAAAAAAAACACTTGTATCAAGTGAAAAAAAAACATCAGCCTCGGAAGCTCAATGGTGCGGTCGGTCGACAGTCGGTCGGATCATAAGCGCACCTGGGCGCGGCCAGTGGATGGATGGATGACCGCTCGACCGTTGGAGACTGACCGTGGTTCGGATTCCACGTAAATCTGTAGGTCCCTTCCCTTCTTACCTTACTATGTATGTGGTAGAGTTTGACTGGCCCGGCTGGGTACCACCGCACCGAATGAAAGGTCGGTTGAAACGGCTGTTTAAATAGTCCAGTTCAGTGTAGTCGGCACGACCGAAGGGAAGCACTGACTTGGCACCTAGTTCACCAAGGTGTTATGAGCTGACATCACGGATGTAGTAGATGATGTAGCCAACCGTGTCAGTTTCCATAAAAAAAAAGCGTGTACCCATATCTTCAAATGCTTAGTTAGAAGCTATACCATCATCACGCTATCATAAATTGGAACTGAGCAGTAAGTAGGGTCTGAAACGGTCGAATTCGAAGCAAATTTCGAATCTAGTGTTGCATGTAAGCCGGTGCACTTTCATCGCAGTGTGTTAGTAGTTAACACAGGTGCATATCGATATGCAACATAAAACATATGCCTTGTCGTCCGTATATACGCGCGGTGGTGCAGCAAAGAACACATAACGAGGCGTGCGTTGTTTTATGTACTGCCGGCGGTGGAGCAGCGGGGGAGCGGGGAGGGCGCGGGGGGCGGGGTACATAGCGCGGGAGGCGCGCGGCGGAGGAGAACGCATCTCCCGCGCGAGAGCGAAAGTGCAGTGACGGGAGGCCGGAGGGCGAAGTGCAGTTTGAGGCGCGTCGTGTGCAAACTGCATAAGCGATTCATCTACTTACTCGTTTAAGCGTTGTGGGCCTTACGTTATGTATTTAAAAGTTAAACGGTTTTATTCACAATCGTTTTCCGTACCGTGTGGGTTCGGTACTTGAAAAGAATAGCCCCACTGCATCTTCCCCATGCATGTCGTAAAAGGCGACTAAGGGATCAGTACCCTAATCACGAGATTAACCTACAACGCTACGCTACGCTACGCCGTGTTCTCCGCATCATTTTGTATGGGGAAACGAAGTTCGCAAATCTATCACTAGAGGCGCTGCTCCGTTTCTCCATACAAAATGACGCGGAGAACACGGCGTAGCGTAGCGTAGCGTAGTAGGTTAAATCTCGTGATTAGGGTACTGGACAAGATGCCGTGCTAAAGGGCGACAGGCTCGCCACCTCTCACCTAGGCACGGTACTTCCACAGAGTCATGCAACAGGCGGGTCTTCGTGCCTTACTTGCTGCTTGATCGATTGAATCTTCGAATAATTTGCGAAACGTGGTGTACGGTGTTGTGCTGTAATTTACCAGAGTTTTTACAGCACAACACCGATTACTCTGCTTACCCCGATTGTCGGGATACAGCGTGTGTGATATGTACATCACGGGCCAAGACGTATGGCCCTATCACCATGAGCACTCTGCCGGCGACGACGACGACGTAACCGCATACCTCGGAAAACCGACCGCGAATTAAATCGTTCGATGTTTTCACCACGCGATGTTCGTTATTCGCGTAAGTTCTTTCGCGAAAGTTTTAACCGTCACGACGGAACTTTCTTTCTTCGGAAACGACAACAAATAACAGCGACAATATTCTCGATTTTTGCGCAACGTGTCGTCGCAAAAGTATGAAAATGAAAAGCATATAGCGCGTTAATACCGCCGCCGTCGTCGCTCGTCGCGTCGCGTCGTCGTCGCTCGTCGCGTGGCGTCGTGATTACGCGTTTGCGAGGAGTCTTCGTGTATAAACTGACCGATGCGCGAAGTGTTGCCGACACGCGCTATACTCTCCGCGTGAGATCCAGTACATAGTAAGCCGTGTGGTCAGCGTGCGTATGCCTATAGTATAGACAAATGGCTGCTTGCTCACTAGATGATAACGAACGGCACGGCATCAGTGGAGGCAAAATTAATTAAATGCCGTGACGCTACCGTTGTCGTCATCGTGCCATTACAGATGCCGTACTGTTATCGTGCCGTCTAGTGCTGCACGCATGCTGCTAGCAGCCATTGCGTATAGTCCACGCAACGGGACGCAACCAAATCCACCTCATCTCAACTGGAGGGTTGAGACAACCAAATCCACCTCGTCTCAACTGGAGGATTGACACATCCAAATCCACCTCGTCTCAACTGGAGGATTGAGACCACCAAATCCACTTCGTCTCAACTGGAGGATTGAGACCACCAAATCCACTTCGTCTCAACTGGAGGATTGAGACAACCAAATCCACCTCGTCTCAACTGGAGGATTGAGACAACCAAATCCACCTCGTCTCAACTGGAGGATTGAGACAACCAAATCCACCTCGTCTCAACTGGAGGATTGAAGTTGGAGGAGTGTTCAGGGCTGCCCAGCCTGCATGTAATGTAGTGCACTATCCTCGCCACCGTTCTTTAGGGCCAACAAATCTTACTCAGTATTCAACTGCAGCGATGCGACTTGAGCTAAGTTGAGAGCCTCGGATATCGGTAGCGAATGTAATAGTGATGTGTCCCGGTGGTTGTTGCAGGTCAACAGAGCGTCCCGATGCCGCCGCGGCCGTCGTCCTCGCAGTCGGACGGCAGCGGCCCCACGTCGCGCGCGGGCGGCGCCCCGCCGCCGGGGGCCTCCGGGCCGGGCGCGCCGCCCGCTGGCGCCGCCGGCGTCGCCATGGCCGCCCAGTACCCGCCGCCGCACCACGGCTACAAGCCGCCGCCGCCGCCGGTCGGCGCGCAGCACTACCCGCCGGCACCCTACCCGCCCTACCCGCACCACCCGCCGCACCCGCGCAACCACCACCCCTACCCGCCGGCACCCTACCCGCCCTACCGGCACCCGCCGCCGCCGCCGCCGCCGCCCCAGCACCACCAGCACTACCTCAAGCAGGTCAGTCAGTACCTATACTCACCACACCATCGTCGCGTCGTCTCTACTCGACTATAACTCATATACCGTAGCGTACATTCAAATATCCAGAATGTTATTCAGTCTAATAATATAGCCTTTCCCCAGCGACATTAGTCCACCTCCTCGGGGGTGAAATTGGCCGCTCCTGACGCTTCGACCTCGGGCACAGCCACCCTGTTCGGAAGCAATAAAAAAGTCTACGCTCATGCACAAGTGTGACTTTTACAAGTCCACCAATATGTACCATTGTTGGACGAGGAAGGGCTGTCGCCTTTCACCCCAATGCCCCTTGTTTAAACACACGAGACGCCCCGACCAGAGTCGCTCCCGCTCCGGATAGCTTCTGGTAGCGTTCCTGTCTGTTGTCTTAACCGTAATCCACTCTTGATTGCTGCTGCAGCATCTAGGGCACAAACACCCGCTCCTATAGCTTCTGGTAGCGTTCCTGTCTGTACTCTAACATGTAATCCATTCTTGATTGCTGATGCAGCACCTAGGGCACAAACACCCGCTCCTATAGCTTCTGGTAGCGTTCCTGTCTGTACTCTAAACATGAAATCCACTCTTGATTGCTGCTGCAGCACCTAGGGCACAAAGACCCGCTCCTATAGCTTCTGGTAGCGTTCCTGTCTGTACTATAACATGTAATCCACTCTTGATTGCTGCTGCAGCACCTAGGGCACAAACACCCGCTCTTATAGCTTCTGGTAGCGTTCCTGTCTGTACTCTAACATTGAATCCACTCTTGATTGCTGCTGCAGCACCTCGGGCACAAACACCCGCTCCTATAGCTTCTGGTAGCGTTCCTGTCTGTACTCTAATATGTAATCCACTCTTGATTGCTGCTGCAGTACCTAGGGCACGAACACCCGCTCCTACGCTCCTATAGCTTCTGGTAGCGTTCCTGTCTGTACTCTAACATGTAATCCAATCTTGATTAGTGCTGCAGCACTTAGGGCACAAACACCTGCTCCTATAGCTTCTGGTAGCGTTCCTGTCTGTACTCTAACATGTAATCCACTCTTGATTGCTGCTGAAGCGCCTAGGGCACAAACACCCGCTCCTATAGCTTCTGGTAGCGTTCCAGTCTGTACTCTAACATGTAATCCACTCTTGATTGCTGCTGAAGCGCCTAGGGCACAAACACCCGCTTCTATAGCTTCTGGTAGCGTTCCTGTCTGTACTCTAACATGTAATCCACTCTTGATTGCTGCTGCAGCACCTAGGGCACAAACACCCGCTTCTATAGCTTCTGGTAGCGTTCCTGTCTGTACTCTAACATGTAATCCACACTTGATTGCTGCTGCAGCACCTAGGGCACAAACACCCGCTCCTATAGCTTCTGGTAGCGTTCCTGTCTGTACTCTAACATGTAATCCACTCTTGATTGCTGCTGCAGCACCTAGGGCACAAACACCCGCTCCTATAGCTTCTGGTAGCGTTCCAGTCTGTACTCTAACATGTAATCCACTCTTGATTGCTGCTGCAGCACCTAGGGCACAAACACCCGCTCCTATAGCTTCTGGTAGCGTTCCTGTCTGTACTCTAACATGTAATCCACTCTTGATTGCTGCTGCAGCACCTAGGGGACAAACACCCGCTCCTATAGCTTCTGGTAGCGTTCCTGTCTGTACTCTAACATGTAATCCACACTTGATTGCTGCCGCAGCACCTAGGGCACAAACACATGGGCCCGCCCGCGACGCAGCACGGCGGCGCGCCGGAGGGCCCGCCCGGCGGGGCGGTCGGCGGCGGGGCGCCGGCGGGCGCGATGCCGCCTCCGACCGCGCCGGACGCGCCGCACGCCGCCGACAACAACGGGCCTGCGCCGGCGCCCTCGGTCACGTCGCTCGTCACCACCGGCCCAGACGGCGCGCCGCTCGACGAGGGCAGCCAGCAGAGCACGCTGAGCAACGCCTCCGCAGGTACATATAGAACCCTCTGTAAAGGTCGTCGTTCTAAGGTCTAACCTGAGGCGTACAAATACATTCGCGCATGACGGTGAGCATAAAATTCTGCGAGTGTAGTAGTGCTCAGGCCATGTATAGGTGCATGACAAACATTTGTATTAGAGAAATGCATTTGTGTGCGTACGTGTGTTCGCCTCAGGTTAGGCCGTCCACGCTTTACCTACCTACAACGGTTGTAATAGAGTGTTTTCATTTTACGAAGGCACAAGGGATATGAGGAAGTGGTGTGAGACCGCGCGGAGCTCAGTAGGGAACGACTCGGTTCGACGGAGCGACGCGGAGACGTGTAGAACGTGTGTACCGACCGGGCACCGGGTTCGTTCTCTACTGAGCTCCGCGCGGTCGCCTCTAGCTGCCGTAGGGTTGTGCCGTCTAGTGCGCAAGCAGCCATTGACGTACAATCGATGCAACCAGACGTAACCAAATCCACCTCGTCTCAACTGGAGGATTGAGACAACCAAATCCACCTCATCTCAACTGGAGGATTGAGACAACCAAATCCACCTCGTCTCAACTGGAGGATTGAGACAACCAAATCCACCTCGTCTCAACTGGAGGATTGAGACAACCAAATCCACCTCGTCTCAACTGGAGGATTGAGACAACCAAATCCACCTCGTCTCAACTAGAGGATTGAGACAACCAAATCCACCTCGTCTCAACTGGAGGATTGAGACAATCAAATCCACCTCGTCTCAACTGGAGGATTGAGGCAACCAAACCTGGTCTCTCCACCACTTCCTACTTCGTACCCCTCGTGCCTTCGTAAAATGAAAACACTCTACAACCAAGCAAGGTGTACAGAAATGCACTGCTTAATAAATATCATAGTCATGAACCACTTTTAAATTGTAAAAAATACCACAATGTGGTCCTTGTCGTGATCCCTATATTTTTTTTTTATGTGATCCGTTATGTGGGGCTGAATCAGAGGGGCCAGAGCAGATGCTCCGACCAGCCAATATCACCTCCGAGTAGGTGTCATGCCGGATACTTCCCCCTTTCGATAGCTGGCTTTCTTTCTTTCTTCCCCCTTTCGATAGAGGCCCTACTACACTTCGAGAGGCGTGCCAAGATCCAAAGAGAGTTTGCCGCCTCCCGGAAGAATTCGAGCGGTTGGAGTAAGGCCGTAGGGCGCGCAAATGGAGTGGGCTTAAGCTCGGAGAACGAGTCCGAACAATAACAGCTTTCTTTCCCAGGCTTTACCGTGCTGAACTTTCGTCCAGCCCGGTGGTATAACCCATTTTTTTAACTGTGCACTTCGAGCTGTCAAAGTCGTTAGGTTGGCAGGTCTGAATTCACCCCCCGCTTACTTCCTCACCTCTCCGCCGACGCCTATCATTACACGCCCTTGCTGTGTGTGTGTGTGTGAGTACTGATAGGTGTCGGCGGAGAGGTGAGGAAATAAGCGGGAGGTGAATTCTGTCCTGCCAACCTAACGACTTTGACAGCTCGAAATGCACAATTAAAAAAAGTTTAATTACAAATTTAAAAAACCCCGACCCTGAAAAAGTCAAAAATAATTTCCCTTTACTTTCTTAAAGGAGTCGGGAGACCGCTAAGTAAATTCCCGCGCAGCTCTGAGTTTTTATATTTTATTTACTTAGCGGTCCCCCGACTCCTTTAAGAAAGTAAAGGGAAATTATTTTTGACTTTTTAAGGGTCGGGGGTTTTTTAAATTTGTAATTTAACTTTTATTTCAAGCTTTTTTAAAAAAAAAACGCATGAAAATCGGTTCACTTTTTAAGATAATGAATTTTTTTATTACTTAATTACTTGATTACAAACATAGCTAAGAACCATCCCGATTAAACAAGCTTCCTAATAAAAAAAACCGCATCCAAATCGGTCCATCCGTTTGGGAGCTACGATGCCACAGACAGACACACACACACACACTCACACCCACGTCAAACTTATAACACCCCTCCTTTTTTTTCGTCCAGGGTTAAAAAATGGATTATAGCGACTACATTCGGCTACAATTTATTGCCCACAACCTAGTAAGTTCCGGTGTAACTTGTGATTCGGAACGCTGAAGCAGCAAATAGCACGTTCATAAAGTAACGAAGGTGATGTGACGCGTGTTGCAGCGTCCGGCGAGGAGACGGTGTGCACCACTCCCAAGCCGCGCAAGGAGTACGGCGGCGCGGGCGCGGCCGCCTCGCCCGCCGCACCGCCCCACGACGACTACGACGCGCCGCCCTCGGCGTGGCCGCGGCCGCCCTCTAGTCCTGTGAGTCTCGCTCGACACCTACCCGCTCCCGCATCACCTGCCGGCTGCACCGACTCAACTGTACCCTTTTTTTTATTGAAACTGACACGGTTGGCTACATCGCCTACAACATTCGCGATGTCAGCCCATAACACCGGGTGAACTAGGTGCCACGTCAGTGCTTCCCTTCGGTCGTGCCGGCTGCACTGAACTGGACGACAAAACACAAACTATTTACATAGCCGTTTCGACCGACCTTTCATTCAGTGCGGTGGTAACAACTGGGGCGGGTTAAACCCTACCAAAGCTTCTCATATTACCACCTAGTAATATAAGAAGGGAGTCATATCCCTTAGTCGCCTTTTACCACATACACGGGGAGAGATGCAGTGGGGCTGTTCTTTTAAAGTATCGGCCCCACACGGTACAATACCGGCCCCACGCGGTACCTCTGCCGCGCCGCGCCCGCTACACCGACTGAACAGTACCCTTATCACGAGATTCAACCTACACCGCGTACTACGCTACGCGCCGCCGTGTTCTCCGCATCATTTTGTATGGCCGTCTCCGACGAGTCTTTGCGTGATTGATTACTCTGCTTACCCAAATAATTGTCGGGATACAGCGTGTGTGTGTGGTATGTAATGTATGTATGTATGTACATTAGCACACAATTATGCGACATTTATTTACATATGTTTAGTTGGGCAGCCTCCGCTGATGTGTTTAACATTTCATGGTCCATTCAAATTGTTTGATTAAATGGGAATATATTTTATTTATGTATATCAGAAATGTCAAACTATAAACAAATTAAATGACAACCTGTATAAAATATTTCACTAAATTGTCGCTTACTAAATTCTTGGAATTTCTCTCCTAATTCATATTCTAGAACAGGGATCGCTTCGATATTTTTTAAATCCTAAAATGTACAGCATGAGTAAAAGTTTTATTTTTAACCCTTACATCGCCAACGATTTATTAAACTGAAAACAAAAATACTAATTTAGGCACCTTTGTTCGAGTGTATTATTTTTTTTTATTAATGAAATTATATAGCCCAGTTGCTTTTGAGACTCAAAAAATTATGGTGGGAATGTAGAAGACATGTTGTGCGTTGCAGGTACAGTACCCTCCTAACCACGTACCGCAGGAATCCTACAGATCCAAGGTTTATATTATATTTGTGCCACTATGCATGTGTGTATGTAGCTCTCTTATCATCTAACTAAACTAACACATTACCAGCTAATCACTCAATATACATACTTATGGTCCTATGTGCACGTTAGTTTTACTTAAACTAAGACGTTACATGGTCAAAGGGGATGTCAGTAATTTTATCACTATTGCCGTGCATAAGGGCGATACGCTAGCCACCTATCACCTTGGAACGGCCCTTCCGCCGAGTCATGCAGCGGGTGGGTCTTCGTGCCCTACTTGCTGCTTGATAGTGTTATCTTGTCCTAATACTTTGTTGAATGTGGCGGTCGGTGTTGTGCTGTAATTGACAAGAGTACTTGCTGCAGCACAACACCGACTACTCTGCTTAACCCGATGGTCGGGATACAGCGTGTGGTATGTTTGTATCGCTATTGCTGGGCAGTTTTTTGGCAGTCGGGCCGACCTGCTAAAATCACCTCCAAAACTATCCTCAATAACTACTGAACTAGAGGAGAATGGCGGAGAGAGATGGCGCCATAGCAATACGCATGCCATCTTTAGTCATTAAAAACAAAATTAAAAATTTCGTCCAGTTCGGAATCGGATGATATTATTATGCGCAATAACATGAAAATAATATTATGGATTTTCATTCCGATTGATATTGTAACAGGGGAACGTTCCCATACCACGTGACCAATTTTAGGCCACTTTTGGACTCCCCGTCCCCTTTATGTGGATTAAGCATAATATTACGGTTGTACAATTGACTTAGCCTAATCGGTCACGTGGTATGGGAAAGTTCCCTTAAACGCTCTTCTATATTGCGCGCACTCTACTGCGCTGACAGAAACCGGACCTCCCTGTTCCCACCGGCAGAGTTAAAGTGGCCGCATTCTATAACATGCACTTGCATGCCTTTTTACTTTGTATATTATTTGTTATATTTCTTCCTTTTTCTTTCGTACCTATCCTATATTTGTTGTAACCGGTTATTATTAGAAACATTTATCAAACACAAGTACATCGCAATCACATAATATTTCTGCTACTGATAAAAACAGTTATTTTAGGACTTAGGCCTGTGTGCCGTTGTGAATCTGAATATTTCTTAATATTTTATGTTTTTATGTTAGTACTAAGCACGTACTC
This sequence comes from Nematopogon swammerdamellus, assembly GCA_946902875.1. NCBI lineage: Eukaryota > Metazoa > Arthropoda > Insecta > Lepidoptera > Adelidae > Nematopogon > Nematopogon swammerdamellus. Next base: position 900,356 of record OX336355.1, on the reverse strand, counting down.
GCTTTATATTAGAAAAGGTGCAATAGATCGAAAATTTGGAGATACGGTGGTGTAGTTTCGATTTGCATTTTTCTAATATGAATATTTCTTTCCTACACCTTCTACTATTATACATAATATATCTATAGCATAATTCAGTTGGCTTATTGAAATTCGAAAATATTTGAAAATTTAAAATGTGATCGAATTTATAAATAATTTCAAATCAAATTGCAGATACTAAATAAATAAAAAAATGGTTTAATGTTTATCTCCGTGTAATGTAATGTATTACCAATTGTATAATAATAAATATATACACTAAATCTATGAAGTGTCTTTACAACGTTCAATGTTGTCTTAGTAAATTTTTTAAAATGTAATCTGACAGGGTCGACAACATCGCTTTATCTAATATGTTCACGCCGCGGGGAACTGGGCTGCCGTGGCATTGCTGAACTGCACTGAAAACACGACTAAATCTCCAAAGACATTTCGACCGACTTTCATTCAGTGCGGTGTTCCATTCCAATCCGAGCGGGATAAACCCTACCATCTAGTAAGGGAAGGGATAGTTTAATTAATGCTCTATTTAAATGGTTATTATACAAATGTTTTTATAAAGTGAACGAATTTGTGCAATTTTTCGAATAGGTATTTCGAATAGTGATTAAATTTTGTTTTTTTTTATAGATAAATTGTAAAAATTAATATTTATAAAGCTAACCTTGCATGGCTCTAAACTAGGAGCGTTTCGTCTGAAGGCTGTATTGTACGCCCATTCATGCATTTTGCATGATCAGAAAACCCTTAATGGAAGGCACTCTGTAAAAACAAAAACTGCAAAAAGAAAAAATAATATTTTGATTTAATTTGGAATCCGAACAACCTCTAGCCTCAACGGTCGGTCATTCACCCATTCCAAGTCTTGCATAGCGCCACCGAGCTACCCAGGCTGACAGGCTAACGTAAAACTGTTACATTATGCTATTTTTTTTCTTTACTAAACTTTGGTGTCGGTCTTTTTGGAGTCACAAATTTAGTTTTAAAATATGGTTGCAAATTGTTACAACTGTATTTAATACTACTGTACGTACAACCTGGAACCGTACAAACGCTGACAGATGTACAGGTGTCCGGTTGTCGTGGATTTGTGCTAATTTGATTTGTTGAGTAGATATTTAGCTCGCGCTCTGTTTCATAGATTTTTTTCTAATGCATGTGATGTTATTTTAGAATGCATGTTTTAAGAATGTATGAAGTATTTTCGCCATTTCGCTATTAAATGGTGGTAACTTGCATTATTTATTTAGAATGGCACCGTGACTACTCGGCTATTAGCCACTCTTGTATATTAAAAAAAAAACATACTTAGAACTCCAACATTTTAGCAGATGTTTTTCGAGATGTCTGAATTTACATTTAATGGAAACTGACACGGTTTGCTACATCTACAGCTGTGATGTCAGCTCATAACACCTTGGTGCTAGTTCACCATGTCAGTGCTTCCCTTCGGTCGTGCCGGCTACACTGAACTGGACGGAAAACGCGAACTGTTTACATAGCCGTTTCGACCGACTTTTTCAGTGCGGTGGTACCAACCCGGGCGGGTTAGACCCTACCACTTAGTAAGGTAAGAAGGGAAGGGACCTACAGTTTTACGTGGAATCCAAACCACGGTCAGCCTCCAACGGTCGAGCGGTCACTCATCCAAGTACTGACCAATGGCAACGTCTCGCGGCGCTGCTGGATTATCAGAGTGGGTCGGCTTGTCCTATGTCTATCCCACAGAACGAACGGTCCTAGGAACAATTATTCTCGCAATCCATTGGCCAAGACGCGCCAGCCGCAGCCAAGTAAAACTCCACCTGCTTTGAGCATAGGCTTACATGTTGAAGCGGTCCGTTTGCTTCCTCCGCCGCCTGCGTGCTAAGGAGTACGTCCAGTTGCTGTGAAAGCTGTAAGCGAAATGAACCATGCAAGCCTCCATCCTCTATGGAGGCGCGGGGGTCGGGTCACGCGAATTTTTTTATATATTTTTTTATAGACGTCCGGCACTGGTGGCTTTGCCCAAAAGTTCAAAGGACGATTAAGACACAGCCAATAACACCATTCCTCGCGATACCACGCTCAGAGAGGCGCCATGTCGGCTGAATTATTTAAATATAATTATCGTCACGCATCTTGGCCAACGGGCTGCGAGAATTGTTCCACCTAGGAGTTTGTATCGTGGGATAGACTATAGTTATGTACGACTGGAGCATAGATTGATGATAGAACATTGAAAAAAAAAAAGCTCTGTAAGGTTTCTTACCCGGTTCTTCCTTATAGATTGCATTGTTGAATGGGACATGGGACATGCATGACAAAAAAAAAATGACGAACCATACTGAATATGCATGTCTCAATGTTTTTATTTTTTTTATGGAAACTGACACGATTGGCTGCATCACCAACAACATCCGTGATGTCAGCCCATAACACCGGGTGAACTAGGTGCCACGCCGGTGCTTCCCTTCATTTCATGTCTCAATGAAATACTGTTAATGCTGTGTGCAGTGTTCTATATGGCGAAATAAATATCAGAATCTGTATGATGGTGGTGGCGGATGTCGGTAGTAACGCGTCGCGTGCGCGCGCGCTGTTGGCGTTACAGAAGTCAGACTCGCTGGGGAAGCTGTACGAGATGGACGACTCGCCGGAGCGGCGCGGCTGGGTGGAGCGGCTGCTCGCGTTCATGGACGAGCGGCGGACGCCCATCGCCGCCTGCCCGACCATCTCCAAGCAGCCGCTAGATCTGTACAGGCTCTATCTGCTGGTCAGGGAGCGGGGCGGATTCGTTGAGGTCACTATATATTATTTTGTTTTTTATTGTAATAAACAAGTCCAATGACCAGTATGTCCTCCCGGTTATGACTTACGGGTGTCAAACGTGGACTCTGACGTTCGCTGTTGTCCAAAGGTTGAAAGTTGCCCAGCGAGCAATGGAGCGAGCCATGCTGGGAATATAGCTAAGTGATATGGTTGCCTGACACCTGCCTGACAAGTGAAGAGTACCCATACATACACACATACACATATCCTCTCACACATTCAAAAACACAACAAACAGCTGTTGTGCGTTTTATGTGCGTACAATGCGACTTACACCTACTGTTACATACAGGACTAGTGACCTTGTGAGTTGTGACTTACTTACAACAATCAGCTGTTCTGCGTTTGATTGAACATAGTACGGTCATTGATCCCGTCCGTACACTGCAAGTTACCTACTGCTACTGGTACCCACACACAGGTTAATCTGTTTAATGTTTAGGTAGCAAACATGTTTTGTTAAATTTCTCGAAAAGTAATGCTAAAAACTTTTTATTTTTTGTTGCGTAACGTGTTTATTTGTGTGTGTATGTAACCCTCCCGAAATTAATGACATGACTAACGTAACACATTATATACACACTCAAGCACAGTTCCGTGCCGTTGTTCTCCGCCCATTGCCGGCCCGGAAGCAACTTTCGGCTGGGTCGTCTCGGCTCGTGCGGCGATGACGCGTCGCTTGGATAGGATTAAATGCACTTCGGAAATTAAAAGTATAGCCACATCGGAGCATGACGCAGGCTCAATCCCAAGAATATAACTCGGTTCATAGCAGAAATCGGACTTGGGGGTGAGCTCTAAACTTTTGAGAGATCACAATAGATCTTCCTACGTCGCAGTTACAACACGGCTCAGGGGCCCTAACTCTCTCTCATTAATAATAATCATGACGCTGGCTACGAGCCCCGAACCACTTTGCTCGAAAACCCACTTTAATATTTAGTGATAAAACAAAAATGGAAATAGTGGCACATTACAAATTTAAAAAACCCCCGACCCTTAACAAGTCAAAAATAATTTCCGTTTACTTAAAGGAGTCGGGAGACCGCTAAGTAAATTCCCGCGCAGCTCTGAGTTTTTATATGTTATTTACTTAGCGGTCCCCCGACTCCTTTAAGTAAACGGAAATTATTTTTGACTTTTTAAGGGTCGGGGGTTTTTAAAATTTGTAATTTAACTTTTATTTCAAGCTTTTTAAAAAAAAGCACATGAAAATCGGTCCACTTTTTAAGATAATTATTTTTTTTATTACTTAATTACTTGATTACTTGATAACAAATATAGCCAAGAACCATCCCGATTAAACAAGCATCCTAATAAAAAAAACCGCATCCAAATCGGTGCATCCGTTTGGGAGCTACGATGCCACAGACAGACACACACACTCACACACACACACACGTCAAACTTAAAACACCCCTCCGTTTTTTTCGTCGGGGGTTAAAAAGGATTTGAAGGAGAAAAAGGAACCAACTCAGTATTTTGCTGTAGGAATGTGCCCTACAGACCCACATTTCGGTTGGCCCCCTTTTAAAAAATTTCTGATAAATTGAATCAGACCAATAAAATTAAGTTATCGCGCTGCTCTACTCATTTTGTATGTTCCGTGTTGTGAGAGGTAACGGCAGGAGAGTATAATGTGGGTGTGGACGCCGATATTGCAGGTGACAAAGAACAAGACGTGGAAGGACATCGCGGGGCTGCTCGGCATCGGTGCGTCGTCGTCGGCGGCGTACACGCTGCGCAAGCACTACACGAAGAACCTGCTCGCGTACGAGTGCCACTTCGACCGCGGCGGCATCGACCCCCAGCCCATCATCAACCAGGTCGAGGCCAGCACCAAGAAGAAGAACAACAAGGCCAACAGCTCACCGTCGCCAGGTATGTACTGAATAATGAATAAAGAATAAAGAACATAACATCTTGTTGGACTAGGTGCCTTGTCAGTGCTTCCCTTTGGTCGTTCAGGCTATACTGAATTGGACGGAAAAAATTGAACTACTTACACAGCTGTTTGGACCGACCTTTCATTCAGTGCGGTCGTATCGACCCGGGTATGGATGTCGTAAAAATGACTTAAGTGGTAAGAAAAATATGTCGTGCTAAAGGGCGACATGATTGCCACCTCTCACCCTGGCACGATCCTTCCACCGAGTCATGCAGCAGGTAGGTCTTCGTGCCATACGGCTGCTTGATAGTTATCTTGTACATTGCTAAATGTGGTGGTCCGTGTTGTGCGCTAATTCACAAGAGTGCTTGCAGCACAACACTGATTACTCTGCTCATCCCGATTGTTGGTATACAGCGTGGTGTGGTATGTGTGTATTCGATTAATACAGTTCTACAAATGAACGTTGATAATTTAACATGTTGTTATTGGTGCAGGAACGTCCAACTCATCCGAGTCGTTTCCCGGCGGTGCGTCGTCGGCGCCCGGGGCCGCCCTGGACGGCTACGGCGGTCAGTACCCCGCGTATCCGCCGCAGTCCAACCAGGCGCAAGGTACGTCGACACGCGCGCGCACGCTCCCGCACACGCCGCACACGACCACACACTACCGCCGTGTCCGCAACTCGCAACTGTAGCTCGGAGGGCGTTCCTTTTCTCTTTGGTTTTGTGAAGAGTTTTAGTCAACATTTCATAATGCCCGTACAATGGTGTCTACTAATTAATACAGGGTGGCCCAAAATAACGTTGACAAGTGATTTTTGAAATAATTTTATTACCTTTAAACTTAAATTAAATTAATTTATAAATTATCAAAATACAACTTATTTTATACAAGAATTCCTATTTGTCTTCAAAATAACCTCCTTTAGCGCGAATACAAAGAGTCAAACGCTTGGTAAAATTTTCCACAATTTTCCGCACCTCCTCAACAGATATTTTGTCCCACTCGCGTGTAAGAGAAGCCTTCAGGTCATCAACAGTTCTATGAGGTGTAGTACAGGTCCTTGTCTCTAACATTGACCATAAACTGTAATCCGTGGGATTCAGATCAGGCGAGTAGGGTGGCCATTCTTTTGAGCTGATGAAATCAGGAAAATTGCTTTTGCACCACTGTTGAACACTTAAGGCCCTGTGAGCTGGAGCAGAGTCTGGTTGGAATATCCATGGATGGTTACCAAAGTGCTGTTGACTCCAAGGAAGAACCACAGATTCAAGGATGTCTCGTCGATAATTTTCTTGGTTAATATTGATACCTTTTTCTACAATAACGAGGGGAGTTTTGCCAGTGGCGCAAATTGCACCCCAAACCATAACTGTTTTCGCGTTTTGGCGACGTGGAATAACTGCAGCAGCTCCAGGACGAGTGGAAGACCAGATCCTGTCATTTCGGTGATTATGGGCTTGGTCTATCGAAAACAATTTTTCGTCAGAGAATACGATATTTTTCCAATTCGAAGCAGCGGAGCGTTGTTTAAGCAAACGACATCTCTCAAGGCGAACTTTATTGTCTTTCTCTGTAAGCAATTGCGCTTTTCTGAGTTTGTATGGTACCAAATGGAGATCATATTTCACTATACGCTGCACGGTGGAGCGACTTATCCCCATGTCTCACGACATTTTTCTCACCTTTGTCTGTGGATTCCGGACTAATCTTTGTTTGATAATGTGTTGGTTCCTAGAAGTTCGAACAGTGCGCTTACGTCCTCTCCCAGGACGGTCTCCGATGTTGCCGAGCTCAACATAGCGTTTAATTGCCAAAGAAACTAGCTGACGACTAACACCAAGAATGTCCACTATCTCACACTGCCGCTTTCCACGTTCATACAATGAAATTATGGCTCCACGCTGCTCTGACATAGCGTAATAAATATATTTTAACACTTTTTAGCCAACAAACAATATTAAAATATCGCCAACGAATGAAAAAACCATAGACAAAAATAAAATGGAATGCAACACATTCAATTTTTGAAATATGATCTTTTAAATTTTGTCAACGTTATTTTGGACCACGGTGTACTTGTTAATAAGTATTCTTATTATTATTATTTTATCTTCAATTGTCACGCTCAACTCTTTTGCTACTACCTACTTACATTCCACTATATTATCGAATCTCAAACATCCAAAGGTTGACTGTAAGAAATCTCTGTAAGGGATAAGTCCGCCTTTGCGCCTTATGTAAATTTTCCAATGTATTTTTACTGTTTAATGTTTACTGGAGCTATAAAGAATTTTCTATCTATCTATCTATCTACTAATATTGGTGGTGCCTTTTACACATTGCGCAAGGCCCATTATAGCACTTGCTTAACTTGTACATATGCTGTATGCACTATCATGATACACAGCAATCCAAAGGGAAGCCCCCAGTATGGCACCTATGTTTCCCCGAGCTACAGTTCCGATGTTGAGGGGCAATTTTTGTCCAGGGCTTGGGAACTCATCGCGTCCGACACATGCATTAGAATATCTCTTTGCATTCAACTCGCATTCTAAAAATGTCCTAAATAGCATTGTTAGGAGTTTATGAAAGTTGACAAAAGTTGTACCCTCTCAGTGCTGAAGGTTGAAATCTGATCTGTAATATGTCGTAGTAGGACCCAGCACTGGGCTCATCCCCTCGTCAGCCATGTGCGAAAGTTTTTAAGACACAAACAAAAGAAGAACAGAGACGCTATGTTTCCACTACGTTCACCTTATTTATCTACAAATGTGCTACAAACGTATTGTAGATAAATAAGGTGAACAAAATGAAACGTATTTCTTGATTAGCCACTCTTAGGTCGCAGTTCAAAGTGGAGAACACTTTGTAGATCAAGATGCCAAGTTTTGTTTTTATCATCTTCAATCTGTCATCTGGTTGACACATTGAGCAATTGGCGTGACTAGAGTCCAGTTTTCATTACATTGGTGTTTAGCAGAGCGCATTAGGAGAGTGCGTTACGAGAGTGGTGTAAATTGTGTGATGGCATAAAATATGTAATGTGCATTTCTATTTTGGTTTCTGAGAATTCCGCGCGCGTCCCTTACCTCGCCACTCGCTGTAGTGTAAACGGTCAATGTAGTCAAGGCCTAGCACTAGCAGTGAATGAGAGGAGGATGTAGGTAGAGGATGGAGATGAATAGAATCATGCATATTTCGCGACTTTACCTGGCCCGTCTAAATGAAATGACACTCGACTGGAAGACGTGTTAAGGCGCTTAGTAAAGCCACATGTGGGTTTTTGAAGAAGTAACCCGCGGTAACTAGACCAATCTAAAGGCTAAAAACTTCTTGAGTGGAGTGTTTTGAGTGGGTGTTTAGAATTTAATTTATAAATTGTTACGAGTTCAAGTACAATAAGTATTGCCCACGAATGATTTTCGAACAAATACAAATACAGCAAAATATAGAACAATTCTTTGTCTATCGATGACACGTTTTTGGTTGTAAAATTTAAGTTAACCAAATGTCGATTTTTTCTTCGACGTGAACTGTGAAGATTTGATCTCAGAAACTAAGAGAATTTGAATGGAATATTTATAGCAAAATGACGCCATGTGTTATATCTATCGATAACAAGCTTTTCGAAGTTCTGATGCAAAGGATCGGAATTTATGAAAAAAAAAAACCCTTATGACAACACTACGACGCCGTTGGCGTTACTAGGCACCTTAAGCAGTTCACTCGCAAGGCACTAAGCACTCTCCTAAACACTAACTTAAAGTGCACACATCAGGCATAATATGTGGAGTTGAATGCAAAGAGAACGGAGAAGGGTATTGGAGTGGGAGGGAGCACAGAAGGGGCGCAGTGTTGCGCCAACGCTGTACATACATCCGCTAGAGCCTACCTAGCCTGCAACCGGCCAACACACGAGGCGACGTGGCCGCGAGCGCACGACCGCTTCTTTTTACTTTCTGTGTCCGATACCGAGCGGAACGCTAGGGCATAGATAGAGCGCTCACTCTGTGGTGCTGCCGTCGCTACGCACTACTTCCACCGCTTAATAGTGTCGCCGCCACCGCCGGCAGCCGTCTTGTATTGTTTCTTTCGAGTATTTACGTCGTATTTTTTTTTTAAATTAGAACAAACGAAAAGCGCGTTCATTCGGATCGTGTGACATTGGTGTTTTGTTAAAACGAATGTACAATTCTGTCAAGTAGTTGGATTGCGGTACTTAATATAAATAGTCCCGCTTGATCTCTCCCCGTGCATGTTCTACAAGGTTACTGAGGATGCCGTGCTAAATCGCAACATGCTAATCGCCTGTCACCTTGGCGCGGTCCTTTCAGTGAATACTTACAAAATTGTATATTCGTTGGTGAATCTGGGAACAGCTAATGTGTGTGTAAATGTTTGCACTCGATGAACTCGGACGTTGATTGCCAGTGTGAGGTTACAGCGGCACCACAGAAGCCTGTGAACAGACATTAGGCAACTCACAAGCCGCTAGCGAACTAACCAAGTACATGTTTAGTGCAATTTAGACATTAGCTTTACAGCGAAACATGTGACAGTCCATTGTTCAGTTCTCTGTATTTTTGGTTAGGTCTTTGATGTCATGAGATGGTGAGATGTCGGTGTTTTCACGAGTATAGATTTACAGTTCAGATCAAGATTTGAATTGCTATGAAATTTCCGTTCACTTCTTGTGAGCTTTTTATCCGGGAGTTGTTGGGAGAAAGTGGGAACTTGGCTTTCAATGGCTTTACCAATAATACTCGGTACCATCACAGCCTTGCAGCATCTAGCTAGGTAGTAGTAGGGTGGGTGTGTAGACAGACTAGGTAATGGTAGGGTGGGTGTGTAGACAGACTAGGTAAGGTAGGGTGGGTGTGTAGACAGACTAGGCAATGGTAGGGTGGGTGTGTAGACAGACTAGGTAATGGTAGGGTGGGTGTGTAGACAGACTAGGTAATGGTAGTGTGGGTGTGTAGGGGACTAGGTAGCAGTCTAGGCCAGCTAGACTAGGTAACCTGGGTTTCTTGAAACATCGTATTAACAGGCTAGGCAGCCTAGCAACGGTCCGCAAATCTGGTGGCATGGTACCTCTCTGAGCGTGGTTTCTCGAGGGGAGGTGCTTTTGGCTCTGTCGACTCCAACGTCCCAAGGCACAGCCACCCATGTTGGTTCACATAAAAAAGTAGGGCGGGTGTGTAGGCAGACTGGGTAATGCTAGGGTGGGTCTGTAGGGACTAGGTAGCAGTAGGGTGGGTGTGAAGGCAGACTAGGCAAATGGTAGGGTGGATGTGTAGGTAGACTAAGTAATGGTTGGGTGGATGTGTAGGTAGACTAAGTAATGGTTGGGTGGATGTGTAGGTAGACTAAGTAATGGTAGGGTGGATGTGTAGGTAGACTAAGTAATGGTTAGGTGGATGTGTAGGAAGACTAAGTAATGGTTGGGTGGATGAGTAGGCAGAGTGGGTAATGGTAGGGTGGATGTGTAGGCAGAGTGGGTAATGGTAGGGTGGATGTGTAGGTAGACTAGGTAATATTAGGGTAGGTATGCAGCGACTAGAGAGCAGCAGTAGGGTTGGTGTGGGTGTGTAACAGTAGTGAGAGGGTTGTGGTGTTGGTGCGTAGGCGGCGGCGGTGCGGCCGACAACAACCTGGCCGCCTCCAACCCCTTCGATGAGCTTCCGCCCGGCCCGCGCCGCGTCCCAGGTACTGCCTACCCCCCCCCCCCCCCCCCCCGTATCCTGCCCTCTCGTGCCATCTTACCTTCACCTCCACTCCTCGCCACCAAGACTCGGACTTTCACATTTAGTTCAAGTTTTTGTTGGGTGTTTTGCTACTACCTACTTATATTTCACTATTCAAATCGACTTTCAAACACCCAAAGGTCGACTAAAAGAAATGTCTGTAAGGTATAAGTCCGCCTTTGTGCCTCGTGTAAATATTAAATTGTGTTTGTTTCTGTAAAAAATTTTTTGGAGCAATGAAGTATTTTTTATCTACCTTATCTTTAATACATTCAAGAGTGTTGTTTACCACTCGTGAGCGGTACATGGGGCGGTGTGTACCACTGGTGGTGTGCGTCACCAGTGAAGTTCCTAGACTTGAGATTTCTTTAACGCCAGCGACTAAACTTTTATGCCATGTACGCACCCCCACCCGTACGCCCGCCCCGGGATCTGTTATACCTTCTTAGTCTGGCGGAGAGTTCTGATAAATAATAAATATAAAAATAATAAATGCAAATTGCTAAATTGCTAAATTGCTAAATTGCTAAATTGCAGTATTGCTACAAAAATTAACACCCCAGACTTTTTGAGATGGTGGCGCTTGGTTTAAAAATGTTTTCGAGCTCCCAAGTTTTACTAGTGCAAAAGATTCCTATCTTGCGTTTCCCGTTTTCCCCAATTTTTGAATCCTTGACACCTTTCCCTCACCGAGTCGTGATAATTCCAGCAACGCATCCTGAAGAAAAATAAATCGAGCCTCTTTATTTATACATAGCTTGAACATTTTATTTTCTCGTACATCGCTTGCAGGTTGGCTTAGGGTGATTTTTTATACCTGCAACACTTTAGAGAGTGATTCTGTACCGCAAACTGAACATATTTTTGCGAACAAACGGTATTGACATTCCAATGAAAATGTCAATCTCCATGCATTTAGGCATTAGAAAATTTAAGTAATCATCTTTATACGATGGTGAAGTTCTATTTTTAAGAATTTCAGTCAGCCAGCGTGTAAGCGTCCAGTGCTGGACATACGCCTCTCCAATTTTCCTCTCGGCCTTCAGCTGTACGGAAACACTGCTTTCCGCAGACCCACTTGATGCCGTCCCAACTGGCGGGCGGTTTTTGCGTACTCCGTTTGCCTGTCCGCGGCCGCCAGTGTAGGACAACGTTATTCCAACGGTCGTCGTCTCTTCGGTCGACGTGCCCGGCCCACTGCCCACTTGAGCTTAGCCGCCCAGTGTCCGTTGTCCAATATCGATTCCTTTGGTGCGTCGGCGGATTGCCTCGTTACGCACCATATCGCATAGCGTTAGCATGGCTTGCTCCATTGCTCGCTGGGCAACTTTCAACCTTGAGAATTTGGCAACCGTTCATTTGCTAAAGTTGTTTAGTTTGAGGTACAGAATGACTGTTGACTAAAGCGAATCGGGTCATTGAAGAACACCCTGTGTTTTTATGTAGGTCGTGTTTCTAGTTAAGCTGCATGGGTGAGCCGGACCTTATTATTTGAAATAGCTTTTGATTTGGTTTTTCCTTAGGTTCTGTTTTTATTGATTTTGTATTTTAAATGTATTTATAGTTGAAGCTTAAATAGTTGTTGTGTCGTTGTGATCGCTTTCTGTGTGCTTTGTACAATTCATAATATTCTTATTTATAAGTATGATTGTGTATGTTTGATAATATAGTAATTTAAGAGAATTAATTAAAACATTTTTATGTGGAACATCTTTCGCCTAAATGTACCCTCACACACATATCCCAAACATCAGCTGGAATAAAATGCCTTATGGCACTAGGCTTGCCTTTTGCTTTGAAGCTTAACTTCAAAAATAATGTTTGTTTTGTTTTTATACAATAAAGAACAATTGCCCACATATTTGTATATTTATCTGAAATCATGGATGGAGGAGGCAAATTTCTTGTCATCAAAAATTGATCTATTGATGTAGAATAAATATTTGTGATACCCAGTTTTCATAAACAGTAAGTTAATTTGTTATAATTGTATTCCACATACATGTCCAAAGATGTTTCAAATAAAAACAAATTTATAATTATTTCAACCCTTACTGCTGAGCGAGCATTCCTTGCTTCTCATTTCAATCAAACACTTACGAAATTATAAGTTCTACATGTTCTCAATTTCACCGAATGAACAGATCGCCTTACCCTATACTCGCTCAGAGGTATAGTACACGTGTATAGTGTTTAAAAGTATGTTTGTGTATGCGCGCGCAGGGTACCAGCAGGGCTACAGCTACGAATACGGACCGCCCTACTCACCCAACCGGCCCGTTTACCCGCCCTACGGACCAGACGCCGACAGGTGACTCAAACTTACTTGCTTTCGAATGCAGGCGGCGGATGTGCGATGTAAGTCGAATGAAGATGGCGGATTTGCGATGTAAGTCGAATGGAGATGGCGGATGTGCGATGTAAGTCGAATGGAGATGGCGGATTTGCGATGTAAGTCGAATGGAGATGGCGGATGTGCGATGTAAGTCGAATGGAGATGGCGGATGTGCGATGTAAGTCGAATGGAGATGACGGATTTGCGATGTAAGTCGAATGGAGATGGCGGATTTTTCATCAAAGTTGAATGGAGATTTCAGATTTTCCATCTAAGTCGAATGGAGATGGCGGATGTGAGATTTAAGTCAAACGGAGATGGCGGATTGGCCATCAAAGTTGAATGGAGATTTCAGATTTTCCATCTAAGTGGAATGGAGATGGCGGATGTGAGATGTAAGTGGAATGGAGATGGCGGATGTGCGATGTACCTAAGTCGAATGGAGATGGCGGATTTGTAATCCAAGTCCAATGGAGATGGCTCATTTGAAATCTTTTTTTTTATGGAAATGGACAGGGTTAGTTACATCACCTGCAACATCCATGATGTCAGCCCATAACACTTTGGTGAACTAGGTGCCTCGTCAGCGCTTCCCTTTGGTCGTGCCGGCTACACTGAACTGGACGGAAAAATATACATAGCCGTTTCGATCGACCTTTCATTCGGTGCAGTGTTACCTGGGCAGGTTAAACCCTACCACTTAGTAAGGTAAGAAGGGAAGGGACCTATAGTTTTACGTGGAATCTGAACCACTGACCCTCTAACGGTCGAGCGGTCACCTATCCAAGTTCTGACTGCGCCTAGATGTGCTTACGATCACGAACGACAGTTGACCGATCGCACTAATGAGCTACCGTGGCTGCCAATTCTAAGTAGAATGCAGATGGCGAACAATGTAAACAATCGAAAATACCATATCACCCCTGTGTGTCAGTTCACCTGTGGCTAGTGACTTCAAGTGTCATCATAACACAAAGGCCCATGCTTTGCGTGGTTTCGTGAGGAGAGGTGATTTTGGCTCTGTCGACTGCACCATTAGTCTCTCGGCAAAGCCACTCATGCTGGTTTACATAAAAAAATGCAGAAATATAATAGCTCTTGAAAAAAATCAAGATTTTTTTTTATATTATCATCGTCAATCATGAATACATAGAAAAAGAGTACAGAGTGTGTGTATGCGTGTTCGCCGCAGGGGCTACGGTGGTAGCGGCGAGGCGTACCGCTACGGCGGCGGGTCCGGCGGCGCGTACGGCGGCCGCTACCCCGCGCCGGCCGCGCCGCCGCCGTCGGGCACGCCGCCCCCCGGCCCCGCGCAGCCCTACCCCGACTACTACCGGCCGCAGCACCCGCCGCCGCCGGCCGGCGCGGTCGCCGGCGCGCCCTCGCCCGCCGCCTCGCCAGCGCCACCGCCCAATCAGCACGAGGTGCGTCTTACACACACACCCACGCTCGTACATGTTGACACACACATGCGCGTACACAGAATACACCCGAGAATAGAGCGCTGCCAGTCTTAGGGCCTGCACAGAGCGACGCCGACGGTAAGCGCTCGCCGTCGGCGCGCACCGTCGGCGCGGACCGTCAGCGTCACTGTGTGAACAGGCCCTAACGCGTGTACTCATCAACATGTAAACACGAGACACGCCCACACAAGAGGAGAGTTGCTCGAGGCAGAGTTGTGATCGTCTGTTCTTTGTCACACACAGAATGTAAATTTGAAACTATAGGTAAGTTGATATATCTAGGTTTTGCGTGAGAAGTCATCTGCGTGAAGTATGACTAAAAAAAGTGGGTACATCAGTTGTAACCGTGCGTTGTTTCATTTAAAGACACAGGACAGCAGAGACTAACAACTGTACTGTAAAATAAAGTAAATACTGGTAGCGTTAATGACAGATGATTGCAACTCCTCAACTTGCAGCTGCTCAAACTCAGCATCACTCATGAACACAACAACTAGATAATGTGCAGCCAAGCAGAAGTGATTCCCGTGTTACATGTCCTATTCATTCAATCTAATATTTATGTGCAAAATTAAAAAAAATGCTGAGCAATGAAGGATTGTAATGTTTACAATATTGGTCCTTCGAGCCGGATACGAATCAGTGACCTTTCGATTTTTAAGCCATAGTAGGCACGTCACTTACCACATAAAACCGCCATTTTCTTCTATATAAAAACGATTTTGATGAGTTTATTTAATTAAAATTGACAAGCCTGTGCCCCTCTTGTGGTGGGAAGGAAGATACTGAGTTGCCAATTGTAAATGCGCCAATTGTAAGTGTTTGAGGGGCAAGTCGTTATATTACCAAAATCTTTCAATTTACTTATCATAGCGAGAGTTGAAGTAACCGTAAATACCAGGAGCATTAGAAAATATAGTGCATAGAGATGGGTATTATTATAAAATACTTATCGAAGAGAATTTTCGAAAATCTAAAACAGCAAAAATGGAATGAAATGAGTGTTTATTTGTCGCCAGTTTAACAATAACATAGGACATCAACAAAATGGCGACAAATTGGACCCAACTCAGCATATGCAATAGACAGCTTTATACAAAAATCTTTCACTTTCAAGGTCTCAGAATTTTGAAGTAATATTTTTTGCCATACTTAAATTAAAAAAGAAATTATTGTAATGTATACCTACATTTTTTGTTGAGTTCTTTTCAATAAAAGAAAAAATTGGAATTTTTAGCTCTCTCTTCAATCTCGCTGTAGAACTTTGTTAATATTGATCCCTATCGACGCACACTAGAGTCTTGTTACGGCAGGTTACATTTTCTCTCCTTTTCCTCTCGCAGGAACCTTAAGGGTTCTTAACACGGCTTAACGCATCCTTAATGTGGCTAGGATACCAGATCCAAGACGCAGTATGTACTAGTATTATAGTTTGTAGCATATATAAAATTCTGTTACGTGATTTGGTGAATCTCCTTTTACTTGCTAACTCATTTGTCTCTTGTTGGATGAGACATTAAATGTTGGTGTTTTACTTTTTTCAGGGCTTGAGGTATTTTTATTTGTAGGACACTCCTTTCAACCTTCACTCCTGCTTGGTTACACATAATGTACAGTAAACTTACTTATAAACATTTTTACAGTGTATACTTGTGAACACGACTGCAACTGATTAAACAACCCAAATTAAGATGTACTCTTGTAGTTTCAAATGTTTCTAGGACTCTGTGCGTTGTTCGTGCTAGTACGCAGGACTCTGGGGATCTTTATCCATTTCCCTTTTTTTTTATATCTTTCCAAAATTTGTTTCAAAATTCAAAATTCGACGAGCCCGCGAATGCGCCGCGCCCCACTACTGACTTACTCCTGGTGACTTTGTTTATATATTTATATTTTATTATACTGCATCGGTTGGCAAAGGCCTGTCGGTGGTTTCTATACGTATCTTGGGACACCTATTACTGGTAGATGTTCCTTGTGTGCCACAAACACAAAGTTTTCAGCCTCTTTTATTCGATAACTTTAATGTATTTTTTATTTTTATTTTTATATTTGAGAACTTCTGTATGCGGTGACTATGATAGGGTTTTTTGTATTGATTAAATTTGAGGCCCCGAAAGTGGGCTAGCGACTTTTACTCTTTCAGGAATACATAATTTCAGTAGATTTGGTGAAAAAATACATAATACTTGTAGCTGCAACATCAATAAAATGATAAAATCAATATTTTTCACATCACTAGTGGGAACTGTCATTACATCGTCACCCACATTGGCAAACATGTTTAGTATAGCTAGTGGGAGGTGCAGAGAAGTCAGTAGAGGTGCGCGGGGCTCGCGGGGCGCGAGTGTGGGGTGCGGTGGAGTGATGTTTTATGCTGGTGTGCGTAGATACCGTCCGCTCAGTCGCCCTCCGCTAATATAATGAACTCGCAACTGGCGCGCCAGCTGGTGGCTCCACTCTCGCCCGCCACCAAATCCTACCACGTACGCAAAAACGTTTTACTACCACTGCTCGCTTCACCAATTGGCAGAACGGTCTTTTATTGTTACCATACTCCGTTTACAGATCGTGCGGAAAAAAGGACATTGACCTTTGAACATTATTATTATTAAAAAACAATTTTTTATTGAAACTGACACGGTTGGCTACATCACCTACAACATTCGTGATGTCAGCCCATAACACCGGGTGAACTTGGTGCCACGTCAGTGTTTCCCTTCGGTCGTGCCGGCTACACTGAACTGGACGAAAAACACAAACTTTTTACATAGTCGTTTCGACTGACCTTTCTTTCAGTGCGGTGGTACCAACCCGGGCGGGTTAAACCCTACCACCTAGTAATATAAGAAGGGAGTCATATCCCTTAGTCGCCTTGCACAAAATTTCCCTTGCCGGCGCAAGAGAGAGACGGCGCGTCGCACGACAAGGGAGCTACAGCTACTCAAATGTCAAATGTCCTTTTTTCTGTATGTTCTGTAAACAGAGTATACATCATCCTTTTCACATGCCTATCTTTTTTATAATTTTTTTAGTGTTTCTTTTCTACTCTCTATTTCGCTCTCTTTCCATCTCCGGCGCACCGAGGTGGCAGTACTCTTTTTTTTCCGTTCCATCGGCGACACCATCGTGGTTCTGGCTTCACATTTTTTTTTTCTTTCGATAATCACCCTTTGGCTTTCGAGTTTGTTTTGGCGGCGCGGTGTCCGATAACAAGAGCGGCGTGGCGGCACCTAACAGAAACATTGTTGTGAATAAAATAAGGTTGTTTTTCCACTGTGCGAGGTGGCGGCTTCAATAATAACCGACACTAATCATTGCATGTTGTTCACACGTCATCATCGCGGCTCGATTGGGCGTCGATTGTTGCACCGATGGCTCACTCAATCCGTTTGTACGTACATCTCTGATAAAAATAAATTATATCCGCATTGGCTGTTGGCACTTTGGACGATAGCGGCAATCTAGAACGATAAAAAAAGGTATGGACCCCGAAACCTATCCTCGCCAGCGTAACACGATATAAGTAAAAGCATACTTGTTTCATTGGACGGTCGCACGCTGGCCCGTCAGTCATCGGCTGTGTTCGCAAAAACCTGTTTAAAATGCCCGCATACTCTGTGTTTACGTGTACAAACACTACAGCCAAGTTTAGTGTGCACAATAGTGGAATATCTTATCATCGGTAAGTACACTCCGCTCCCCGCAACTCGGCGACGCTAGTTCTCATACAAACATTTGACAGTCCGGCGTCCATAGCTTTTTTATCGTTCAAGGCGGCAATGGTGGCGTCACGGCTACAGCACGCATCAGTGTAGACAAAAATGCGTCAGATTCTGTTACCGTGACTTTTCCGTCGCCGCTGAGTGCGACGGTGACGTCCGGCCTTCACGTGTTTTTACCTGACTTCGCGACGCAAAGGAGGGTAATATAAAGGGTTTTCCAATAGGGACGGGTCGATGTTGACAGGCTGTGGCGGCCATGTTGTTTTGGCGGCAAGTGTCAAATCAGTTGTTCAAAATCAGTAACTGATGCGAAATCATCATGTCAAGTTACACGATTGAGCACTCAAACCTAATGACCATAGACAACGCCGTTTGTTCGCTGCCTAGGCTTCGGAGCGTTTGGAAGAGGACCCCAATTTTGGCCGAAAAATCATTTTTAGCGACGAGGCACATTTTTGCATGAATGGCTATGTTAACAAGCAAATATGGGACGAGGCCAACCCATATGAGGTTCACCAAGTGGCAATGCGTCCACAAAAAGTTACTGTTTGGTGTGGATTTTAGGCCGGTGGCGTCATTGGTCCGTATTTTTTCAATTTTTCCGTGCCACCGTGAGAAGCCGCAGCGGATATTTGAATGATATCAGATTCCACACATAAATGGCATACATGGGCCTTTCAAACAAAAAAAGAAATTCGTTAATACCTCACACACAGCTTGTTTTATTCCTTTTGAACATCGACCCGTCCCTAATGTGTAATGTCCTTTACATTTTTATCTCAATGCTGCCCCGCCGTGGTCGTGAAGCGGTCTAGCCTAGTGCGCAAGCTGCAGTTGTGCGGTAGGACTCGAGGCCGGTGTCTCGGTCGCAGCCAATGTCGCCCCCGATGATGTGCCAGTCCGCCTTGTAGCTGGACAACAATTTACTCAAGATTTTCGGACAGAGTGACCCTCGGCGAAGCAATCGCCCCCCCCCCCACTACGCCGCTGCTTAGCTTTAAGATCGACAGTCGCAGACATTTTATTACATTGTCGAGCGGATGCAAGATGTACAAAGTGACACCGACTCGTTAGTCAGTAGAGAGAACGAAGGTAACTCTCGCGATGGGGGCACACGTTGGAGACATGGCTACAGGATGGGCTATCAAGAGTGCTCTGTATGCAAACACCAAGAACATTCTTTATTTTTTATTCATCATTCGTATGGTAGTACACTATGCTTGAATTTTTCACTATGCTTTGAAGTTCGATTACATCGAAAAAGAAGAGCCGGCAAGAAACTTTAAAGGTTTAGACTAAAAAGGAGGCTTTTTTTTTAATGACTTTGATTACAATACTAGTGTGTGTGACTAGCTACGCAATAGACACTGCTTACAGTGTTAAAATACATTGGGAACGCGGTGTCGGAGAAATTCCAACCAATGCGGCGGATGGCTGAGTGATCTGGGCTTCGCCTTCTCATGCGAGAGGTCTGAGGTTCGAGTCCGATCAGCGTGAATCAATGAGTTTTTTCTGAAGGAAAAGTTGCATACTTACACCTGCTGCTTCTCCGTTCGGAAACAGTGTAAAACTGTCAATTTTGGGAGCAGCAAAGGATTGGGAATTGTTGATGGACACACATGAGAAGCATTACCAGGTGCCTTCGGAAGACCGGATTGTGAGAAACGGATTCAAGACTGATCTCTTTGCTGTGGAAGTCGAAGCAAGATTACTACCAGCAAAGTCGCTCTACAGTCTCTTCAAGAATCTAGGGCTCCCAAGATCGACGCTAAGCTTTAAGCATGGAGAGAGCTTCGAAATCGTCACTGGAAGCATCCTACAGAATATGGATAGGTAGAGAGAGGGAGGTCGAGAGCGGGACTGGTGGTTTCCCCGCGTCCTAGTCAACGCAGACTAGCTGACGAGGGCTTGATGCGAGCCGAAACGTGAAGCATGCGCGGGAAATTTAGAGTGGCCACTCGCTAGTCCCGGCCTCGATTAATACCCTCCTCTACTGCCGATGGGCCCGGATATGTTCGGTGAAGCCATCGTAAGCTTAGATCCACACCTTCCTTCTCCCCCTGCCCCTTACTAGGTGGTAGGCTCAAGTTGTAGCCGACTGGGTTGGTACCTCTTCTCTGACACCACAGCCAGAAGTGGTAACTGTCTGCATAATGCAGTAACACGCGTGGATACTTGAATATAATAGAAACTCGTCCGGTTTTGGATGATGAGGAATAAAATTATAGAGAAAGAAGTATGATTGATCACCCATCCTGCCGTTGTTTCTCAGATCTGTGGAATTTATTTTACTGCGTTCTCGCGGTTAGCGGTGAGGTGCTTTGGTGTTGCACCGAATTTGTATAGACATAGAATCACGAATAATTATTTGTATAATTATTATTGCCATCTGTCGCACCACACACTCATACTTTTATTTTACTCACGCTAACAGCTTGAAGCTGATGCGCGCGCGCGTGTATTTGCCGTTCGAATTTTTTGAATCAACGAGTGCACTAGTTTTGCTTACCAGACATTTCGCTTTTGATAATGTTTTTTGAGTGTGTGTGTGGAGGAAGTGACTTGCTAACATTGAGTTTGCACAAACAAATGTTTTATTCTAAATAAACCAGAGTGTCTATTGGAATTAAGTATATACTGGGTAAAAGTGGTGTAAAATAAATATTAACTTCAAATATGTTTGTGAAGGTCACACTTCTGAAAGTTATTCTGGATGTAACGAAAACATTTTTGCTTTAAATTTTTTTCTAAATCCTCATTGCGCAGGTTGCGCAATGAGGATGAATTGCAGATGTACCAGAAGACGGGAAGGTCCTCACACCATATGCTGTCGCTTCACATGGCGGTCACGTTGGCCTAACTAATAAGACATATTCCATCTTCCGTTAATTGCTTCTCTAGTTTCCAGATCACGCGGAAAATAGTTGTTGACTATTGAGCGTTAGCTTCCTTGCTCGTCTCGACACCGGTGCAAGCACAGAACATAAACAAACTAGTAGATGCGCTATGATTTATTAGTATGAGCACCAGTGTAACCAGACTCCAGTACGGAAAAATGCAAAATACTCACTACATTTTTCCAAGCATCTCTAGCCCTCAGAGGCTAGAAATTGTTTAGTAGTTACGATGGGGCTGGCATAGTCGACAGTCGGCCAAAGCCCTATTTCATAAAGTAGAAAAAGAAAAAGTTAACATTTATTACTTTTAGGCGAATTATTTGTGTAGCTATCTTGTTGCATTGTAATCTGTATAAACACTTTTAGTCTACCGCGGATATTAATATTAGTTAAATTTGGCTTACAGTAGTTGATATTTGCGGTCCTTTTGGCCAACGTTTCGGACTGGCGCGTGCAGTACATCTTCAGCCTAGGTACTCGCCGTAAAGATGGACTGTATGCGCCAGACCGAAACGTCGTAAGCCAAATTTTACCAATATTGTAATCTGTATATTGTATCAGTTTGCACAAGGAGGCATATGTGTGTTTTTTTAGCTTGATGGTTTCCGTGACAGTAATGACAGGCGACTGATGTGGACGTAGATCAAGTGTGCGCAGAGCTACGCTTACTTATGATATGCGCAGCACGACGAGTTATTGCGCTACTCTACTAGTTATTGTATGTTCTGTGGGTGCAGGAAACAGGTGGGCGCTTGGCGTGGCAGGTTTGTGCAAGGAAGCTCAATGCTTGGGAGGTCAATGTCCTGTTTTTCGCCTGCCCTAGGAAAATACTTTACGTGGAGTGCGATGGAACTACATAAAATATTTGCATATCTGCCGTCGTGTGGAGTGTCAGCATAATAATTTAGTTGTAGTTCTGTCTGGCTCGGGGTCTCCCAACAGTACTCGTCAATGTGAAGCAGTGTACGGGGGAGTGTTGTGAACGATAGTGGGTGGGGTGTTTGCAGTACGGCGGCGGTAAGGGTCAGATGCCGCCACCGGCGGGCGGGCAACCTCGACGGCATCCCGACTTCGCGAAGGAGGGCCCCGGGTACAACGCCGGCGGCGGCGGCGCGGCGCCGGCGCAGCCCCCGCGGCCGCAGCAGTACCCGCCGTGGCCGGGCGCCCCGCCCCCCGGCGCGCAGTTCCCCCGCGCGCCCGCCTCGCCCGCCCCGCAGCCGCAGCCGTGGCGGCCGCCGCCCAACTCGCAGCCGCCGCAGCAGTGGCCCGCGGCCTCCTACCAGCCACCCGTATGTAGCACTACTCACTTGCACTGTGCCATTTCGTATGGCTGGCTGATTCAGAGGGAAAGAAAGAAAGAAAGAAATTTGTTTTATTGTTCTTACATATTAGAATACTTTAAAATGATCCCTGTTTCCCAAAATAGGATTCCCTGAGTTATGGGAAACAGGGTCTCTCATCCGGTCGTTCGCTTACACATATCGTATATTACATAATAAGTTACAGCTTTGTTCCTGTGTTTGTAAACATTCTAATGAGTATGTAGGTATAGGGGGCTCCAACCACCCAATATCGCCTCCGAGATGGTGCCATACTCTCTTAACTGCTGGACTAGAAGAGAACACAGCCGAGGCTGCTATGCGGCCATCTTTCGTCCAATACGGTGATACGAATCCAGTTGGCAACAGTTTGAGCCCACCGTCTAGTAAGCACAATCTATTCCTCACAAAATGCAGGAAGAATGAATCATTAAATGTGTGTATTGTGTTGTGCAGGGTCAAGCAGGGCCCTGGCCGGGCAGCGGGAGCGGTGGCGGCGCGCCGCCGGGCGGCGTGCGGCCCCCGCCCGGCGCCGCGCCGCGCGCGCCCGCGCCCGCGCCCCCCTCGCCCTACCTGCGGCCCGACGGCAAGCCCTACCCCAGCCAAGCGCAGCAGCCGCCGGTGAGTCTGCAACCCACAACACTTTAGCCAACCTACAAGCCGGACTGGTGTAGTCTAATACTGTGAATGCTCTCACTCTCAGCTAGTTCAGAAAGTTCGACTATTAAATAGTAAAGTTATCTTTTGGTGCTATTCTTTGCAGACTTTTGATGACATCTAAATGGCACTGAAACACTTACTACTACAAACAGTAACATTGTGGGGAGGGGGGAACAGTGAAATTGTTACACATTGATGTTTATCAATCAGTTATATTTCAGTGTGAACCATGTATGTTGCAGGGAGCGTGCGGGAGCGCGGTCGGCGGCGTCGGGACGGCGGGCGCGCCGGTGAAGCGCGAGCTCGTGTTCCCCACCGACAGCGTCGAGGCGACCGTCCCCGTCGCGGAGAAGCGGCGGCGGCTCGCGCGCTCCGACGTCGCGCCGGTCGACGCGTGGCGCATCATGATGGCGCTCAAGTCGGGCCTGCTCGCGGAGACGTGCTGGGCGCTCGACATACTCAACATCCTGCTGTTCGACGACTCGAGCATCGGCTACTTCGGCCTCCAGCACATGCCGGGCCTCCTCGACCTCCTCCTCGAGCACTTCCAGAAGAGTCTCAGCGACGTGTTCGAGGCGCCGCCCGCCGACGACGAGCCGTGGTTCGCGCCGGCGCCGCGGGGCGGCGAGTGCGACGCGGACGCGGCGCCGGCGCCGCCCCCGCCGGACCCCGACGAGCGGGTCGCCCTCCTGCACGGCGACAACTACACGCTCGAGTCGCGGCGCGGCCGCTGCGTCACGCTGCGCACGCGCGACGACGACCCGCAGCACCGCGCGCCGCCCGCCGCGCGCGACGACGACGAGCGCGTCGAGCACGCGCCGCCGGAGCCCTGGCAGTTCGGCGGCGACACCTCCTTCAGCAACCACGTGATGCCGTGCTTCCAGGCCGAGTTCGTTCACATTCCGTTCGCGCGCGTGCTGCGCCCGCGGCGGGAGCGCGCGCGCGCCGCGGCGCCGCCCGCGCGGCCCCGCGCCGACGAGGGCCCGGCCGGCGAGAGGACAGACAGTGCGGCGCCGGCCGAGCCCGTCGGTGTAGAGCGCGAGGTGACCGCCGAGCGCCAGGAGGACTGCGACAACCTCGAGTCGGAGCCCATGGAGATGGAGGTGGAGGGCGAGGCGGAGGCGGCGGCGGCGCGGCGGCCCGAGCTGCAGGTGCGCGACCCGGCCGGCGCGCTCAAGCGGCGCCGGCTCTCGGACTACGAGGACGAGTGCTACGCGCGCGATGAGCCCTCCCTCAACCTGCTGACGGAGTCGCGCGACGCACTCGCCCGACGCTGCATCGCGCTCTCCAACATCCTGCGCGGGCTCACCTTCGTGCCGGGCAACGAGCACGAGTTCTCGCGCAGCGGCGCCTTCCTCGCGCTCGCCGGCAAGCTGCTGCTGCTGCACCACGAGCACGCGCCGCGGGCGGCGCGCGCGCGCGCCTACGAGCGCGCCGCGCGCGACGACGCCGACTCGGACGCGTGCTGCTCGAGCCTGCACGGCGCCGCCTCGTGGTGGTGGGAGACGCTGGAGCAGCTGCGCTCGGACGCGCTCGTGTGCTGCGCCAACATCGCGGGCTGCGTGGAGCTGGCGGGGCAGCCGGAGGCGGTGGCGCGGCCGCTGCTCGACGGGCTGCTGCACTGGTGCGTGTGCCCGGCGGCGGCGGCGGAGGACGCGCCGCCGCACGCGCCGGTCTCCTCGCCGCTCTCGCCGCGGCGGCTCGCGCTCGAGGCGCTCTGCAAGCTGTGCGTGACGGACGCCAACGTGGACCTGGTGCTTGCGACGCCGCCGCGCTCGCGGCTGCGCGCGCTCTGCGCGGTGCTCGCGCGCAACCTGTGCCGGCAGGAGGAGCAGGTGCTGCGCGAGTTCTCGGTCAACCTGCTGCACTACCTGGCGGGCGCCGAGTCGGGGGCGGCGCGCGAGGTGGCGCTGCAGGCGCCGGCCGTCTCGCAGCTGGTGGCGTTCATCGAGCGCGCGGAGCAGGCGGCGCTGGGCGTAGCGAACCAGCACGGTGTGGGGGCGCTGCGCGACAACCCGGACGCGATGGGCACCTCGCTCGACATGCTGCGGCGCGCGGCCTCGACGCTGCTGCGGCTCGCGGAGCACCCGCACAACCGGCCGCTGTTCCTTCAGCAGGAGCGCCGGTTGCTCTCGCTCGTCATGAGCCAGATCCTCGACCAGAAGGTGGCGCAGGAGCTGGCCAAGGTGCTGTACCAGTGCAGCCGGCCTCCTCCCCTGCACCACGCGCACGCGCGCCACCACGACCCCGCGTAGCCGGACGGACACTAGCGGTGCGGTGTGACGGGTAGCGTAGACTCCTCCTAGTACCTCCCCATAGAGTGTATTAAAGTTTTCTTTAATAGTGATGTGACTTAAGATTTTTAAGGATAAATGAACATTAGTCGAAGTATAATTTTCTGTATCATTGTCGAACTGTTTTACCGTAAAAGATATCTTTATGTAAATATTTATTTAGACGATTATTTCATGTTCCTTTATTTTATTATAACTTGGAAATCAACCATAGCGACGTCTAAAATGTTAAGGGTGTAAATCTGGTTTTGTTATTTATGTCCACAGTGAATTTACAATATTTGTCAATGTGCTATAACCGATTTCTATTGTTCAATTGAAGAAAGATGTATTATAACTCGTAATTTTGATTTTTATAATAAAATGGGACTTTGAATCTGTTTATTGTTTAGTTAGACATTTCCCCCCATCCTCCCCTCCCCCTCTCTCAATACGAGTACTCAAAACATCCTAATATACAGGTGTCCCTGGTGGTGTAGCTCCTTTAAGGAGACTATTCTACGCTTTGTAACAAACATAATTAGTAAGAGACGTAGGGTTCTAGGTGCGCCTGTTGCGGAGATATAAATTTTTTAAGTTATTAATGTAGTGTAATGTTGTAATGCTCTAATCGGGCGCGCGCGGGGCGCGGGGCAGCGAGCAGCGGGAATACGGACGGGACGCGACGCGAGTGAACGCGAACAGATAGCCCGCCCCGCCCGCGTACCGCTCGCGCTCCGACACGCGCCTCTCCGCCTTGCGTTTCACAGTCGCGCGGTCTAAAGGCGCCCACACATTGTAGTACGCATTTAGTTTGTTAGGAAATCCTAAAATTTTAATGAAAGCACATATTTAAAAAATTCTTTCACCAGTGCTTTTGGTACAAGGCTTAGAATAGCCTCCTTATAGGAACTACACCTGTCTTCAGAATAATCAAAAACCGGACAAACGTCCTTTTCAGGATCAAATAAAAGATCAGGTACGATCATTTCCAAACAGATCAATTAAGTATACATAATAATTATTATCACTGCAATCACAGGACAGATGGTTGCATACAAAATAATATTACTAAAATAGCAATTGAGTCTTCTTCGAAGAAGAAAGCGTCTCAGCTTCTTCGCATGGAATGGGTGCAGCATAAACACATTTGGTTCCAATTTTGTTTAACAGATCCTTGGGGAAAGTGTAGGTACGTGTTGCAACACTTCATCGATTTAAACACTAAATTTTTTGCAAAACCACTAAACAAATCTGATCAAACCACCATACTCAGCACTAGACCCTAGATCGCCAATTTGGCCACCAGACGGGATTCCAAACCACCAGATCTAGTGGCGCTAGCACTAAGTTGGCAACACTGCCAAAGCGTTGCAGCCACATGCGCTCACGCTCACGCACACATCAATAGTTAGTATAGGCAAATCTCACCGTATTACCTTGTCGCGGACACGCCTCCTTCTACCTCCTTACAAGATCGTTGGGTTTAACTGATGTTTAATCCCGCGGCCTTAGAAGGTGCAACAGAATAAGTAAGGTTAAATCAGCGGTGCACATCCCTACAACCCTCTTTAGCGTCGATTCGACCAACGTGCGGGGGTTGCACTCAAATTTGAATGCCGTCCACCACCATCTAGAAACGACAAAACCGGCCTTGCTTTTTCTGACGGAGACGCAAATATCTTGCCCTGCCGACACCTCTTACCTGCATTACCCCGGCTACACTCTGGAAGAAGCCTTCCGCTCGCGAGCCGGGGTTTGCCTATTCGTCAGGGCGGATATTTGCTGTCGTCGCCTGCGCTGTCTTGAGGACCCCGAACTCTCAGTACTTTGGGTCCATGTGGATCTGGGGACAGTCTCGCGGGTGTACGCCTGTCTCTACAGGTCGCACTCCGGAGATGCTGGGACAGCTCGGTTATTTGAGTACCTGAGTGGAGCGGCAGACAAAGTCCAAGAGCGGTTCCCCACCGCGGACTTGGTTCTTCTTGGAGATTTCAATGCCCATCACGAGGCATGGCTAGGCTCCAGGAGAACTGACTTTGCGGGGAGAGCCGACTACGACTTCGCCCTGACGCATGATCTGTCTCAACTGGTGGACCAACCCACCAGACTACCAGATATAGACGGTCATGAACCCTCGTTGCTGGATCTTCTGCTGACGACGAACCCCACTGGATATAAGGTCGTAGTGAGAGCCCCGCTGGGTTCTTCTGATCATTGTTTAGTGGGGTCCACGGTGCCATCTTCGCCTCCTCAGCCCCGTACTAGAGGAACGCGTCGAATTTGGCACTACGCGTCAGCAGATTGGGATGGGATGCGAGAGCACTTCGCATCCTACCCTTGGAGAGAGATCTGCTTCAGTTCGGACGATCCGTCGGATTGCGCTAATACCGTTGCCGAAGTGGTCCTCGGGGCAATGGAAATGTTTATTCCCAGCGCCTCTGTCCACCTCGGTGGTAAATGCCAACCGTGGTACAGCCGCGACTGTGCTGTTGCTGTCGCAGCTAAATGCGCAGCTTATCGTGCATGGTCGCGTGCTCGTGCCGGACGTGACCCAAATGTACCCGAACTGAAGAAGAAATACAACCACCTCTCCAGATCCTGCAAAAGGGTTATTGCCAGGGCCAAATTTGACCACATCGGCAGAATCGGCGATAGACTGAACGAGCATCCAACTGGGAGCCGTGAGTTCTGGTCTCTCGCCAAATCTGTCGAGTCGAATTTCTGCCGCTCCTCTCTTCCACCTCTGCAGTGTCCTGGAGGCTCACTTGCTCACTCCGCAAAGGAGAAAGCCGACTTACTGGTATCTCTCTTTGCGGGGAACTCTAACCTGGACGATGGAGGTGCCACTCCCCCATCCATACCTAGGTGTGAGAACTCCATGCCGGAAGTGCAGTTTCGACAACGAACTGTACGGGCGGAGCTTCTCTCCCTAGACGTCAGGAAAGCGAGTGGGCCGGACAGGATTCCTGCATTGGTGTTAAAAAGGTGTGCTCCCGAATTGGCTCCAGTGCTGACGCGCCTATTCCGTCTCTCCTACTCTAATGGTCGTGTGCCGGCGGCCTGGAAATCTGCGTTTGTGCAAGCGGTCCCCAAAAAGGGTGACCGCTCAAACCCGTCAAACTACCGACCTATAGCGATTACCTCCCTTCTCTGTAAGGTGATGGAGCGCATCATCAATGCGCAGCTCATGAAGTACCTAGAGACAAATGACCTCATCAGCGATCGGCAATACGGCTTCCGGCCAAAACGATCTGCTGGTGATCTCCTAGCGTACGTCACTCACCTTTGGGGGGAATCGCTTGAAGGTCATGGCGAATCCTTGGCAATTGGCCTTGATATTGCCAAGGCATTTGACCGGGTTTGGCACAAGTCGCTCTTGGGCAAATTGCCGGCTTACGGACTTCCTTCTGGCCTGTGTGACTGGGTCGCCGACTTCCTACATGGGCGTAGCATTCAGGTCCTAGTGGACGGTTGCTCGTCGGACGCCATGTCAGTGAACGCCGGCGTACCACAAGGATCTGTGTTGTCACCCACGCTGTTTCTTCTGCACATCAATGATATGCTGTCTCTGGGCAGCATACATTGTTATGCAGATGACAGTACGGCACACGGATCCTACACCAGTCACCCTTCAGCCAGTCGGGATGTTGTGGATGAGAAGAGACGAAGACTTGTGTCTGAGCTCGAACATACACTCGGTTCTATTTCCGAATGGGGCCGTAGTAATTTGGTCGAGTTCAACGCTTCCAAGACACAAGTTTGCGCGTTCAGTGCGAAGAGAGTAGCGTTCACACCGGCTCCTTCATTCCAAGGCACGTCGCTCAAATTAAGCGAACACCTCGGGGTCCTCGGAGTCGAACTGTCGCACGACTTGAACTTTCGTCGCCACATCGAGGGGAAGGCCAAGCTGGCTTCTAAAAAGCTGGGCGTACTCAATAAGGTGCGACGGTACTTCACGGCGGACCAAAAGCTGCTGCTGTATAAATCGCAGATCAGGTCTTGCTTGGAGTACTGCTCGCACCTGTGGGATGGCTCTGCCAAATACCAGCTTGCGCCTCTGGACTCGATCCAGCGTCGAGCCGTGCGACTAGTGGGTGACCCCGAGGTGTCCCGTGATCTAGAACCACTGCAACACCGTAGGGATGTCGGCTCCCTAAGTGTGTTCTATCGCTTATTCCATGGGGAGTGCTCGGAGGAGCTGTTTAACGCGATCCCGCCGTCCCCTTTCCACCTCCGCACCACGCGCACTGGGCAGGGATTGCATCCATATACGCTGGACTTACCGCGCATGCGTACCAATCGATTCTGCAGATCTTTCCTGTACAGAACCGGTAAACTCTGGAACGCTCTCCCTGCTCATATATTTCCCCCCAAGTACAGTCTCGGGTCCTTCAAGAGGGGCGTGAATGGGCACCTGTCAGGCCGGCATGGCATTCGCAACCCCCGAATACGACCGAATGTCCATGGGCGCCGTTAGACACCTTATGGGTGTCTCGGCGCCATATGTCGAGCTAACAATAAAAAAAAAAAAAAACAGAGTTTTATTAGGAACCCGCTCGGGTTGATACCACCGCACTGAATGAAAGGTCGGTCGAAACAGCTATGTAAATAGTTTGTGTTTTCCGTCCAGTTCAGTTTAGCCGGCACGACCGAAGGGAAGCACTGACGTGACACCTAGTTGCACCCGGTGTTATGGGCTGACATCACGGATTTTGTAAGTGAGGTAGCCAACCGTGTCAGTTTCCATAAAAAAAAAGGTATCAAAACTGCGACCATCAAGCACGCCCGCGGCTTGCGACTGGAATAATTACGAAAAATTAAATTCTAGCCTGAAATGCTCCTCAAATCAACAAATGCTATCTCACTTGCTTTTGGCGCCCATCTAAAATTATGTAAGTAAATAATAAAATTGTAGTCTAAAATGCACCTAAAATCAATCAACCAACATATTTCGTGTCGGCCGAAATTATAAAAATAATAAAATTGTAGTTTGAAATGTAAAGTTATTTTAACTCACAAAGGCGGGCGAGCCATATTTATTGTAAACGCTGTCCTCAAGCTAACGCACACGCCGCGGCGCAATTGAGTAATTTTAAATTTTATCCTGAAAATTTGTTACCTTTCTATTCGTTGGGCAGGACCTGGATCTGGATTGAGACAATTGGCGGGAACGGGATGTGGGTGAGATGAAACAGAAAAAGTATTACAATTTGAATTGTTTATTTCTTCAGTTTCGTATGTACAGACTATGTTAACATTATTGCAAAAATATTTCAATACTTTTCATTGCCACTTTCAGTTGATTTAGTTCTAGTTTTGTCCCATAATTAATATTTCTTTAAAACAAGTTAAGTCAGCATTAGTTTTTAATTAAGCAGTTTGTTTCTACGTTCCCACTTCCCGGGTTATAATAGCGGTAGAATTTTCTCTGTAGTGAGTACTACCTACTGTTTATTCATCAAACTTCAAGAAACTTATCGCCTGTAGGCGTATCGGTTATAATTTATCACAACTTTATAATAATGGTCCAAATTCATCAGATAGCTGCTGAAACGGACGTGAGCTTGAAAGAATGGCACTTTTTATTTTATTACTTCTATTACATGAAGTCTATTGTGATGCGCGAATGAAGGCAAATTATTAGTTAGCAGTATTTCCATAGTGTTTACTGTTTACGGAAAGTACATAAGCATTGGAGGTAAACTGATGGCCGTACACTGTCGCAACAGTACAGGGATTCCTTATACAGGTGTCATTTTTATAGGGATTAATCATTATTGGAAACTAGTCGATTCACTAAAAATCATTATCGAAATAAAAAAAATTCACCACCATTACTATACATTTTTAATTTTGCCAACATTATTTTAACAATCAACTTAGCTCCTATACTGACTAACCACCAAAAGGTGAGACTGCACTATGCGGCACTGCACTGCCGCCACTGCAGTGCAGTCTCACTTTTTACACCCTGTGAGCATTTGTGAATTTGCAATCATTTGACCGCAATTGCCAATTTTAGCGCACATTATCAGTAAGTCTGTGCCGCAAACATAATTCAGTCTGTAATTAAATTACTGGAATTATATTCAACAAATGGCGTAAGTAGAAAAGTTAAAATTAAACTAACGGTGCCTCAAGACACTGAATATGTCAATGCATAACATTCTGTGTTTGTTCACACCATAATTAAGTACACACCATTCAACTAATAATTTTTAATAAATCCTACACTCGTTTCACTGTCTTAAAACTTAATAATTACTTACAATACAAATTTACTTCCCTGGAAGAAACCAAACGTTGAAAAAGGCAAAAGGGACAGCGGTTTGTATAAAAAATTATCAGTGTCGCACAGAACCAGAATCTACCAGAACCATGTCGCAATCACTTGTGAACTGTCAAACTAACCTCTTAAATGGGCCAGTTCGCCACTTGGCAAGTTCGTCACTTGGCAAGTTAATCACTTGGTAAGTCCGTCACTTAGCAAGTGAGTGTAACGAGGTTCTGGTGTATTCTGATCACGCGCTAATTATAATATTTAACTTAATAAAAATGGCAGATATTTACATGAGATTACATTCAATTATTATATTTGTGATAAAATGGAGGAATCCTATAGCTAGGTAGATCTGAGTTTATGTTTGAATATATTAAATTCTACAAACTAACTAGTCTGTAGGAAATGTGTGCGTCGTCGGTTCGGGTATTTGTTTCCAAACATAATAAGAATTGCCGCTCGTACGATGTTCACTCTGCTCTGTGCAGAAGTGGACTGTGGAATTTAAGGTCAGAGGGGAAGCGTGCGGTATATTCCCTCCTTACTATGTACGTAATATTTACGCGCGCAAAGCTTACGTTTTGAACATCACACGAGCGAAAAGAGCACGAAGATATGCAGTTTTGATTTCTTTAAAATTCAACCCTCTGTAGTAAAATAAAATAAATACCTACACATAAATACACTCTAAGCAAGATAGCTTAGATTGTATTTATTGATGTTTTTTATTTTTGTAACATTGCCCATGTTACAAAAATAAAAAATATCCTTGCACACCAAAAAATGCACAGCAGAAAACTAAAACCCCCCGTGAATTTTTTTCGAGCACAAGTTGCTTCAACATTATTGATAACAACGTGAATGGAAACTTTTTATGTTGCCTTCCATTGTATCCCATCCGACCCACAACAACAGTACAAACAAAAGAAAACTTTTCATTTATACTCAACGGGTTAAGAGCCAGCAATACTTTGAACAGCTATGATCCTACGATCAGACCGCACACAGACTGCAACTTAAAAATGTTAGTTGTGCGAGGATCACTCGGAATAAGTCCCGGAGTACCTAATAAATAATTAATTGAACGTGTACCAATAAGTACTAAAACCGGGGATTTTTTTCATCAAGCCACATACCTAAATCTTTTACGTTTTCAGCTGTTTCATTCTATGCAATTTGTCTTGAAAAAAAAAACAGATTTTTTCCAACAGCTAACCACTTTGAATTTTTGGTATTACTGCCCCTTAACATATTTTGACGACACAGCAAGTAAGTAGGAAGTAATGTTTTGTTTTCTGTACCTAGTGGAATTAGCTCTAATATATTTCAAAGTTATGTTCAGACGTCAGCGCAGATTGAATCAAATCCCAATATTTTGTATTAGGAAATTAGAATTGAGTGTGATTTTTCCATCGTTTATTCTAAGACCTGTGAGTACATTAAATCTATGATTTTAACAACACCGAGAAAAGAGATAAGAGGAGTTGGTCCAAGAAAACTGGGTCTGTCGCCACCAACTGGTGGCATACATCGTCGAAGTGGGCGTGGCACTGCTTTACTTTATGACTGCTTTACCTGAAGTTTATGATTGAAGTTGAGAGTTAGGGCCCCTGAGTCCTATTATCACTCTGCGACCTGGATATATCTATTGTGATCTCTCAATAGTTCTGACAAGATAATATCAAGCAGCAAGTAAGGCACGCAGACCCACCTGCTGCGTGACTCGGTGGAAGAACCAAGGTGAGAGGTGGCTATCCTGTCGCCCTATAGCATGGCATCTCGTCCTTATTCCTTAGCCGCCTTTTACGACATGCACGGGGAGAGAAGCAGTGGGGCTATTCTTTTAAGTACCGGCCCCACATGGTATCCCCTCACGCACGGTAAGCCCCACTCGGATATGAATCAAAATATTATCAAGGTTTATATATCATAAATTTAAAAATTTACATTAAACACAAAACTATAAAGAAAGTCATAAGATTGTTTTATGAAATCTGTGGATCCCAAGTTGGGATCAACAGAATTACATTTAGGTTAAGATTCCCAATGCAGATGCAATGGACCTCAAGGATGTCGTAGCAAGTTGGGATCAACAGAATTACATTTAGGTTAAGATTCCCAACGCAGATGCAATGGGCCTCAAGGATGTCGTAGCAAGTTGGGATCAACAGAATTGCATTTGGGTTAAGATTCCCAATGCAGATGCAATGGACCTCAAGGATGTTGTAGCAAGTTGGGATCACCAGAATTGCATTTGGGTTAAGATTCCCAACGCAGATGAAATGGCCATGAAGGATGTTATAGCAATTACGTTAGACAGTGTGTGATCGGTGGGAAGCCGTGCCTCCCCCCCGCTACACACCGCACTGGCTTCACACTTTTCTAGAAGTTGCAGAAGTAGCTGGCAACTTCTCACCTCTCTTCTCCGCGTCTCTCGAGAGTCCTCACTACATCTCTCTACCTAATATCATTCTCAAACTATCGGTGACAATCAAGACGAGCCGAACTCGGCCATCCAAGCGACATACTTCTGTAGGTCACCCTTGGATACAGACTTGTTGCACTTGGAGAGCGCGTCGAGGAAGTCCCTCGCGGAGACCGGCATGTCGAGCTCCTCGGGGCCGAGCTGCTTTATCTGCTCCGGCTTGAGGCCGGCGATCTTGCGGCGCATCGACATCATCGACGCGTCTCTGCAACATAGAGGGCAGTCGTTGTGTTCGTTTTTTAGGGTTTACAAATAATAAAAAAAATTAAAAGTGAAAAAAATTTTTTGTGGTGTGGAAACCTCGGTGCGCTAGTCCGACTTGCACTTGGCCGGTTTTTTAAGTACAATATACCATTTAATTCGTCAATATTATATGTAACTGAACGAGAGACCCTGTATCCCATAGCACAGGGAATCTTGAGTTTTTCAGCACAACACGGATTACTCTACATACTCCGTTTGTCGGGATACAATGTGTGGTATATATTATGTAAGAGCTCTCTTTATGTGTCTTCAAACTATTTATGTAAACCACGTATGAATACATACAAAATTACTATTTCTCCTAAACTCCACCGTAACACGACACGGAAAGCATCGAACATCGAAAGTGACTCGTAACAAACATAAAACCAAAAGGTCAAAAAGTTCACCTTTTTTTTTTATCCGGTATGGATGGCTGAGTCGGAGGGGCCAAAGCACATGCTCCGACCAGCCAATATCACCTCCAAGAAGGTAGGTGTCATACCGGAGACTTCCATGGAATGCTGACTATACTGGACTAGAGGAGAACACAGCCGAGGCTGCTATGCGGCCATCTTACATCCAATACGGTGGTAGCAACCCAGTCGGCTACAATTTCAGCCTACCACCTAGTAAGGTAGGGTTTAACCCGCCCGGGTTGTTACCACTGCACTGAATGAAACGTCGGTCGAAACGGCTATGTAAATAGTTTGTGTTTTCCGACCAGTTCAGTGTAGCCGGCACGATCAAAGGGGGAAAGCACTGACGTGGCACCTAGTTCACCCGTTGTTATGGGCTGACATGACAGATGTTGTAGGTGATGTAGCCAAACGTGTCAGTTTCCATAAAAAAAAAAGTGACTCGTAACGAACACAAAACGAAAAGGCCATAAAGCTTCACCTGCAAACGTTGGTGATGTCTGCACCGGAGTAGCCGTCGAGGCGGCGCGCGATGCTGTCCACGTCGACCTCCGGCTCCACCTTCACCTGCTTGAGGTTGATGTGCAGCAGCGCCTTGCGGCCCTCCTGGTTCGGCAGCGGGATGTAGATGCGCTTCTCCAGCCGCCGCCGGAGCGCCTCGTCTATGTCCCACGGGAAGTTGGTCGCCGCTAGCACCATCACCACCTGTGCACACCACACACACACACTATACATTATTTTTATTTTATTTAGAAAGATAGAATAGAATAGAATAGAAAATTCTTTATTGCTCCACAAATATTTCACAAGAATAATACAATGAATACAGTTACATGAGGTGCAAAGGCGGACTTATCCCTTAAAGAGATTTCTTACAGCCAACCTTTAGGTGTGTGAAATGTGTAAAAAATGGAATGTAGCAAAGATAAGATGTGACAATTTTTTATTTAAAAATACATATAAGGTTTTATGAAAGCCTGATAAATATAATTATATTTATATAAGTAATACTACGTAAGAATAAATAGGAATTAAGAGTCATTAATTATGTTAAGATAGAGATAAGAAGTTATATGAAGTTATATAAGATATGTTGATAAAATAAACCTGTTGCATTTCAAAGATGTAAAAATGCTGATAGACGCCGATTTCTGGGCGTTTTGCAACGACGAGGCATTGAGCGCCGGCCTTGATGTAGGTACTCAAATATTTAGTAAAATAATGAAGCTAGATAAATAAAATCTTTTGGCACATATAACCAATGAAATTACCTACAAAACGATGTGAAACAGTTGAGGATTCACTTATTTAGAAGCACAGACCTCCAGGAAAAGCAAAACACCCTCGACTTTTCTTCCAACTTTTTTCTAACCTAAACTGACAATTCCCCCATACATATTATATGTATATCCAGTTCCAAAATTGGAACGGCACTGCAAGGTGATCGAAACGTCACGTTTTTGGAATGGTGGCGTGACCGACTGTTCGGCATTTAAAATACACAATCTTTATATATGAGAATAATGCTCGATTATATGTACTTCTAAAAAAAGTTGAATACTACATGATCTGACTCACTTTGTCGCCAACCATAAACAAAAAATGTACGCGCTCCTCCATTATTTTCGAGAAATTTCGACATTCGGGTATTCGCGCGTGACCACGCCCATAAATTATGTTTGGTGGTTTCAGTCATTAGATTGTTGTGTTTGTGTATAATTTCGAAAGAACACAACATTTCTCAAGTGAATGTGTTATTATTGGAGGTTTTTATCCATTCGCGAGTGCGCGAAATCGAAAAAAAATACATAACCTCACTACATTTGCAAAGTGCATTGTTCAACTCACAATAATTTGGAATAAAAAAAGGTCAGTGCAATGTAAGGTATAGATAACTCTGTAGACAATTTTGTAATGATTACAACCACGCAAAATTTGCTTTAAGTCGTCATATATTTTTTTTTCGAAAAAAAATTTTTTTTCTCTTCTTGCGTAACGTATCGCGAGCACAAATATCTCCGGTTTTTAACCGACTTCAAAAAAGGAGGAGGTTCTATGTTCGGCTGTATGTATTTTTTTTTATGTATGTTCAGCAATATCTTCCCCAATTGTGAACCGATTTCGATGATTCTTTTTGTGTTCGGTTCAGTCTAGCTCCAAGGTGGTCCCATTTTTTTTTGGTCAAGATCGGATGGGAAAGCGAGGCGGAATCGCGAGGCCGAAGGCCGAGCGATTCCGCCGAGTACATTAATAGCAAATAAAAATTACTAAAAAAACTGTGAAATAAAAAACCATTTAAAAAAATATAAAAACCGCCCTCAAAAATGTATGAAATAAAAAAATAAAAATCGAACCCTAGAGTTGAAGGCGGTGGTGCTAAAGCAAGCAAAAATAACCGACCGCCTTCAACTCTAGGGTTCGATTTTTATTTTTTTATTTCATACATTTTTGAAGGGTGTTTTTATTTTTTTAAATAGTTTTTTAAGGAGTCAGAAGTCTCATAGCGCGCGGCGTGTGAGCAGTTAAATCAGAACTGTTCTCTTAGGGATAAAGATTTGAAGAGTTGTAATACTTACAACCAATCATTTAGTAATGTAGATTTAATCAATCCAAATATATTTAACTTCAAAAGACTTTGTGTAAAATCGTTTGTTAGCTTAGTTATGTAAATTATTATATTGTTTTTGCGTATTTGTTTAATTGTACTTTTTTTTTATATACTTCATTCATACATACATACATATCACACACGCTGTATCCCGATAATCGGGGTAAGCAGAGTAATCGGTGTCGTGCTGCAAGTACTCTGGTAAATGACAGCACAACACCGACCACCACGTTTCGCAAAGTATTCGAACAAGATTAAATCGATCAAGCAGCAAGTAAGGCGAGAAGACCCACCTGCTGCATGACTCGGTTGAAGTACCGTGCCAAGGTGAGAGGTGGCGAGCCTGTCGCCCTTTAGCACGGCATCTTGTCCTTATCCCTTAGTCGCCTTTTACGACATGCATGGGGAGAGATGCAGTGGGGCTATTCTTTTTAAGTACCGGCCCCACACGGTACTTCATTCACTTTCTTTATTTCAAATTTATTTATCTTTATTCAAAATTTATTTCACTTTGTAGTTTTAGTTGATAAGTTACGTATAAGTACATGTGGAAACTTTATCGGTCTAGGCCCTTAGGTTAAGTACATTATTTAGTAATACATGACGTGGAACTGTATGTTTTCCAAACATTTTAAAATAAAATAAATAAATAAAATAAAAGATAAAACGGCAGCAAGTCGTGCCATAGGCAATGCCACGCTGCCCACCTTATTAGTCTCGTCGCTGGCGGAGCTGAGCCCGTCCATCTGCACGAGCAGCTCCGACTTGACGCGGCGCGACGCCTCGTGCTCGCTCTCGGAGCCGCGCCGCGAGCACAGCGAGTCGATCTCGTCTATGAAGATCGTGCTCGGCGCGTAGAACCGCGCCTGCAACATCACGACACCGCGCTTCAGACGTTTGCACGGGAACGGACGGACTTACCGTCCATGACATCCGTACATACCACACGCTGTGTCCCGACAATCGGGGTGAGTAGAGTGATCGGCGTTGTCCGGTAAATTTAGCACAACACCGATCACCGTGTTTAGCAAAGTATTCGGACAAGATAACTACAGCGTGTATTTTAATTGACTGCGTTCCTTTTATGGGGTTGTTCTGTATCTTAAACTGAGTCACTTTTGTTATAAAACTTCTGGAATTTCCAAAAAAAAATTCATTGGGAGGTTAAGTTTGCCCTTAAATGTATGGAGAAAGTGATTTTTTTTTTCCAATTTCCAAAAGCTGTAGAACAAAAGTTACTCAGTTTAGGATATCGTGATCATATGATCGATTGAATCTTGTTCGAATACTTTGCGAAACGTGGTGGTCGGTGTTGTGCTGTAATTTACCAGAGTTCTTGCAGCACAACACCGATTACTCTGCTTACCCCGATTGTCGGGATTCAGCGTGTGTGATAGATATGTATGTATGTAATAACTATAAGAAGGCCCACCTGCTGCAGGACTGAGTGGCAAGACTGTGCCAAGGAGAGAGGTGGCTATCCTGTCACCCTTTAGCACGGCATTTTGTCCTTATCCCTTAGACACCTTCTAAGACATGCACGGGGAGATATGCAATGGGGCTATAATTTTTAAATACCGGCCCCACACGATACTATAGTCAATTTCTTAAAGTTGGGTGCTGAATCAGATGGGTCAGAGCAGATGCCCGGATCAGCCAATATCAACTCCGAAAAGGTAGGTAGGTAGGTACCATACCGGAGACTTTCCGTTGGATAGCTGGCTATACTGGACTAGAGAACAGAGCCGAGGTTGCTGTGTCGACTTTTTTCTAGTACGATGGTACCAACACAATCGCCCAAAATTTCGGCACGTTTTGTCATATAGTTTTGGTGGCAAAAAAAGTAGTTCAAAGATGAAAAGAAAGTCCATTTATATAAGTTGCTTCGTTATTCATGTCAAATGTTTCGGGAGGGTTACATACACACTCAAATAAACATGTTACGCAAAAAAAAATTATATGTTTTTAGCATTACTTTACGATAAATTTAACAAAACATGTTTGCTACCTAAACATTAAAAGGATCAACCTGTGTGTAACAGTAGGTAGCTTGCATTGTACGGGGTCAATGACCGTACTATGTTCAAACGCAGAACAGCTGTTTGTTGTAAGTAAGTCACAAGGTCACTAGGCCTAACTACCTACCTACCTAGACTAACTACCTACCTACGTGTGCGGTGTGTGTGCCTACGTTTCGTGTTTGCAAGGGTCTAATTATAGCATGATTGGTTTTTACAGCTATTTGATTAAATTTTTTTGTTAGGAAATGTTAGGAGAAAAAACGCTCCTATAAACATATGTTTTTTTTTGCTTAAAGTGTTTGTTTGAGTGCGTATGTAACCCTCCCGAAGTTATTGACATGAATAACGAAGCACCTTATATAAAGCTCACCATCTCAAACAGCAGCCGCACGAGTTTCTCCGACTCCCCCCTGTACTTGGAGGTGAGGGTGGAGGAGGAGACATTGAAGAAGGTGGTGCCACACTCGGTGGCCACCGCCTTCGCCAGCATTGTCTTGCCGGTGCCCGGCGGACCCACCATCAGCACGCCCTTCCACGGCCGACGGATACCCTGTACACAACAGTATGAAGGAGGAGACATTGGAGAAGGTGGTGCCACGCTCGTTGGTAACCACCTTCGCAAGCCAAAATGCCAGCGTAAACCAAACATGGTATTATAAAATAACCTAGATCACTCCCTTCAGTTGGTAAAGGGTGGAGACTACGCTGGAGACTTCACGCGAGTGAGTGACATGTGGTTTCAACAGGACGGCGCCACATGCCACACAACCAGAGAATTTATTGCAAGCAAAATTTCCAGATGCTGTAACTTCAAGTAAATAGGCCGCCGCCACAGATTACTTAATAGTTACTTCTTAACAGATAAATCACTCCATAGAAAAAGTTCCATACCTTGGGCTTTAATAGCCTACTGTTTCACGTCGCCAATCGCTGCGTGCGAAAATGTACCTAAACGATCGA
The DNA here is from genome assembly GCA_946902875.1 of Nematopogon swammerdamellus. Taxonomy (NCBI): domain Eukaryota; kingdom Metazoa; phylum Arthropoda; class Insecta; order Lepidoptera; family Adelidae; genus Nematopogon; species Nematopogon swammerdamellus. The sequence goes on along the minus strand of OX336355.1, from coordinate 860,174 downwards.
CTGTAAAGTGATTATTGCTTTGCAGCTGCGCGCAGTAGCGTGGGCGAGCGTGTAGGTATGCTTCGCACGGCTGACTAATTTCCACTGAATTAGACCGCCGGCGGCCCGCTGGGCGGTAGGTAGTTAGCGCGCGCAAGTACACAGAGTGCGTGAGGCCTGCCGCCGCCTAGGTTGTGTGATTTAACACTGTTGGACTATTTTTTGAGGCGCTATGTGATGTCTAAGGCGGCGGGTGGCCCAGTGGTCTGGGCGTCGGCTTCTCTTGCGAGAGGTCCGAGGTTCGAATCCAAAGTGCGTGTACCAATGAGTTTTTTCTGATTTGAAAAAATGTACGTGCATACCTTCACCCGCTGCTCCATGGTTCGGATTTCATGGAAAAATGCAGGTCCACCGGGTTGACAGGAGCAAATTGCCTAAGGCGACAAGCCCGCTCTTGCCACGCATTAAGTGCATTATTATGTGATAGATCAGTCTTCTGTGCAGATAATCCACAAACCACTGAGGCCTTGAACATTGAATGTGTCATTCATTATTGAGATAGAGCCAGCAATATTTTGACAAAACAATGGTGATGTCTGTGAGCCGTGGTCGCTGTGGGCATGTGAAGGATATTATTTTTCATTCATAAATGGCAGACATTCCACTATATACACGGTGAACAAAAAACCTGTCGAACACCCGAAGGCAGGAAGTACAGTTTCAGATACTGAATCGGATAGGCTAGTTTTTTTTTCTCGAAATTTCTATGAAAATATGCCCTTTTTCAATTATTCCTAAGTATCAAGATGTCTTTAAATAACTAAATTATGTCTGCATGCCATCATAACAGTGAGGTGAAGTTAAACTCTACTACCATATATCTTAAGCATGTGATATCAGTTTTCTAGGTATCTACCTAGGTAATATTCCAAAACTTATTAGGCATACAAAATAATAGTTTGTTGCACACTAACAGACCTCAAAGCACTTCATTTTCAGTACAGAAGACAAAAAAAAATATTAAAATCGGCAAATTATTTTACAAAGAATTTCACTAAAGACATAAGAACACGCTCTCTGCCTTCACTTCATTCAATGCCGCCTCAAGATAATTTATCCAGAGTCATAAATTATCATGACGCCGGCGAGGCGGCGGCGGGCGCTTTGTGTCGCGCGCGCGCTGCCGCGCCGCGCCGCCTAGAGTAAAGAATTTTGCATTAGAAGTAAAAGGTCGTCATACTAATGAAATTTTTTAATTGAAAATTTTTGTCCGAATTTAAACAAAAAAACTAGCCTATGCGATTCAGTATCTGAAACTGTACTTCCTGCCTTCGGGTGTTCGACAGGTTTTTTGTTCACCGTGTATATGAATAAAGATTTTCATTCAAATTGAATGTTTCATTTTGAAACCAAAAAATAGATCGCCGATGGTAAACTCATATACGGGGAGGGTTTTCAAGTCACTGCAGAATAAGCATAACGAAGAAGATAACATGTTGGTTATACCTTGAAGAATCGAAAATCATTGGAAAAAATACATCCCGACCAGGATTCGAACCTGGGTCTCTGGCTTGAGCTGCCAACGCGATAACCAACCACGCAACCGGGCCGTGACGTATTATCTCCAAATTTTCTATCTCATTGCACCTTCATGCATGATGTCGCATAATTTTTGCGAACAGTCAACTTGCACGGTTACACATTGAACCTTATGCTGTCGTCACCAAAGTCGTATTTGGCATCAGACACTAGAAGTTGACTTGAGGTTTTTAATAATATTTTCTAATTAAAAATATATATATAAAGCGAGTATGTGCTTAGTACTAACATATAAACATAAAATAATACCTTGAAGAAGTCCGGCATCCACATGGGCAGGACGACCGCCTCCTCCAGCAGCCGCTTGGCCTCCGTCAGGTCCGCGATGTCGTCCCATCTGATGCTCGGGTTCTTTTGCACTATGTCCCTCTCTGCAAACACCACATACCACTGTCATGAGAAACAATTCGTAAGCGCCTTCTAGCCAATCTAGAAAGTAGTATTAGATTAATTTGGTAGGTAGAATTGGGACCATTTAGAAATTTTCGGTCAATCTAGAAAGTACCTTTGTATAAATCTGTGAAATAGGTTTAGACCAATCTGGAAAGATGCTTTGGGTCAATCTATAAAGTACCTTTGGATAAATATGAGAAATAGGTTTAGACCAATCTGGAAAGTTGCTTTGGGTCAATCTACACAGTACCTTTGGATAAATCTGAGAAATAGGTCTAGACCAATCTGGAAAGTTGCTTTAGGTCATCTATAAAGTACCTTTGGATAAATAAGAGAAATAGGTTTGGACTAACCTGGAAAGTTGCTTTGGGTCAATCTAGAAAGTTCCCTTGGAAAAATCTGAGAAATAGGTGTAGACTAACCTGGAAAGTTGCTTTGGGTCAATCTAGAAAGTACCCTTGGATAAATCTGAGAAATAGGTATAGACCAATCTGGAAAGTTGCTGCGGTCAATCTAGAAAGCACCTTTGGATAAATCTGAGAAATAGGTTTAGACTAATCTGGAAAGTTGCTCTGAGTCAATCTAGAAAAGTAGCATTTGGTCGATCTGGTAAAGCAGGTTTGGGTCGACGGGTACCGGTCGGTACGCACCCAGCATGTCGACGAGGTCCGCGTCCGCGTGGGAGGCGGGCTCGAACCTCCGCTCGTCCTCCTTCTGCTTGTCCTCGTCGGTGTCGTTGTTGTTGTCTCTGTCCGCCCGCTCCCTCCCGCCCGCCTCCCTGCTCCCGCCTCCGCTGTCCTTGCCTCCTCCTGCGTCTCTCGACTTGCCCGCTGCGTACAATTTACGTTATAATACTATGTATTAACACAATATGTATGGCTTGTATATAACTAGCATGCACTTACATGTATTATTAATAAGTATTTTCATTATTATTTTATCTTCAATTCTCACGCTCAACTATTTTGCTACTACCTACTTACATTCCACTATATTATCGAATCTCAAACATCCAAAGGTTGACTGTAAGAAATCTCTGTACGGGATTTACATAAGGTGCATATTAAAAAATTTTAATAAGGTGCCTTTGAACCTTATGTAAATTTTCTAATATACTTATTACTTTTAATGTTTATAGTGAGCAATAAAGCATTTTCTATGTATCTATATATCAGTGTACGTGCTGGAAAGTATTCAGAAATAAAGTGGTTATTATCTTACTTCCTTTTTAATACCTGAAAAGCTTGTATGAAAAGGACTCCCAGTACTGGAGCACAGTGGCGGGGTAATACCTAAATTTGATGTGGCCAAGATATATTTTGCGAGGCCCTCTCTGTTGGCACTAGAGGAGGGATTTTATGGATTTTCACTGTTGAAATGGATTTCCGGTATACCGATCAAATCAAACCATTTTTATATACCTTTCGTCAGCATACCTTTCGTCGATAAAAGTGAACATAATCAAATTGCAATAATACAGCCTTCACTGCCTCTGTCCTGCTTTCCCATCTTGTGTCTGATAAAGGCTTTATAGTAAGCTTTAGTTTGCCTTTGATTAAGTCTAAAAATGTTTACTCGGCGTCTCTTTTAATAGATCTATCTGAATATTTTTCATGAATCAAAGCTGCGTGAACTTTCGAGGCGCAAGGCACCTCGGACCGCGAGGCCGTGGGCGGTCGCCCACGTCGCCCACGCCTTGCGCCGCCTCTGCTGGAGCAAAAGTTACATATTTACGTCCAAACGTCAACGTACGTCCGTTGCCGTGCTGCGCGCGACTGTTGCCGGCGAGGCGAGGGTTGCGCACGTCTGAGGTCTTGCGCGCGGCCCCACCCCCGCCGCCGCCGCTCCCGCCCTTCTGCGCCGCGCCGCGTTTGTCCGGCGCGCGGCCTCCTCGCGTCGTGCCATTGTTGCGCGCCGACTTCAGCGACGGCGGGTTTCTGCACAATTGCATGAACATTGGGATCACTTTGGTACTGGTAGTTGTATCCTATTACATTTTGAGTATAATTTTATTCTCCCTTTTTGTACAGTAATATCTGTCTGCCAGCTGACATTCATCAGTAGTTGAGTATTTGGTAGCTCTATGGTTCGCAGTCTATGCAAAACTGAAGGCCCCTTACATCAACATAGGCAAGTATGTAAACAGAATGGCAAAAGAGTGAGCAGGTATTGGAGAAAAAAGAGAGCATCTCAGCTAAAACAAGAAGGGGTTGCCAGCTCCCGTTTTGTACTTGAACCAAGGACGAAATACAAAACTCTTGCCTTGCTGTGCTTCCGTACCGCTGAAGGCCGGGAGGGAGGACTGGAGGAAAATTGGACAGGCGTATGTCCAGCAGTGGACGCTTAAACGCTGACTGATATAGAAAAGGTCACATTTAATAAATGTGAAACAATACAAACATAAAACAAGCTCCAGTTATTCAATTTAATAATCCTTATAACGTAAAAGCATGGTACTTTGTCTACTATTATCGTTTAAAAAATACAGGACAAGATCTATTTCTGGTGCAAAAAATGGGGATGTCTTAAATATGAAAACTAGAGATACTTGTAGGACAGCATTCGGAGAGATAGGAATCATGACTTTACCAAGTGCATATGTTTACCAGAACATATGCTATGCCAGAAAATATATTCATGATTCCTCTCTTAACTCCGACAATCATAACTATGACACACGCTGTAAGAATAATGTACAATTAATAAGACATAGATTATCCAAAACGTCGAAAAGCTTTATCTGTAATAGTGTTAGATTTTATAATAAACTGTCTTCTAACATAAAACAATTAGATGACAATAATTTTAAACTACGGATTAATCTAATGTTAATGGAAAAGAGTTATTATACTGTTAAGGATGCGTTAACTGACCGTAATTTTATATAAGAGTCTGACTACTGTTTTTCCCACTAACAACTTTGACAATTGGATACACTTTGTATCATTAGATTTTTAAAATATGACTTATTACATTTCTTTGTAATAAACGTAAACTAATTGTTTTTTTTTGACTTGATATATGAAGTATCAAAATTGACGATGGCACTATACACCAGATATAGGTAATGTAAATAGGCAGAGTGGTCAGATTCTTGAGTGTTCATGCTTATGCTGTAAATATTAATGTTCTTGTGAGCGGTAGTATGCGTTAATTATTGTAAATTACTTGAATTATAATACTTATGTATAAGGTACTAACAAAACATTGTGACTTGCAAAGTTTGTTTGTCAGTTCTTCTTCGCATTGAATTTAGAACTGGAGGAATTTTCGACATGTCCAAGCGTAGGTTACCTACCTATGGATGAAATTATACAATAAACAATAAACAATAAATAAGGTCTGGCCACCCTAATCTCAGCATAGATTGCAGATCGCTGAATGTGATTTGAAAAGCTGGTTACCACGTCAGGTCCATTTCTTGTGTTCATTTCCCCGCGTCTATCAACAGCCTGACGCAATGTACAACACGTGTGTAGCATTGTGTCAGTGGCGGCTACACTGCACTGTACGGATGTCAGACCTGTTGTGCTCGACGTTAGTGGGCTGCGGCCACGCGGCGGGGTCCCGGTCCGGCGGCGGCGGCCAGATGTCGGGGTCCAGCTCGTGCGGCGCCAGCCCCCACGCGTCTCGCGTCGGCAGCTCCTCGTAACCTATAACAGAGATTATACAAGTTCATGAATACGGCCGCAGAACATGACAGAGTTAAATATACAAAAATTCTAATAAAAAATGTATATAATATTCTGACGTGCCCAGAGTCCCGGCACTGCTGCTTTATTCTCATGTTATTTTATTTTTTTTTATTTTATTCATTTAGAAATCATCACCATATCTGCCCTGGATATGAATTTTCGGAATTTTTTAAATCAGCACATTAGCAGCTTTCAACCGACCAACACAGATATTGCCTGCTTCCATCCGTCATACCTATTATTTTGAGATTCTATACAAAAGTAAAATTTCAGACCCTAGTATTTATATACTTTATAGCAAATCATATTTATAGGTACAGAAAAGTTTTTTTTTCTCAGAACCTATTACTTTTTGAGCCAAATGAATATTTTTTTTTACCACTACATATATTTTTAGAGAGAGAGAGATAGATAGAGAGAGAGGGAGAGCGAGATGGCGCTTTGCGCGCCACATTTGATGCAAGGGGAGCTAACGCTCAAAGGTCAATGCCCTTTTTTCCGCGTGGCCTGGAAACAGAGTAACTAAGCAGTGGCGGTTTACCAGGTGAAGCCGCTTTACTTAATTATCTTGAGGGTAAAGAAAAAAAAAATCAACATGGATGTTTATTTATTGCTAAACTTTGGGCATGTCCTGTCCTCGAAATGAAAACTAACATTAATAAAATGCTACTATGTAGGTGGTGCCTCACTAAAATCCATTGGCCATGGCCGCCACTAAGGACTAGTGTAGGAATAATGTAACTGAGGACCGACCGCCGGCCATGGGCGTGATGTGTTTCTCGCCCTCGTGCCGGAACATCTGGAGTGTTGCCACCGTCGCCTTCAGCTGCTCGTACTCGCGTGCCATCTGCTTTTGTACCTGCAACACACACACACACACGCACGAACTCATCAGTCGCACATAGGCAGTCTCGATAGCTCAGTGGTGCAGACAGTCAACTGTCGCTATTGAATGTTAAGCAACGCTGGGTGAGGTCAGTACTTGGATGGGTGACCGCTGACCGTTGGAGGCTGAGGCCTCCAACGGCCTCAGGTTCGGAGGTTCGGATTCCTCGTAAAACTGTAGGTCCCTTCCCTCCTAATATTACTTGGTGGTAGGGTTTAACCCGCCCGGGTTGCTACCACCGCACTGAATGAAACGTCGGTTAAAACGGCTATGTAAATAGTTTGTGTTTTCCGACCAGTTCAGTGTAGCCGGCACGATCAAAGGGGGAAGCACTGACATGGCACCTAGTTCACCCGGTGTTATGGGCTGACATCACGGACGTTGTAGGTGATGTAGCCAACCGTGTCAGTTTCCATAAATAAAAAAAAAAAAAAGGCAGCGTTAATACCTTTTGCTTTTAAAAAACAGGGACATAAACAATCCTATTCGAAATAGGAAACAAATCCTCCCAATACTGGGAAATTTCAGTATTAAAATCAATGGAAAACATCTAGGAATATAATATGAGTCGTATAGTTCCAGAACCCGCCAAATCCATTTTTCTTAAAAGAATAGTTATAAACTGTTTCAAATAAAGTATTAAAGTCACTTATCTGTTAAGACATTATGTTCCTAACACAGTCCAATCTAGAGTGAAAAAATGAACATTCGTTCAAGCTTCCTCGTAGTTTGATTGGGCGGCTATTTATCGAGGCATAGTTTTTTCGTCTTACTGTAAAATCGTCCTAAACAGAGTTGGCGGGTTCTGGAACTATACGACTCATATAGGATTTATAACTCAACACCTCTCGAAAAGTTTTAATTTTGGATCACGTCACGAGTCAAAATTTCCCAGGAATGTTCTAGTATTGAAATTGGATTACGATTATATTACATTACTTTTGAATATGTAATCAGAATAAAAACAAAAACCGGCCAAGTGCGAGTCGGACTCGTTCACCGAGGGTTGCGTACCACCGCGTACTTGACCGGTTTTTATTTTTTGTCGTTTTACTTTAGAATTTGCACTATGATCACACCAAGTTTGACGCAGCATTACCATAGAAAAATAGAAAAGATGTAAAATTTAGTTTTGACATATTATTTATCGGAGTATATCCTATAACATGAACAATATATTACAAGCATATTTATTAACTGGATTAAGAAACTGAAAAGAAACTGAAACTGACATTTGCCATAATATAGAGGTTCTCGTTATGCCAAGAGTACAAGGAAGGTGTGGATCTAAGCTTGCGATGGCTTCACCGAACATATCCGGGCCCATCGGCAGTAGAGGAGGGTATTAATCGAGGCCGGGACTAGCGAGTGGCCACTCTAAATTTCCCGCGCATGCTTCACGTTTCGGCTCGCTTCAAGCCCTCGTCAGCTAGTCTGCTTTGACTAGGACGCAGTTTCAAGGGTTCTCTAGGGCCACCATACCAGCGCCACCATAGTCACCATTCCAACCTACCCACGCGGCACGACGTGTCCCAGTTACCACTCCGCGTGGGTGGGCGGCGCGAGTTTCACCCGAGACGAGAGCTCATTAGCACACAAAGTCTTCGATATTCCGCGAGCCGCTTCCGTCGCGCAGATCTGACAAACAATGCCGATATGAGCGATCGGGCGTGTGCTTGTGACGGAGGATGCTGACATCTCTGTGCGCTCTCATTGGCTGTAGATGTTGACGTGCGATTTCTGAGTGACCGCGAAGCACTGTGTAATGCAGGGTTTTTCAACCTTTTTTATTAACTGGCACACTTTTTCATCTACGAAAACTCGCGGCACACCACATATTTTATGTTCATACAGAAAGTATATGAATTTTAGAAAAATAAAAACGACTGGCGACTTCGTACTTCGTACGTAATGTGCGCTGTATATTTAATTTATCATTGAAAACTCTCATTTCATCCGAGGATGTCAAAATGTTCTCATTACTTCCCTGCGAACTCGCATTTAATTTGTTGAAGTGTTCAAACAAATCAGTCAGAAAATGTAATTGTGAATAATCTATCTATATAGATAGACGAAAAATTATGCTTGCTCTTTTCTCCTGCTGTTTTAGTGCAAATTTTTAATGAGTTACTTAGAATTCGCGGCACACCTGGATGTCACTAGCGGCACACCGGTTGAAAACCCCTGGTGTAATGTGACGCATGGCTGTAATTTCAGCCAGTCAGCATATATGCGTCTACTGCTGAACATACAGCTCTCCAAAATGTTAGGGCTCCGTAGCCAGATGCCGGCACGATACCTTATAAAATAGATCACGTGTCTGTCCGGCCGTCTGTGTGTCACGCGCGCTCTCAGAGCTTCGTGCTTAGTGCTCCGGAACTTGAAACTAAATAAATCTAAAAAAACCGGCCAAGTGCGAGTCGAACTCGCCCACCGAGGGTTCCATATCGCCATGTCATGGTTAGCGCCACTCACGCCATCTATGGCGTGTTATGAAATGCCTCATATTAGTTAAATGTCATGATTAGTTAAAATGCTTCATAGTCTATTCGGTAGATGGCGCGCGGGCATATACTTTTTGGTTTCGTCTATGGGAACCCGCGTGAATTTTTTATTTTTTCTTATTTTTATTATTTGTTGTTATATCGGCCATATTAACACATATTCTGTGAAAATTTCAACGAGCTACCTATTACGGTTCAAGAGATACAGCCATCGGACAGACAAACGGACGACGGACGGACAGACAGACAGATGGCGTAGGCTTAGTAATAGGGTCCCGTACCGGATACGGAACCCTAAAAAATACATATGAGGTCTATTTAGTCCTTGCGACATATACTATTTTGAAGTTTACGGGCGACGACGACGCGATGGACGCATTCTCTATGCATGTCAAGAAGGAAATGGCTACGGAACCCTATGTTTTTCACTTTTGCTGTACGTTGTTTGTGTGTCGTGCTCCCGGTGGTCAATCTAGCCAACATCCTTCCGATCTTTGTCGCGACGTTTTCTGCTCTCGTTGCTGGGCGCGAGTTGCCGCGACTCACCTCACCTCACCACTTTCACTAACCACCAGATTACTAGATTGATGCTGGGCTTACTAGAAAGCGTTCCAACTAAAAGTTCCCTTCGCCGTTATGTTGGCTCCGCTGTCTATCTGTCAAAACAGCGTTGAGAGTTGCTATGTGTACAGATTTACCCGTAATTATCAGTATTTACCGTATTTTTTGTACGGTAAATACTGATTACATTATTAGGTAATATAATCTTCACAATCTGGCAGCACGAATTTAAGCACTGACAGTGACACTGACAGTGGAGCCAACATAACGGCGAAGGGAACTTTTAGTTGGAACGCTCTATAGTTTAAGGCGATCGCGGTATCGAGATGTCTTTATGGAGCGATACATTTAATATACAAACTAAAAAGAGTATTTTTTTTTATGGAAACTGACACAGTTGGCTACATCACCTACAACATCTGTGATGTCAGCCCATAACACCGGGTGGACTAGGTGCCATGTCAGTGCTTCCCTTCATTTCATGTCGGCTACACTGAACTGGACGGAAAATACGAACTATTTACATAGCCGTTTCGACCGACGTTTCGTTCAGTGCGGTGGTACCAATCCGGCCGGGATAAACCGTACCATCTAGTAAAATAAAAAGGGATGGGACCTACAGTTTAACGTGGAATCCGAACCACGGTCAGCCTCCAATGGTCGATCGGACACCCATCCAAGTACTGACCGCGCTCAGCGTTGCTTAACAACAGTCGACTGACCGCACCACTGAGCTACCGAGCCTGACAAATTGTACAAACAATTCTTTTTCTTTGAAGTAATGCACATAGCACTCTGTTCATTTCACATCCGTTGGTTATTTGATCAAAGTTCAATCTGTGGCTGCTACAATAGCGGTCCCACTGCATCTTTATTCTTATTGGTTTATTGAGCAGATAGTAAGACTACTCTTTCATTTATCTATCGACATTTTTAGGCTTCCGTATCCGTCGTACGGGACCCTATTTCTAAGCCTACGCCGTCTGTCTGTCCGTCTGTGCGAGGGCTGTATCTCTTGAACCGAAATAGGCAGCCCGTTGAAATTTTCACAGAATATGTTATTATGGCTGATATAACATCTTTTTTATAATATAAATAATATCATTCAAATACATAGTAGTAATAGTATTTGAATGATCAACTCATTCCATACTACAATGTCGAAAAAAAACCGGTCAAGTATGTTTCATCAAAATCGGTTCAGTAGATCCGGAGATATCTGTGTGTGACAGACGGAGGGACAGACAGACAGACACACACCAAAGAGATCCCATAAGGGTTTCTTTTTTCGTAATGTTGCGACGGGACCCTAAAAATAACATAGAATAATAAAATCTCACCCCGTGCATATCGCAAAAGATAAGGACAAGATGCCGTGCTAAAGGGCGACAGGTTCGGCACATCTCACCTTAGCACGCTCCTTCCACCGAGCCATTCAGCAGGTGTTCATGCCTTACTTGCGGCTAGAAAGTTATCTTGTCCGAACACTTTGCGAAACGTAGTGGTCGGTGCTGTGCTGTAATTTACCAGAGTTCTTGCTGCACAACATCGATTACTCCGCTTTCTCGATTGTCGGTATACAGTGCGTGCGATATGTGTAGACGTCATTGACCGGTTTAACCAGCAATGTTTCCGCAGCCTTAGTTATGTTTATTGGTTTAAATAGAACACAATAGGCTGGCAACTATCCAACATGGCCGACACTCCGCTCACGACGACCTTTAAATTCTGTGCCTTTTTTAGTCGACCGCGCATCCCGACACCTAACTGGGTATTGTGTAGCAACTAGCAACGCTGTTGGCTCACTTGGATAGATCCTGTTCTCCCATAAATTCAGTGTGGTCGGCACAACACATGGGGAAGCACTGACACCGCACCTACTCACCAAGAGGCATCACTTTCCTTACCTTGCCCCTTAAATTTTTATTTATTTATTTATTTGATGAACGAACAGCCTAAGCTGATGTGTTCATGTCTAAATTCACTGGTGCTTTGTTATTTTGACGTTAGTTTAGTTTGGTGTTTTTTTTAACTGTTTGTCGAGCCTGTTTTTAAAGGAATTGGTGGTGGGTGCTTGTAGGACATTTTCTTTATTTATCTTTATTGAAACTGACACTGTTTGCTACATCACCTACAACATTCGTCACCCATAACACCTTGGTCAATTAGGTGCCATGTCAGTGCAACATGCCTTTGGTCGTGCTGGAAACCCTGAACTGGACGGAAAACATGAACTATTAACATAGCTGTTTCAAGCGACCTTTCATTCAGTACTTTGGTACCAACCTTACCCTAGTAAGGTAAGAAGGGACCTAGGTACAGTTTTAAGTGGAATCCGGAACACAGTCAGCCTCAACTGTTACCCATCCAAGTTCTGACCGCACCCAGGTGTGCTTATGATCACGAACGACAGTCGACCGATCTGCACCACTGAGCTACCGAGGCTGCAAAAATTCAATGATGCTTTGTTGTGTCCCCAGGTTCAGTGGTCGGTGTCTACAACCAATGAGACAAGTCAGACGTTACCTGCTATAAGCGGTACCCCTCCGCACAACACAACGCAGCAACAAGGCAGACGATTGGTCGGCCATCTAGCCGTAATGTCTCTGATCTGTGCTGGTAACACAGGTGGATGCGTCGGTCGGTTACTTTCTACGTTATAGTTATCTATTAAAACGTGAATATTTTAATGTTTTGTCATCCAACTGAACAACGTATGATTAGAATCTACAATTTTCTCATAAATGCATTTAAGATTTTGTGATTCGACGCCTGTGATTCCAATTAAATGTGATTTCATAGTTGATTTATTGTGAAAATATTATTCTGTGAAGTTATCAAATGCGAAAATGTTGTTTTGTTTTAATTCATTCAGACATTCAGGTTCATTGAAAGTGATTGCATTATGCAATTGCATAATGTATTGCAAAAAAGTGCAATAAATTCAAGAAAAAATAATTGTTATTGTTCGCTCGAGTTCCCGAGGCAGCGTATCAGTGCGGCCATCCAACGTGGTAATGCCGCTAGCGTCCTCGGAACCGTGCCCGCATCGTCTCACCTGGAGGAGGGTTACTAGTTTTCTTTTATAGGTTTATTAGTTGTTTATAGGTCTGTTAGTAGGTAAGTATTAGATAGATAGTAGATAAGTATGTCTCTATGTATTAATATGTATTTTTTTTATCTATGTTCATGTATGTATATAATATTATAGTGTTATTTTAGGCGTCCAAGTTATCTTTGTTGTTTTTTTTTTCATTAATTTATTAATATGTTAAGTGTTGTTTCTTTAAATACCTACAATAAAATATGTTGTAATAGTGTGGTTTGGTTACCGGCAGAGATTGCCTTAGGCAATAAGTCCGCTATTTGTTATATATAATTTATATTAAACAATAAAGCATATTAAATAAATAAATAAAATAAATAGGTTTTATAAGTAGGTTTATTTAATTTATTTATTTAGCTTTAGATAGGCTTGAGATCTTACTTGGTGGTAGGGTTTAACCCGCCCGGGTTGGTACCACCGCACTGAATGAAACGTCGGTCAAAAACGGCTATGTACATAGTTTGTGTTTTCCGACATGGCACCTAGTTCACCCGGTGTTATGGGCTGACATCACGGACGTTGTAGGTGATGTAGCCAACCGTGTCAGTTTCCATAAAAAAAAAAAAAAAAAAAAAAGATAGTTTCATTTTAGATTTATTTTAGATTTAGTATATTTTTTAATTTATATATAAGGTATTTCATTATTTTTTTTTTACCATATAAAAAACCTACTTATTAAGGTGAAATACGCGCGTATTATTCGTAATATACTTCACGTATTAAATTTGAGGAGTAAGTAGGTTTTTTATATCGTAAAAAAAAATGGTATGGGAACGTGATCAGTATCTGATACACATACACCCCTTAGCGTATTGTTACCTACTATTGAAAGACCTTAAACAGGATGTATCAGGATAGGTTTTCAAAACTTCAGGGTTCGAAAGGGGCCCATATTTGAAGAAGAAAAGCTCTGAAACTTTTTCCCAGATTCGATCATTTTACAGTACTTTTTGGTGAAAATCTATTCTTCAAGATTTGATGGATGGTTAACGTCCGCCTTTATTAAATAAAAAATAAATTCTAACTCATGAATAAAAATGGGTAGGTTGCATACATAACTAGTACAATTGAACTTGCGTGTAGGTAAATTCCAGACACTGAAAGTTCAATGACCTCAAAAGAAAAAGAGGGCTGAATTAGTTCACTGCACTCTCCAGTCTCACTGTCCATCGAGTTTTTATAACAATTTCCAATTTTTGTATGACAAAAAAAACAACGGAATTTCGATTTGAGTGATAAGGATTTTTTTCTTCTAATAATGAGTACTTTCTATTCCTGAAGTTTCTCAAACCTATCCTGATACACCCTGTATATATGTTTGTGTATTACCTGTGCATTTTTGAGTTGTTATTGTTTATTGTTTATTGAACATTCTTAAGGCAGTAAGACTGCACTCGAACTTGTCACAATTGGTTCTATCCGGTTCGATTATAGCGACATATTGCATCGAGCCACCTAGGGGTGTCTACCGACGCCCATGGACATTGGGTCGTACGCGGGGGTTGCGAATGCGCCATGCCGGCCTGACAGGTGCCCAAACGCTCTTGAAGGACCCCAGACTGTAATTGCGGGGAAATATATGGGCAGGGAGAGTGTTTCAGAGTTCGGTACATCGGTACACTTGAGTTCGTCACAAATTTTATGCAAAAATTATAACAATTTATAACTTTCGGTGTTCTGATATTTGTATTTGTATTTGTATTTATTTTTTATTGTACACCATTTTTCGATAAAATAAGGTACAAAAAGGTCGGCTGAATGCAGATCTGCATTATGTTAGAGCAAACCTTTGGGATGTGGTAAATGTGTACAAGTAGGCGCACAGATAATGTCAGAGAATAGTAACTAAATAAATTGGTATAAATAAACATACATACATGATTACAATATATAATATATAAGTATACATAGTACTTGTTCCTGTATATTATATATACATATATTAAAATACCTAAATATATATTTATACAATACAATAATTAGTAAATAAATACATACTTACATACATATATAATTGGCCATTGGGAGAACAGTGCTAATGTGCAGAAAATGTTACACTGAGGAGGTCAAGTAATAATTGTAAATATTATTTTTAAAAATTTTGATAGTAGGAGAAATACGAATGTATAGAGGTAGCCGATTCCACAGCTTGGCTGCATGAACGGTGAAAGAGTCAGCGTAGCACGAACTAGAGTGACCCGGTATGGTTAGAAGTAGGTTGTCAGCGGCCCTCAAGCCCAGCCCATGAGAACTGAGGTATTGGAACCGTTCACTCAAATATTTAGGTGCGCCAGGGTCATTCAGAGTGCAGAAGAGAAGAGAGAGTATGTGAGTATTCCTGCGATGATATATGTTATAGCAGAAAATAAACACACATTTAATTAAATTTAGATAATATTGTTTGATTTTTTGTTGATATACTTTATATTATAAAAAAAACCTAGTTACACTTTAGAGTACCGCATTTAAATTAAAAATATGATGAGCATAATTGTATCAAGAGGTGAACTTAATGCCCTAAGGCAAGAACATTGGGCTTCCCATAAGGCATCCCAAAATCCATCCTACCTTGCGCTAGGCCGTCACGGGCAGATCCATAAAATAAAATGAATCGAAGTGTTTAACCCGGGCCGGCGGGGCGGCGGCGGCGCGACTCGACACGACCAATATCAAGGGCACGGACAGAGCCAACTGTCATTGATCTCCCTCTACGGAGACCAAGCCATGCTGCATCGTCATAGCCCCAGTGCGACGTTGCTATCGCTTACTCGCTCTCGCTTGCCTCCCTGTGACAGGAGTGAGAGAGAAACACGAAGATTGCGACGGTCGCCCGATGAAGGGTGAGCGATTTCATGTTTCTCTCTCGCTCCTGTCATCGGTAGGCAAGCGAGAGCGAGAAAGTGATAGCAACGTCGCAGTGGGGCTATGACGATGCAGCATGGCTTGTCTCCGTAGAGGGAGACAATGACAGTTGGCTCTGGCACGGACGATTCCACTATGCTTGTGAATTGTTCACGCTAATGGACTCACACCTACTAACTAGATATAACACACTTGTTCATTTGTTATAATTTATATTTACCATCATACAAGTTTAAGGCGCCGCGTTTCTTATTGGAAGTCCGCAGGGCTCATGGAAAAAAAATATTTTAATTTTTAATAAAAAAAATTGGTTGTCTGTAAAGTCGGTTTACGGACGATAGTTTTACGTGATGACGTGGAATAATCGTAGTACATAGAGCAAAGATCAGTAATTATATTTCCAGTAGAAAGATTAATCATCTTGTGACTGGCCATCAATAAACTTCTGTTGTCTGATCTTGACAGTTTTACTTCTTAAGACGTTTCCATGGTAACTTTGACTATACCGATTGTGCCTCTCTATCGCTTGTTACGCGCTCTCGCTTGCACACACAGGTTTAGATGGAACGTGACACTTCTTCGTGCGTGCAGCCGGTGTTCATCAATTTGTAAGACGTGACGTCATCACGTCAAAAATGTTCGGTAGATGGCGCGCGCCCCATAGAATCAACTAAACACTTTTTAGTTTATTCTATGGGGACCCCTGTGAATTTTGTACTATTCCATATTTTTTTATTATTTGTTGTTATATCGGCCATAATATTAATAACACATATTCTGTGAAAATTTCAACGGGCTACCTATTACGGTTCAAGAGATACAGCCCTCGGACAGACGGACGGACAGACAGACAAACAGACACGGCGTAAGCTTAGTAATAGGGTCCAATACCGGATACGGAACCCTACTTAATACATTTAATAATTACCTCATCATACCACCTTGAAAATTGCTAGTTACACATCTCTCGCAAACACTTCTAATCTTCCCTGCGAACACTATGTTATCTAAAAGTGTACACAAAGTGCACCTGCTCGCTTACACGACTCCACTGTACACAAGAACAAACAGATGTTTTCATAAAAATCCACTTGTGTCTTCTCTTCTGTCAACTGGCGGCCGTTGTGTGGGCGTACTTACTTGCACACAACATCATTCAACAACTTTTGTTGTTGGGCAAAATGACAATTCAATTTGCCAGCCTTGCTAAATGCTTTGTTTGGGTCTTTCCAAATGGACAAAAACGTCTCGCAAGCGAGGTTAGTAGACTATAAGGCCTGAACGACAGATCAGCAAGGCGATGGCTAGATGGTTCAACAAGTGTGCTCTGTGCTGGAACACAGTGCCGCCATCATTGCCACCAACCAATTTACAGCAATAGTCCAATAAACGAGGAAATTATTTATAAAAATACCTAACTTTCAAATATAAAAATTCTAGATAATTTGTCAAACGTATACTTTAAACCCTACTTTACCACACTGCAAAGTTTCAGCGACAGAGGAATTATTCCGAGTGGAAATGCTTCATTGATTGGACTACAAGGTATGTAGTTGGAGTAACCGTGTCCTAAACTGGTGGAATCCATAATACCACCACTGCCGTGGACAGGAAAGCGGAGTGTGGGTAGACCACCCGCCGCCGGGTGGGACGACGACATCAAGCACGTCGACGGAAAGGCAGTGGTTCCGTACCGCTGACGGCCGGGAGGACTGGAGGAAAATTGGAGAGGCGTATGTCCAGCAGTGGACGGTGACTGACTGACTGTGCAGTGAAAAAACATGAGAGTAGAAGATGCGTCAGTGGTGTCTGAGAACTGTGGCACGTGGAGATCCATTGTCCCTGCCCTACATTGGAAAAAAAGGGTTGATGTTATGTATGCTGATTGTCTGATTCGTGTTTACTACATGTCCATTATCATATGAAACCAAGATAACAAAATAATATGCATTAGTTTGTGTCCATATGTCAAGTTTTTGAATGAGCACAGAGCTCGTATTAAGGTGAGGTACTAGGCAAACATCACATCATTGTATTACCCACAGAGCATGAAATGCGCGCGCCCGCCCCTACTAGAGGCGCCGTGAGCGCGATTTCTCTACAACGCCGTTGAAGCCTGTGGGCGTGGCCTATGACTTACATATGTGTGTTGTGCGTGTGCATTTGTTTTGTGCGTGTGCCTAACTTGCTCCTCTTTGTGTGTAGTGTCGATACTAGCACACACACACATACGAAGCGCTAGCAGCTCAGCGTACGGTTATTGGGTTTCAAATATCATCGCTTAGGGCGCCTCTAGTAGGGGGCGCGGGCGGTAGGTATTTGATGCTCTATGGTATTACCCCAACCATAGCCATATTTCAAGTCATTGAATTATAATTTATATGATTATAGTTAGGTAAAGATTCAAGGTATATACTGTGAATATATATATTGTAATGTAATATTCTAAATTCTCCGAAAAAATAAGTGGTGATAAGTGAAAAATAAGTATTTGTAACAAATGTAGATTTTAATAGCAAAGGCATTTTCGAATGTTTTTACCATTTTTCACCCACTTATTTTTCAGACAATTTAAAAAATTACATTACAATAATGTAATCACATTATATCTTGAATCTTTTGCTACATGCGGAAAATGCCCATCAAGAAGAAGGTATATCTTGAATCTTTACTTTTTTTTTTTTTTATGTGGAGCACGACAAATGGCGCGCGCCAGACTAACACAGAGGTGTAGTCCGACGGCGCCCACGGGCATTCGGATATTTACGGGGGCTGCGAATACCTTGTCGGCCTGCTAGGTGCACCTTCACATCTTCAACCTAACCTAACCTAACTATAATCATATAAATTATAGTTCAATGACTTGAATTATGGCTATGGTTAGAATAATATGATGTGATGTTTACCCAGTAAGCTAAGTAGCTGGTCTGACGCTCCGTCAGTTCAATATTGGTAATTCAGTGGTAAGAATTGGATGAGGCGCGTAATTTCAGCGCGAACACACAACAAATGGTATCCAAGGCTGTCTATTGATTGATTTGATGAGAATCGAATCCCGGCAAACATTGTGTGAAGGTCGAACCATACATTATACACACTCCCTTCTGATTGTACACTATTGATGAGTCGATGAGTCTATTAGAACATGTTTATTAGAATAGAGCAGAACATCTTTATCACACACAAATTAGAATAGAATAGAATAATTTAATTAGAAATCACAATACAAAACTAAAAATTTTATATTACAAGGTACAAAACAAGTAAAAAATAAATCTACCAAAGCTGGTGAGGTTCGGCTGGCTCGCTTTTTCTCCTAGTTCCACTTAATTCATAAGGCACTTTATTCCAGTATACCTCTAAGGTTCATTTATGTAAAAAATAATCTAAAACCAAATCGCACACCTAGGTACTGACAAATTATAAGTTTTTTAAATTTTTTTTATGGAAAGCGCGACAAGTGGCACGACGAGTAGGTGTCTAACGATGCCCATGGACATTCCGTGATGCACGGGGATTGTGAATGTCATGCCGGCCTGACTGGAGTTTTTATAACTATAAATAAAATTGGCTTAATCCTGTTCAATAGAATATCAACTACGGCACCTGACCCGATTAGTGAGAATAATTATTTTTAAAACAATTAATTACTACATTGAGTGGTGAGTGACTAGATGCTTAAGGATAGTATCTGACGCACACGCGACGACTCTAAGCAAACACATCAAATTGATTTACAGAGTATAGTAGGCCGTGACTCACAAAACATACACAAGTTGTTTCTCTGTTACTGTCTCCTCACAAGGTTGATTACGCAGACCTTTTACAGAAACATCGATAATGTGGCTTTGATGGTTAAATAGAAGATTTAGATGCTAGTGGCCCTGTGGCTCGTGGGCTGCCACACGTTCTACAACATTGGGACATGCCACCGTAATTGGTGCTCCGGGCCCCGACGTCTCGATTAACTTTAAAAAAAATCCTGATAGCTTTATGTTTTTTTATATCGAAACTGACACAATTGGCTCCATCACCTACAACATCCGTGATGTCAGCTCATGACACCGGGTGAACTAGGTGCCATGTCAGTGCTTCCCTTCATTTCATGTCGGCTACACTGAACTGGACGGAAAACACAAACTATTTAAATAGCCGTTACGACCGACGTTTCGTTCAGTGCGGTGGTATCTACCCGGCCGGGATAAACTCTACCACCTAGTACGGTAAGAAGGGAAGGGACCTACAGTTTAACGTGGTATAATTTTTTTATGTATTTTTTATTACTTACTTAGACTCTTAAGGTCTTTCAAAATTTGTTCAGAGTACGCTAAGGAGGGGTTCTGTATCATATAAGGAGTAAAACCTATATAATTTTTTTTGGATTTTGGGCTTTTTTTTAATGTAAAATATTTGTTTATGTATTTAAATAAAAAAATAGGTGGTTGATTTTTATAGCCTAATCGATTCAGTTTCATAACAGTAACAAAAAAGTCTTCATCACCATTATGATCTAACACGTGTAAGTAGGTAAAAAAAATCAAATTCTTTCTATTCCATACTAATAAAAATAAAATTGTGGTTTTTCACAATTTCTGAAAGAAAGAGATCAATGTGTTGGAAGACTTTTTTGTTCCTGGCATGAAACTGAAACGATTACTAAAAATTTTTCTTTACATTTTACGTTAAAAAAAAAAATTTTTGTAAAAAAAAAATATTTGTTCTTCAAAAGTGATCTATTTCCAATACAGAACCCCCCCCCCTTAGCGTACTCTGAACTAATTTTGAAAGACCTTATATACTAAACCCACTAATATAATCCAATGCCACTGTGCCACTAGAAATTTCTTCATGATGACAAAAAACCAGTAATTTTGCACGCGGGCGATTAAAAGATCGGTGCGAGATAAGAAATAGAAAGTAGGCACTTCTTGTAATTTGTTACAAGTAGTTTGTAAGCAAAAATAGGCAACTTTACAAATAGGTGGCTGGTGAACCGAACTCTCTGGGCGTCGCATTCTCTTGCGAGAGGTCCGAGGTTCGATTCCGGTCATCATGCGGAGGTAAATAATCAAGAGACAATTCGGTTGTAGAGCGTAGTCCCTGTCGCATAGAGACGTGCGAGTTAGTGTGACAGGGAAGACTTTCTAAAAATGATTTTTTTATTCTTTATTCATCATTCGTATGGTAGTACACTACGTTTGAATTTGTGCTGCTAATATGGATAGGTAGAGAGAGGGAGGTCGAGAGCGGGACTGGTGGTTTCCCCGCGTCCTAGTCAACGCAGTCTAGCTGACGAGGGCTTGAAGCGAGCCGAAACGTGAAGCATGCGCGGGAAATTTAGAGTGGCCACTCGCTAGTCCCGGCCTCGATTAATACCCTCCTCTACTGCCGATGGGCCCGGATATGTTCGGTGAAGCCATCGCAAGCTTAGATCCACACCTTCCTTACAATCCGGTTCGATTACACCCACAAAGAAGAGCCGGCAAGAAACTTCGCAGGGTTATTTTTTTAACGTCTTCGATTACAATACATTGTGACTAGCTACACAATAGACACCGCTTACAGTGTTAAGATACATTTTGAGAGCTAGAATAACTATAATTTAAGCTTGATAATTCTGACCACATAAAATCCAAAGTAAAAGTAAAAGTATAAATAAAATCAGGTGTATAGAGCCTTCGTCAGAAATTGTTGATACATATCGTATCAAGTCATGTCAATTATAAATATTCATACCACATTGTGGTACAATGTAAAAAAAAAAGTTCATTATTTACTGCTAGATATTTTAAATTACAGTACAACACCGACCACCACGCTCATCAGTGTTAAGATAACTATGAAGCAGCAAGTGGGGAACAGAGACTTATGTATTGCATGACTTTTTTTTTCCCCTATCACCTACTACATCCGTGATGTCAGCCCATAACACCTTGGTGAACGAGGTGCCATGACAGTGCTTCCCTTCGGTCGTGCCGGCTACACTTAACTGGACGGAAAACACGAACTATTTAAATAGCCATTTCAACCGACCTTTCATTCATTGCGGTGGTACCAGTCCGGGCGGGTTAAACCCTACCACCTAGTAAGGTAAGAAGGGAAGTGACCTACAGTTTTACGTGGAATCAGAACCACGGTCAACCTCCAACGGTCGAGCGGTCACCCATCCATCCACTGATCGCACCCAGGTGTGCTTGCAGGTGTGATCCGACCGACAATCGACCAACCGCACCACTGAGCTACCTAGGCTGACAAGGCTGACTTGAAAGGAGCTTAATAAAAATTCCTTGTCAACATTAAATTTATTGATATTATGGAAACCTACAAAGTCGTTTTCAATCACACACGTTGTGTCTTCATATTAAACGCACACCTGTCTAGCAGGTAGAATGCGTAGATATAGACAAGCATGTTGTCCACACGCGGCCTCCGCCTACACAGAGGGTTCTAATTAGTGTCGGGTGTAAAAGGCAATATCGCGCGTGCTCAAGGTAAGCGGGTTCGAACCATGCTGTGGAGAAAATTGTTCAGTGTGGTCTACAGAACCACAGAACATTTAAACAAGTAGAAGTGCAATGACTATACACGGTGTTGCAGTTGCCCCCGTAATATTTTTAACTGACATAAGGGGGTTATTCTATATGTGAAACTAAACAACTTCTGTGAAGGAAAAAAAAATTTTGAAACAAAAAAATATATTTTTTTTCCATACAAATTTTGAATACCAAAATGTATTGAGAAAAAAATATATTTTTTTTTCAAATAAAAAAGTCGCAGAACAAAAGTTGTTCTATTTCACGTACAGAATCACCCCCTTTCGGGTTTTACGGTTGGGGTTGCAACACCGTGTACATTATTATTTGACAAAGACTCTTCGCATCTGATACGCTTAATTAATAACCCTTTGTAGGTAGTCAGAACTCTCAGCAAAATGGTTAATGTTGCTCTCAAACTGAATTTTCTATAAAATGTAAGCAATCTTATTACGTGATAGTCACTACGTGATAGGACTAAACCTTCTTCAATTTTGGGAGCAGCAAAGGATTGGGAATTGTTGATGGACACACATGAGAAGCATTACCAAATGCCTTCGGAAATCTGTACCACAGCATAAGACCGCATTTACTCATATTCTCAAAAGCGACAAAGCATGTAGTACTTGTTGAACTTACAGTTCCATGGGAGAGTAACATACAGAAGGACCACAACATCAAACTTAACAAGTACTGCAACTTAGTAGACCGGATTGTGAGAAACGGATTCAAGACTGATCTCTTCGCTGTGAAAATCGGAGCAAGAGGACTACCAGCAAAGTCGCTCTACAGTCTATTCAAGAATCTAGGGCTGCCAAGAACGACGCTAAGCATATGAGCTTAGCGTCGATCTTCGATGGAGAGCTTCGAAAACATCACTGGAAGCATCCTATAGAATATGGATAGGTAGAGAGAGGGAGATCGAGAGCGGGACTGGTGATTCCCCGCATCCTAGTCAACGCAGACTAGCTGACGAGGGCTTGATGCGAGCCGAAACGTGAAAAATTGCGCGGGAAATTTAGAGTGGCCATTCGCTAGTCCCGACCTCGATTAACTCCCTCCTCTACTGCCGATGGGCCCGGATATGTTCGGTGAAGCCATCGAAAGCTTAGTTCCACACCTTCCCTTTCCATAATATTTATGAAAAAATACCCTGCAAAGTTTCTTGCCGGTTCTTCTTCGTGGATGTAGTCGGACGGGATATGAACAAATTGTGGCAGTCTTACTGCCTAAAGAATGCTCAATAAACAATAAACAATTATGAAGACCAGTGTAACCAAATTCCCATACAAACAATTTGTGAGTTGTGACACCTCCAAGTTATAATGTATCAAGATAAATTCTTTGTGCTGCTACCGTTTTTGCACTGTATGGAATGTTGCCTTTCATAATTATTCATTCCATAATATAATTTATGGAATGAATAAATTATGAAAGGCGACTAATGTGGGCGGGAGTCGAATGCGCAGAACTACGCTTACTTGAGGTACACACAGGGAATCATCACAATACTTCTACTCGGTTTTATTAGGGTTCCGTATCAGAAGTACAGGACCCTATTACTAAGCCTAAGCCGTCTGTCTGTCTGTCTGTCTGCCTGTCCGTCTGTCTGTCTGTCCGAGGGCTGTATCTCTTGAACCGTAATAGGTAGCCCGTTGAAATTTTCACAGAATATGTGTTATTTATTATGGCCGATATAACAACAAATAATAAATAAAAATAAGGAAAAGTAAAAAAAAATCACGGGGTCCCTATATACAAGTAACTGAAATGTGTATGTGTGTCATCTACCGAAAACAGTATGAAGCAGCGCTGACCACCCTCGATGCGCGAGTTCGACTCGCACTTGGCTGGTTTTTAGCGTTCCATATCCGTACGAAAACCTATTAATAAGTATACACCGTCCCGTCTGTCTGTCCGTCATACCTTTAAAGGGCTGTATCTTAGAACCGTAATAGGTAGCCGGTTGAAATTTTCACAGAATATGTGTTAAGGATAAGTATACCTAGGTACCTACTAACAAATAATAAAAAAAAGTAGTTGCAAACCCCGCATATGACCAAATGTTCATGGGAGTCGTTAGACACCTTATGAATGGTTCGGCGCCAAATGTCGCACTTTTAATAATAATAAAAAAATAAATAAAATTAAGGGGGTTCACCACACAAGAAACATGTTTTTTTTTTTGTTTTTGCTTAATCGTAGGTAATACATACAAGTGTAAAACTTGGTGTGATTACAGTGCTAACTCTAAAGTAAAACATCAAATATTAAAAACTGGCCAATTACGGTGATACAGAAACCTCGGTGCGCGATTCTGACTCGTACGTGGCCAGTTTTTTTTATGTTCTGTTCCGTTCTGTATCTGTGCTATATATAACACACAAAAAACAATTTAATTAAATACTCGAAATACTTAATTAAATACTTAAATAAATAGAGATAGACTCACCAGCTGCCACTTGGACTTGCGCGTTGGATCTGCGATGGTGATGAGGAGCCGGTGTATCATCTGTACGACACCCTCGTAGTACACGACGGCCTGCTCGTAGCTGCCCATCAGCGCCATCTCGCGCGCCAGCTTCGTACTCTCACAGATCTCGCCGACAGACACCGCCATGATGGCCATTCCCGCCACAAACATGCGGCCAGTCGCCCTCAGCCCGCCGCGCGATCACACACAACAAACTATTGGGACAGCCCCGTTATTGTTCTATTTTCGAATTGTCTCGTTCCGTTGCCGCAGCGCCGGGCATGGTGGAATTATGGATTTGAATTTGGAATGAGTCTAGTTTTCTACGCCATGTAAACTCCTCTGTTTTATTTTTTTAATGTTCAATGGATGTTCCTTGTCACATCACTGAGCATGGCTGAATTTGGATTTTAAATTTGGAATGCACTTTACTTTATTTCCGAGTTATATTTTGTATGAGTATTGCAAAAATTTTCATTTTGATTGTGTTTCATTTCTGTTGCGAGACTTTGTATGTAAATAAACTTGGGTAATTAGTTGAAATTAAATTGTGGCCGCTGTAAATATAAAAAAAATACTGCATTAATGTGTACGCTAACATATAACTGTACATGTACGTACACATGACATAAATTTAATATTTGTTGTTGTAACTTTATACCTATATCTCTATGTATTAGGTACGAAATGTGTAGGTAATTAAATTGGTATCTACAACATGAACTCAATTTATTTTCTACAGATAAAAAATGGAAAGGTGCTATCAAAAGTTCAGTAGTCGACAATAGATTGCCAACAAACTGTTACCAGAGTTGCCTGATGATCCAGATAAAAATACCGGACTATTTACATCAAAGGGGAACCTTAGATTTTTCAAGTAAACATTTTTCATGAAATATTTGACCAAACGTTCATGGGCATCATTAGACACCTTATGGGTAGCTCGGCGCCACATGACGCACTTTCTATAAAAAAGGCAATTAGTTAAATGGCAAAAATATGGAAGTCTTCAAAAGACGATGTCAATATACAGAGCGGGGTGGCTGCCAACAGGGCGCCAAATCTGTATAGATTTGATTTTGAAAAACAGTAAAAAAAAAATGTTTATGAATGGATTGTAGAATAACTATAAATACCGAACCACTCATACTTCGGTATTTCCGTCATACTGAACACCGAACACGGGGCTGAAATACCTAGGTAACAATTCTTCAGTTAAAAATGAACACCTGGAAGCCTGACTGTTACTGCATTAAAATACACTTTCAGAGATGAGAAGCAGAGCAGGAATATAGGATATGTGGCTGACTGATTGATTGATTCAAGAGCTGACGCTGATGAAAGTTGAGATATTAGGTATCAGATTTGACAGGTTGGGACTATTACACTCACTATTTCTTCAAGAAAATATCGAAAGATAAGCTGCTGACAGAGTCAGAGCCTGCTGGGGCACTTTCCTGCCCTTGCAGATGTTGTAGGAAAGTGTTGCAGGACTCCAGTTGTCATGGAGACAATATTATTGTTACGCACCCCATACTCATTCTATCACAATTTACTTACATAGTAGGTATCGAGTTTAGATTTCACTTCACATATTTTTCCCTCACGTGGTACGTACGTGTATGTTAACTCTAAGAACCTGATTTTTATCACAAAGCACTTGTAAATTTCAACACGAACCTCAAGCAAGGCAGAGCACAACCTTTATGGCATTTATTTTTGGATTTGGAGTGTTGGCAACGGAGCTGTCATCTGAGGAACGTCGCCATTCGCAGCTGACAAAGAAATAATCCGTCGCTATTTCAGGTTTGTTTTAAGTAAATACTTGATGCTCGTCAAAAGCAATTTTTCTAATAGCAAAGTTAAATATGTGTAAGTATATTACATTGTTGCATTATTTACATAATTATGTATACAGGTAACAATTTCTACCGATCACTTTAACTGACGAGGTTGCTTATAATATTATTCGGAAAATTACATACGTTCGTAAGCTTATTTTGGCGAGCTACCGTGTTTTGTTTCAAAGAGTTGGCACTATTGAAAAATGTTGCCACTAGCAATTATCAATACATCTCAGAATAAGACGACCGTTGGAGTCACAGATTACCAATATGGTTGGAGTAACCGTGTCCTACACTGGCGGCCGCCGCGCCGCCGCGCCGGCCCGCGGCCGCCGCCGCACCGCGCCGCCGCCGCCCCGCCGGCGCCGGCGCCGCCGCGCCGTGGAAAGGAAAACTGGAGTGTGGGAAGACCATCCGCCAGGTGGAACGACGACATTAATTACGTCGGCGGAAAGCAGTGGTTCCGTACTGCTGAAAACCGGGAGGACTGGAAGAAAATTGGAGATACTATGTCCAGCAGTGGACGCTTACACGATGACTGACTATGTACTATCTATGTATTGTACTCCATACCTAAGCGTTCATTTAGGTTTTTATTTCGACGTCACTCATGTGTTCTGTTTGTGCCTAAAGTTACCTGCATAATAATGAGCCAATTCGGCATTCACTGGCAACTCACGAAAATATAGGCCGTTTTCCTTCACATGGTTCGCTTCGCTATACCTATACTCGGGTTACTTGTCTCTATTACATAACCTAAGTACCTACGTCCATCGATGCCTACGTCGATACTTTTCGTAAATCGAATCGACGTAATGAATGATACTAGCGGTCTATCTACTGGAGGCGGGAATTCATATTTATTTATCTGTTCCTGCTGAAGCTAGGTACCAAATCACGAGAAGATTCGCTCCCTTTATATATGTATATCGAGATGTATATTTAATTTTTTTTACAAAATGTCTGTATTTTAATCTGATTATATTGTCGCCCATTCGAAAGAGAAGTAGATGCTAACATGATTCTTGGCGGATGATTTGATGGACTATTCAGGTTAGGGTAGTTAAAAACTATTAAAAGGCGCCTCTTATATTAGGTACCTATAATTAATTGTTGAAATGATTAAACTTTTCCTCTTCCTCCTTCCAAATTAACATTTTCACCCCAAACATTTTGGTCCTTCGAGCTCGAAAAGGCGGTCCATCAAGAGCATTCTAATTTGGTCTTAGTTACTATGACGCAAAGAATCAAAATAGATTGGCGGAGGAAAGGGACCTTGATGCACAAAGTAAATAGGTTAAGAACTGGGGAATGTCACGGCCTGCCACCGAATTCTATCGTGATGCGCTGCGCCGGTATTTTCTAAACACAGGACGAACTAGGCATATTTTTTTATTTATCTATTTGGCAATTATTTTATTGTTACAAAATAAGCTTGTATGGGTGTACTTGTAACAGTACTTGGATGGGTGACCGCCCGACCGTTGGAAGCTGACTGTGCTTCGGATTCTACGTAAAACTGTAGGTCCCTTTACTTCTTACCTTACTAGGTGGTAGGGTTTATCCAGCCCGGGTTGATACCACCGCACTGAATGAAACGTCGGTCGAAATGGCTATGTAAATAGTTCGCGTTTTCCGTCCAGTTCAGTGTAGCCGATATGAAATTAAGGGAAGCACTGACATGGCACCTAGTTCACCCGGTGTTATGGGCATCTGACATCACGGATGTTGTAGGTGATGTAGCCAACGTGTAGCTAAGTCAGATTCCATAAAAATATAAATCAGAATGGCAGAATTTTACTAATGTAAATTGAATATTCTAGATCGATCTCAACATACGGATTTAAAAAAAAATGGTCCCACTCTCTCCGTACCTACATGTCGTTAGGAATAAGGAATAAATGCTAAGGGGAGAAATGTTGGCCACCTTCCTTCCTGAATGGTCATTCCATTCAGTCATACAGTGGGGAAGTCTTCGCTGGCATGGCAATCCACTTAGCGTGGTTTCGCGAGGATTGGTGATATTGACTGTGTCTGATTGATTGGCATCTTGGGCACAGCCGCTTTCTCAGTACTTTATACTCGTAAATAAAAGACCATCGAGATGTTGTTTGATGTGTGAACACCCGAGCGTGGTGTCTGACGCGTGACACTGTACCAAATTGAATAGCTGATTGTTAAAAGGGGGCTATGATACACTTTTGGCAGAATTGACTTTTTTATCGATTCGGGCTCTTGAACGGCAGCTCCATCGATGAGTGTATAAAAAGGGAACGAATTCATACACAGGAAGTCATTTATTTGACAGCTTGAAAAATACGTTGATTGTTAAAAGGGAGCTATGTTGTATTGAAAATTAATGGATATAAAAAAACATTATAACTTAAAATAATCACTAAATACACTAACTTTGATATGAACAAATACGTTTTTAATATATGTGACT
This sequence comes from Nematopogon swammerdamellus, assembly GCA_946902875.1. NCBI lineage: Eukaryota > Metazoa > Arthropoda > Insecta > Lepidoptera > Adelidae > Nematopogon > Nematopogon swammerdamellus. Next base: position 831,293 of record OX336355.1, on the reverse strand, counting down.
ATGTTAGAAATAAAACAGTTTTTTTTAATTCTCGGAAAGTTGAAAATGTAACATAACCCCCTTTTAACAATCAGCGATTCAATTGTCATTAACTGCATGCCCTATCTATGTATCAATAAATTGTTTTTATGTGTACACAGAATAAAGAGCAGACTTTTTAGAGTTCACCCCTGTGAAACCATCCATCAACAAATATATCCATAACGTAAACGTTCGCATCGCACGACAACCCCTAGTGCCAGGCGGAGTTACCCTCAGTCCTGGCTCGATCCCCAACCCTTCCACAACGGAAGTAGGGTCCTACACCCCAGTTTTGGCGCCCCTGACGCTAAATACGTACTTAGAAGTGTGAAAATCAACGGCTAAAGTGTCATAGAGTGGATGACATAATGAAAAAGTGATTTAAATGCCAACACGAGAGTTTTCGAACGCGTCGATCGTTACATTTGAATTTGTTTTTTTTTTCTTTGTTCTTTCTGTGTTGTTGGATTCAAGGACTATATTATTTATTATATCCTAAATCAAAGTGCTATCTTTTTGAATGTAAAAAAGGGTAAAGGGTAAAAAAGGGTTTGTTAATTACAAAGCAGGTTTTACGATTTAGCATCAGGATGAACTTACACATTTTAGGAAAACGGAATAAGTGAACGTTCAAGATAAAGACGCATATCATACATTTCATTGTACCTAACTTCCTACCTAAAGGAAAGGCAAATATACAGCCAATATAAAAATCCACTAATGTAAGAAGCCAAGTTTGATCGATATTGCCTCAAGAGCAGCATGGAAGGTTTTCAGTCGTTTTCATGCAGCCATCCCGTGCGTAAACGAAGCCGACTCGTGAAAGTATTAAATGTGGTTAGTTTAAACAATTAAAGATGAGTGGAAAATCGGACGCAGCCACTTCTACAGACGACATTAAGGTAATTGTACTGAACTTAGATAAGACCTAGATGCAAATGCGATCCTAAAATAAACTCGCACCGAACGAACAAGCACAGTTACATTAAATACTTACACAAGAGATTATGGAAGCTAGACTACAACAAAAATATAATTTATTTCATCGAGATTCTCATTTTATGAACGCACAAACGTATGATTTTGAAGGAAAGGACACCATGAATATAAATGATACAAATTTATTTTTGCAATAAGTTCGCTTTTTGTACTGCTGTGAAGTGGAAACCAATAAAAACGTTCCCTGAACTTACTAGGTGGTAGAGTTTAATCCGGCCGGATTGATACCACCTCACTGAATGAAGGTCGGTCTAAACGGCTATTAAAATAATTCGCGTTCCCTGTCCAGTCGAGTGTAGCCGGCACGACCAAAGGGAAGCACTGACATGGCACCTAGTTCACCGAGGTGTAATAGACTTAAATCATGAGTGTAGAAGGCGATGTAGCCAACCATGTCACGCTATATTTAAAAAAATCTATAAATAAATACATAAATAATCTATTTCTCTTCCCGTGCATGCCGTAGAAGATATACAAGCGCGCGCTACAGGGCGACAGGCAAGCCACCTCTCATCTTGGCACAGTCATTTTCCAAAGTCATGCATGTCTTTTGCCTTACTTACTGCCTAATACTCGTCCTAATACTTTGCTAAACGTGGTGGCCGGTGTTGTGATACGATTCACACGAGTTCTTGCAGCACAACACCGATTGCTCTGCTTATCCCGATTGTTGGCATAAGCAGATGTGTGGCTGTATGTGTGGGGATTTTGACTGAAATTCATATTTTCATTGCAGGGTCGTCCTCTCTGCTTATTTTATTTCACTCATCCATTCGGAGTGCTGTCACCAGACCCGCCGACTATAGCCGCGGCTCCAACCGAGATTACCCAAGCCTTCATCAACATGGAACCCGTCCCGACCTACAACCTCTGGGGCCAAACCCCGAGCGACGACTACAAGACCACCAGCAGCTCATCTACCAAACCTCCAGTATCCTACGAACTTGGAAGCATATCCAAAAAATCCCTGAACGTAGTTAGCTATGGAGTCAGCAGTGGTACGACAAACATTCGATACCCAAGCAGCATTGATTTGGACTCTTTCGTCAGGAAAGACTCCCTGTCTTCTTCGTTATTTTCGAGTGATTTCACAGAGCCTATGTGGTCTTTTCCGAGCAGTTCCACCAAGAAAGACTACCAAGAAAAGAGACTACATCTTCCGTACACATTACCACCTCTGGAAATGCCCTTGAAAGAACTACCATCTACAGAACAGGTTCCCTCTTTCTGGGAGTCAAAAAAACCTATGCAGAAGTTGTCCCTGCCTCCGATCGAGTTGCCAGTGAGAGAAAAGCGACAAAAGAGTGGTAAACTTGGTGGTAAACTGGAGACATTGAAAAGTGAAGTGTGTTGTGAAGCGAGTGAGGGTAGGACGTTGCGGAAGAGGTGTGTATCCAGGAGTGGCGTCCGCAAGTCTAGGAGGGCTAAGAAGAGCGGACTTAGGAGGATGGTGACGTGCCTGATACAGCGTGTGATAAGAGGTATGACATTCAGAATAATCTAAAGTACCTAGGCTTTTAGGGTTCTGCAGACAGCGACCCTTATTAAATCGGTCAGGTGTATGCATAATTTAGACCATTGATATTATAACACTGATCTAGACTATTTTAAGAAATCTTCAACGATATACAAATGAACATATTAGAATGTATTATTTTTTGAGGCCCCGATTAATAATTCAATTAATAATAGTTGAGAACACCTGACTGTGGTTAACCTTTAAATTTTGCCTCTCAAAAATCTATCAACATTGCAAGTTTCATGAAGATCACTCAAGCCGTTTAAGAGCTATTATAGCTGTCTGGCACAGGACAGACAGACGAACCGACGAACAGATCTCTAACCGACTTTATAAGGATTCTACCAGCATCGCTGACTACAGCACTGTAGAAGATTCCGTCTATTGTCGGCATACGAACATATTCTAGGATTGTTCCGACCGACCGACCGACAGACAGACAGACAGGTCACTGACACCTTGAGCTAAAACGGTTCACTAATGACTGGCTCTCCTGCGCGCTGCCAGCTTGGCTGACGTTTTTTGGAAATAAGAGGAGTTTGTGATAAATGGGCCGTGCGACTTCCACGGAAGAATTAGCCAGTGAATATCGTTACGGTTCCGTTGGTCTTCCGGGATGGGCTGTCTTTTGAAACTGATAACAAAAACGACATTGTTTTTCTACATCTAGCCAACATACATTTAATAGTAAGAATGACGATCAGTCTGCGTATATGCACCCGACTTTCTGCGCATACGCTTTTCCAATTTTCATCCAGTTCTTCCGGCCTAACAGCGGTACGGAACCACTGCTCTCACAGCTAAGGGAAGGGAACCACATTTTTACTTGGAATCTGAACCGTGAACCCAAATTGAAAATAAAATAAGCCTGAAAATTATGGCAGAAATTGTTTGTTTTATTCTTCATTTCCTTTAATAAACGTTTAAAATAAACACAATAAATTACTCTAGGTCATTGGAAAGGTTCAAAGGTATAACACGAATGCTCCCTCGCAAAAAGGATTCCCCATTGCCCCTTCGGTACTGAAAACTGAAGCGTAGTATTTCTAGCCTGCTTTCAGGTGGTTCACCGCCCAACGTCACCTCTGTCGGTCTATTCACTAAGCGCCAAATCGTATATCGTTCACAGTTAGTTAGTCAGCGTGTAAGCGTCCACTAAGCTGGACATACGCCTCTCCAATTTTCCTCCAGTCCTCGCGGCCTTCAGCGGTACGGAACCAGTGCTTTCCGCCGACGTACTTGATGTCGTCGTCCCACCTGGCGGGTGGTCTTCCCACACTCCGTTTTGCTGTACACGGCCGCCAATATAGGGCACGGTTACTCCAACGGTCGCCGTCTCTTCGGCCAACGTGACCAGCCCACTGCCACTTGAACTTAGCCACCCGGTGTTCAATCGTACACGTAGAAGTAAAATGAATATACTGCGTTTTCATAACGACATGTACATATACATGTAGAGCCTAGAGGAACAGCGTTATTTCTGAAAGTATACTTACAAGTATAGCTTCTATTTAACTAGCATGTACTTACATACATAATGTATTATTAATGAGTATTCCTATTATTAATTATTTTATCATTGTCACACTCAAGTCTTTTACACTATTCACTGCTCTTATTACTCCTACTCACATTCACTATTTATTCGACTCTAACATTCAAAGTTTGACTGGAAGAAAATATCAGTAAAGGATAGGTCTGCCTTTACATCTCATGTAATGTTATATTATGGTTATTTCTGTAAAATGTTTTTGGAGTAATACTTACTTTATTGCTACTCCAGAAAATACTGTATTTTCTATCTATCTACAAACATACCATACGCGCTATATCTATCCCCCTACAATCAAAGTAAGCAGGGTAATCGACGTTGTGCCTCAATAACTCAGGTAAACAACACAGCACTGGCCACAACGTTTAGCGAAGTATTGGGACAAGAAAATTATCAATTATTGCTGCTTAGAAAATACTTAGCATATAGTTAGGTTCCAAGACTTTTTTGGAACCTAACACGGTTGGCTACATTTAGGTACCTATTGCTTCACTTGGTGGGCCGTGCCAAGGTGAGAGGTGGCTAGGCTATCGCCCTTTAGCACAGAATGTGTTTCTTATCCCTCGCCTTTTGCATGGGGAGAGATGCAGTGGAATTGTTCTTTTGAATTGCCGCGGATCCACGTGGTACATTTTAGAAGCCACATATCTGACATAGCATACTAATCCCTGTGAAACAAATATAATTGTGAACAGTGTGTTTTTTATGACGAAATAAGCAAACATTAAACATTAAACATTAAACATTATCTTACTAGGTGGTAGGGTTTAACCCTTCCGGATAAAATTACCGGATCAGTATCACCGCACTTTATGAAGGTCGGTCGAAGCGGCTATGAAAATAGTTCGTGTTTTCCGTCCATTTCAGTGTAGCTGGCGCGACAAAAGGGACACGGCACTTAGTTCACCAAGCTCATAGATTTTGGAAGATACAGATTCACAACGTAGAACAAAAAAATTTAAGCAAAAAATTGTTTAGTACCAATAGATGCCGTTACAAATTGTTTTAATTTTATCGCAGTGCTACTAGATGGAGCCATTATTTTTAATGATTTTCAATGACAAAAATCTGTGAAAAATTGTGATTTTCAAGTTAAAACATAAAACAAAATAATGTTTAAATGATACACTGGTAATTCCATTAAGAATTATTGTTTAATTACTCGTAGCAGAGAAAAGTGTTTAATAAATTTAAATTTTAAATAATTCATTCATTCAATACTGGTAATTATTGTTTATTATGTTTATTATTATATTATTGTTTACAATATAATCTTTTGATTTGATTGCTTCCATTTTTTTGTTCTACGTTGTGAATCTGTACCTTCCAAAATCTATGACCAAGCTGATATGGGCTGACATCACTGATGCAGTAGGCGATGTATCCAACCACAGCCAGGTTCCACAAAATGAAATATATAACAAATCTTGGTCTCAAACTGTATTTTCGATAGACTGAAGGCGATGTTATTATGTGGATAGTCACTAAAATAAAATACCTTGTAATAATATGTATGAAACAAAAATACCCTGCGAAGATTCTGGCCGGTTCTTCTTCGCGGGTGTAATCGAACCGGATAGAACAAATTGTGACAAGTTCGAGTGCAGTCTTACATACTGCCTTAAGAATGCTCTATAAACAATAACAACAACAATAATTATCGCTTTCTATGTAATGTCGCTACGGAATAAATAGCAGTGTATTAATATGTTTTATTTCCTTTATACTTACGATAAAATTTTGATATATTTTGACAGTTTTTGCTTTTATTTTTTATTTTTATTTATCTATCTGTGACCTAATACAATAAATTAGAATCAGGCTGGACTTAAAATCAGCGACGAAAGTCACAAGCTGCGTCCAGACCTTTGTTCGGCAAAGATACATATTTTTATTTCTTTCTATTTATTTTTCTTATTATTAGTTATTAATTATCCTTAATCTAAGTTTTATTCTGCTCTGTTTACATTTTTAAATTATTTTCTACAGGTTTCTTTCATAGCCAATTTTTTTACTGTTTTTGTTATTTATTACCTAGTTTAGTTTTAATGTGTAAAAAGTGATAATTTTAAGACGTATGTTTTTCTATTTTTAATTTATGTATCTATATGCCAACAATAAATATATTTCATTTCATTTCATTTCATTTCATTTCATTTCATTTCATTTCATTTCATTTCATTTCATTTCATTTCATTTCATTTCAATATTGCTCCAAAACGTACCTACTCGATTCTCAGTTTTCTACTCGCTACTGAATTCGCCTCCTATTGCGTGTGCAGCAAGCGATAAATTATAGTGACGTTCATCTGAACTAGGGCGTATGCAACTTTCAGTAGTCTAACAATTTGAAACCTTATGTCTTGGGAAATAAAGTTGAAATTTCGTTGATGGTGGTTGAAGACGCCGTAGGTTTTGCGTTAAGTGAGATTTTCCTCGTAGAACTATTAAGAAGCCAGGTCAGAGCCTCGGATTTTTGTCTATACATATTACGTATTTGTATAGTTAAACCATCTACTATGTGTCATTTTATGTCTCATTTATGGTATTTGTAATATGTGCAAGACATACCTACCGTGAAAATAAATTAAAACTTAGTGTTTTCTTTTTTCACGCTTTTCTTTCTCTGGAAAACGAATGCTACTTTATTATGTAGGGAATTATAGAAATGAAATACTGAATACTAATGTTTTACAACACAAACTCTGGAGAACTAATAAACAAGAACCAAACGAGGTAGTCGCAGTAGAAATGTTTGATGCATTGCAGGCGTCATACACAATCCCCGCATACGTCCGAATGTCCACGGGCGTCGTTGGACACCCTATGGGTGGCTCGGCTCCACATGATTTGCTTTGAAAATGTACTATGAATCCTTCTACACCAACTTCGCCCGACTACAGAATTTCCTACTGCACTTTCCTTGTATCCTTAGTTTTTATTCATTTTATTATTTTCAGTTCTAAACCATAATATGTAGTATGTTTTTCCCATCACAATCAACAAAATTAATTTAGAACGAGGAAATAAAGAAACTCAACTATTCACATTGCATACCACCGTGCATACATATCTGTATCCTCCTTGTTACATACATACCAAACTCAAACCCGCCATACTCTCGCGGAACACCCCTTTGTAGTGGACAGAAGAGCTCTTCGAACTGCACGATTCTCTAAATCGTTCTCGTGCCGCACTGCAAAGGCTGAGGCTATGTATGTATGTAGTTTATTTTAACTGTCAGATCATAAAAGAACTTCTAAAATACTCTACAGGGGAAATAGGTAAATATTGCCTCTTATTAATGCGAAGATGCGGCTGTCAGGGGTTGGGGGGAAGGGGGGAGGGAGGGAGCGGACTTATCGGCCGAGGCACGCTCTTCCAGCGGCACTTTATATCCGCGGCAAGTTTACGAAGGGATTTGAAACTCGTCGTATAGTCACGGAGAAGACGTCGTTTGGTGGACTAAGCTGAAGTCGCGCTCGTGCCTCCCGCATCACTCTTTTTTTTATGTAATACGGTATCGGTGGCCGAGTCGGAGGGGCCAAAGCGCATGCTCCGACCAGCCAATATGAACTCCGAGAAGGTAGGTGCCATACCGGAGACTTCCCTGGATTGCTGGCTATACTGGACTAGAGGAGAACATAACCGAGGCTGCTATGCGGCCATCTTACATCCAGTACAGTGGTACCAGACCAGTCGGCTACAATTTGAGCCTAGCACCTAGTAAGGGGCAAGGGAAGGGACCTACAGTTTGACACCGGTTCCGAACGGTGAAGCAGCAGCAACGGTGCAAACAAAATCTGTTCAGTGGTTCCGGAGTTTACCTCAAACATACATACATACAAACATACATACATACATACAGACAGACGTTCCCATTTATAAGAAGTTGAGATACAGATAGAGATAGAGAAGATAGACATTCCACCTATATTAAATGAGTTTTTCTGAAGAATAACGAAAGAAAATATAGGCCGACCTTGATAACGCGACAGACAACTATTCCGCGTAAGTCTGCCTGTATTGTCGTGGCCTAATTAATTGGGGACATCAAGGAAAGCTTTTCCAGTTAATAGATTTACTAAAGTAAGCGTCATGGACTTAGTAAAAGAGCGAAGATTGAACGTGATAAAAAAAAAATTAAAATTTTATAATCCGATATGAGTGGCTGAATCAAAGGGGCCAGAGTGCATGCTCCGACCAGCCAATATCACCTCCAAGAAGGTAGGTGCCATACTGAAGACTTCCCTTTTTGGATTGCTGGCTATAATACCGGACTAGAGGAGAACACAGCCGAGGGTGCTATGCGGCCATCTTACATCCAGTACGTTGGTACCAACCCAGACGGCTACATTTTAATCCTACCACCTAGTAAGGGGCAAGGACTTACAGTTATACACCGCCTTCGAACGGTGAAGCTGCAGCAGCGGGAGCACAAATGCGTCGATAAGCCTATATCGATCGATAAACATCTATTTGCTTCGTTCGACGAAGTAGAATAGAAGAAGACGAATAGATGTTTATCGATCGATATAGGCTTATCGACGCATTTGTGATCCCGCTGCTGGTGTAGGTATGCACGTAAATTTTTCCGTAAGAAAAAAACTCATTGGTACACCCCGCCGCCGCCGCCGTCCGGATTCGAAAATCGGACCTCTCGCAAGAGAAGCCGAACGCCCACACCACTCGGCCACCCGCCGCGCCGCTCACAAAATACATATAAGTACAACATCGAAATATTAGACAAATTTATTGATTAATTATTGTATTCCTCGTAGCCATCGTAGCATTAGTTAGAATAGAATGCCTCGCGGCATCAAGCTCGCCTGTTGGGGCTAATTTGTATTAATATGTGTTCAATAAAGAATATAATATACAAATATACATATTATTATATTATACATTATCAAGACTGATCTCTTCGCTGTGGAAGTCGGAGCAAGAGGACTACCAGCGAAGTCGCTCTACTACAGTCTCTTCAAGAATCTAGGGCTGCCAAGATCGACGCTAAGCTCATACATGGAGAGAGATATTCGAAAACGTCACTGGAAGCATTCTACAGAATATGGATAGGTAGAGAGAGGGAGGTCGAGAGCGGGACTGGTGTTTCCCCGCGTCAACGCACACTAGCTGACGAGGGCTTGATGCGAGCCGAAACGTGAAGCATGCGCGGGCAATTTAGAGTGGTCACTCGCTAGTCCCGACCTCGATTAACACACTCCTCTACTGCCGATGGGCCCGGATATGTTCGGTGAAGCCATCGCAAGCTTAGTTCCACACCTCCTTACATCCTACTTACAATATCTCTAAGAATTACACAATTTTAGTAATTAATTATGAATGAAAACTATTTTCCCTTATTTTATTTATCTATCATTATAAGAATCCGTAATCCGTACCCGAAATGGGTGGCTGTGCTCGAGGTCGGAGCCTCAGGTACAGTCAATTTCACCCCCGAGGAGGTGCCAGTCGGTAGCAAATTATTATTTATATAGAAACACCTACACAATGTAACGACGGAAATGAAAGCATAAATATTTTGAAATAAAATATTTCAACCGCATCATGTATCTGCTGAGGTGGTGCTCGAACCCATACCTACGCCCTTTGGATTACATTTTCACTGCTCTTCCAACTGCATCCCAGGCATCTGTGAATATTTCAGAAATTATACTTCACAATCTTTACTGCGCCAACCGACGCTCGGTGTATCCGTTAGATGGCGCTACTGTCGTGCAGTCGGACGTTTTGACATCCACCAAACCGGGTGAATTTCGGTGTGTTTCTACATAATATCCAATAAAAATTATATACGTGGAGATCCGTTGTCTCTGCCTATCCCACCGGTAAACAGGCGTGACGCTATGCATAAAAAATTAAACCAATTCCTATTCTATTCCATTGCGCTTTGACCGAATCCCAAAATTAACTAACAAGGATTTTGGATCATATAAACTTAACCTTAGGCTTATCTGTACAATTAAATAGACCAACTAGAATAGCAATAGAATGTTGCTTCGCTAATTTCTCTCTCGAGCGACGCGGCGGCGGCGGCGGCGCGGCGGCGCGGAGCCAGAGGCAAATCGACTTTCATTCTATGTGACGTGATCCGCTCGGTCGGGTGTATGGGGGTGAGGGGTAGGCAGTGCGAGCCGGGAAATTAGATTTTCAGAAACACTTGAAATAAATACGCTTTAAAGCTCTCTCTTATCAAGCTCGCCTTCGTTCGAGAAGGGTGTAAGAAGAGTGGACTAAGTGTGAAGTAAATCTTTTATAAAAAAAATGTCAACAAGGTTTAACTGCTTTCAACCTGTGCCAGGGATGGCATGGTATAAACATTTATAAAAAAAGTCCCTACCCCAATCTAGGCGCTTCCGTCGTCCCCATTCCACCTCCGCACTACGCGTACTGGGCAGGGAATGCACCCCTGTACAATCGACCTGCCGAGGATGCGCACCAACCGGTTCTGTAGGTCTTTTATTCACAGAACCGGGAAAATGTGGAACGCACTCCCTGCTCATCTATTTCCTCCCAAGTACAGCCTGGCGTTTTTCAAAAGGGGCGTGAAAAGGCTCCTGTCAGGCTGGCATGGCATTCGCAATCCCCGTGCATCACAGAATGTCCATGGGCATCGTATGTCACCTACTCGTAAGTGAAACGATGCCACATGTCGCGCTTTCCATATAAAAAAATGTAAAAATACCTCGGCTTTCGGCGTCACTCTGATTTGAATAGCTTATCTCTGATAGAATAGATTAAAAAATACTTTATTGCTCGAAGAAAGATTCAACAGTAACAAGCATATTAGAACATTTACCTAAGGTGCAAAGGCGGACTTATCCATTATAGAGACTTCTTACAGTCAACCTTTGGATGTTTGAGAATGTAAGTAGGTAGTAGCAAAGAGTTGAACGTGAGAATTGAAGATAAAACAAGAATACTTTTTAATAATACCTACGTGTACGTAATAAAATAATAGTTAATGCTTTTTTGTAGGTGATGTAGCCAACCATGTCAGTTTAAATAAAAAAAAAAAATATAACCAATACATAAAAGTGATTTTTGATTGAAGTCACGTTTGTTAGGTTTCCATGAAGTGATTACTTAACCCTCTACTTATCTATCTACATAATTGTCAAGATACCTGTATTTATTTACAAAGTTACTTTCACACCGAGGCCGTCCTGTGTGAACGCAGCATGAAAGCCAAGGTGACGATGACTCATCATGACAATTTCTTTTTATAACGTCGTCCCCTCCCCCCTCCACCGCTCGGCATACAGTCGTCGGCGCCATTTTGCGATATCATTTAGGTTTGTTTGTCCAGATTCCAGGCAGCCGGGCAAGGTCGGAACTGGTGAACCAAGGCTAGGTTGGCTTAGGTTATGTCTATGTAGATATGTTAGAGTACTAAATAATGTTTATATGTACAGTAGGCGGACTTAATAGCTGAATGCAATTTGTCCCAGTCTATTCGCGTTCTGTGTTCGACAGTCGACTGTCCTCTCTCTCCTGCCATCGTATGTTCAGTAGTTACGGTGGTACCACAGAACAACTTATATGGTTTGTGTGTGGGTGGCAGGTAGATTAGGTACCAACCTAATCATAATCAATCATCTAGGAAACTTTGGTAATTAAAATCTGTATTTCGACTGCAAGAAACACTTGTGGTGTTAAGTAAATTTTTTTACACTTCTATATCTCTCCTTGTTTCCTTTCATGCGCCGTTTTTCTTTCAATTGCGTGCAATAAAAAGTTATGTAGGTAGATTAAAGTATTCTAGTGGGGCTAGGGAAGGGACCTACAGTTTTACACCGGTGCCGAACGACGAAGCAGCAGGTGTAGGTACGTAAATGTTTCAGCCAGAAAAAACTCATTTGTGCAGGTAGATAGACCTTGAGTTCACCGCAAAGACCACGCACCACCCAACGAAATAAATTATCGGGAAGTGGCATACAACGCACCGAATTGAGGCGCGCTATTGGTGAGCATTCAGCACCCTCTCCAATCGTTGTCTCTCCTATATACGTATCAAATTGCCATTTAACCGTCTTATTCTATCCGACGTTCACAGAGCGGAAACGTAACGTGATGTATGAGGCGCTCGCGCACTTACGCTGTTTTAAATATTGGCAATGTATAGAAGAACTACAATCGCACCTTTCTACCGGTAAAATGTATGACGAGGGCCCGTCCAGAAAGTAGAATGTCGTTGGCACCACCGCCCAACTTCCACACGCCACACTATTTAGTAATCTGTGACGTCACGTACAGAGGTCTATTACGGTAATCCGACCCGTCAATATTTCCATACCCGTTCGACTGGTAGGGCTCGGAACTCTGCGTATTACGCTCTGCCACTACCCGCCAGCGGGTTGCCGACGAGTTGACTTAGGTCGGCGGGTTTCGATCTACCATAGACCAAAGAGAGCCAAGGTGCATTTACACTGAGGCAAGACTAACAAATGTGAAAATACACTATATTTGGCCTATTTTCACGATTAATAAATTCGGAGAACGTTTTTAAGCTACAACATATTTAAAAATTGATTTTACAGCTCATAATAAGCTGTAATTTTAATTAATATATATAAATCTTATGGCTGTAAGGCAAATGCGCCTCTGCCTGCACCTTAAAAAAAACAGGAACGTCAAATATCTATATCCTCTTCGCGTCAAATCAAAAGTTTTCTATCGTGTTTTCTATTAACGTGCATTTTATCCTCTTTGAACGAATTACGAATCGATTGCCAAGATAGATAGAAAGAAGAAGAAGAAGAAGAAGAACAATGAGCTGCCCACCGTCCACCTCCAACGCCAACCAAAAGCCTGCCAGGCCAACCCTGGTCCAGAGCAACATCCTGGCGGACTTTCTCGAGCAAAACCCGGGCCTGGCTCGAGGCCGACTGCGAGGCGACGATGCGAACCGGCGCGCAGTGGCTTTGTGGCAGGTTGTGACTATGCGCCTCAATGCCTTCGGCGGCTCGAGACGCTCATGGAAGAAGTGGAGAAAGGTGGAAAGATATGCTGTCAGAGCGTCTACGGGGAGGCAGCAGTGGCACGATCTCCAGGCATAACTCTTCGAAGAGCGCCGGCGACAGGCGGTAGACCTTCATAAAGTCACACCGATCAGCAGCCACCTCTATGGCATGTCGCAACCGTATGTTGCGTCGCCAGCGTTGAAGGCCAAGGTTGTCCTCATTTTCTTGGCGACGTTTGGCCAGCCAAAGCAGGAGTATGGACAACATGATCTAGGCGCTAATAAAATAACATTTATTGTAACTATGATCTACAGGTGAATTTATGAGTACATGAATCAGCAAACAGGGTGAATCAATACCTAAATGTGACCTACATTCTATAATTTTTGTGGGGAAATTCTAAGAAAAAATCTACAGATCTCACACTACGCGCAACTATTAAAGGCATTGAAAATGTAATTTAGAAATAAAGCACACGATAAAATTTGACAAATTTGTTTTATTCAACAAAGAAACGATCGATCTTACAAACAGGGACCAAAAACCGGTTCGAAATGGGGTTCGGGTTCTTCGAACCGGTTCGAAGAACCTTTTTAACGAGCGAAACGGTTTGGTCGCGAACCGGTTAAAAAACCCGAACCTGAACCCTAAAAACCGGTTCAGAACCGGTTTGGAAGAACCTCTAATATTAACCGGTTCTTAAACCGGTTCGCAGCAGGGTACAAAATGAGGTTGGGTTCTCCAAACCTTTTTAACAAACGAACCGGTTCACAAAAACCCGAACCTGAACCCTAAAAAATGGTTCAGAAGAACCTAGAGGTTCTTCTGAACCGGTTCTTAGGGTTCAGGTTTAGGTATTACAATATTAACCGGTTCTTAAACCGGTTCGCAGCAGGGTATATATTCTCCGAATAGGTAAGAATGACATGCCGTGCTAAAGGGCGACGGGATAGTCACCTCTCACCTTGGCACGGTCCTTCCACCAAGTCATGCAGCAGGTGGGTCTTCGTGCCTTACTTGCTGCTTAATAGTATGTTGTTCGAATACGAACGAGATGCCGTGCTAAAGGGCGACGGGCTAGTCACCTCTCACCTTGGCACGGTCCTTCCTTCAACCGAGTCATGCAGCAGGTAGGACTTCGTGCCTTACGTGCTGCTTAATAGTATGTTGTTCGTATACGAACGAGATGCCGTGCTAAAGGGCGACAGGCTAGTCACCTTTCCCCTTGGCACGGTCCTTCCTTCCACCGAGTCATGCAGCAGGTAGGTCTTGGTGAATCTTTTTTTTTATTGAGACGAATTAATTACTCGAACGAAAACAAACATTTTCAATGTTAAAACAACTCAATCACACATTAAAATAGCACGTATAAATAATATCAAAATATAATCTTATTAGAAAGTAGTTCGACGCAGTATGAAACAAGTTGATATGGGACTAGCGAATTTTACGAACGTGAAAACCATTCAAAACTGACTGATAACCCGCCAGAAAATGTTTGCGTAATACCGGGAGTTGTCATTCTTTAGAGAGGTCGACAGCGCGGCGGGTTGGCGGCGGATAACTTGGAGGGACGTGTGAACGGAGCGCGGGGTGTGGGGGCGACTGATTAACCAATCAGCCAGCGCGTCACGGACTGTCGGCGCCGCCCGCCTCTCCCGCCACGCCGCCCTCACTCCGCCAAACAGACCAAAAACATGACTTCTGCCTTCTGCGTATTCCTCCACCACTTTCGCCGAGCGCTCTAAACTCGTGACGGCACCTGTATCTTCTGTCAAATGCCTAAAATCAATGATGCCGACCATTTACTGACAGGTAAATATTATGTAATACGTCATTGAGTTGAGTTTCCATTGTCAGGTATGACAAGACATGCCGTTTCTGCCGACTGTGCCCAACCGAAGTCCGAAGTCACATTCGCCGGAATTTCCGGCCGGAGGTGAATAGTATATTTCTATGCACACTTTACAATTTACATCCAATACTTATCGTCCGACAAAATTGACCGTTGGCCGGAAAATACGGCCGGAAATCCCGGTGTAGTAGGGTTCCCCTTTAGTAGGGTTACTATAAAGGTACAGGTACTGACCGGGACACTATTTAAAAAATTTAGAAAAGTTGGTTGTCTTTGAGCGGGGAAATGCAGCACCTGTTCTATGAATATTAAATAAAATTTTAGATGATACCTAGGTATCTTTTAAATTTAATCTTTAATAATAAATTAAATTTAGATGATAGGTATCTTTCTCAGGATGCAATCCATCTCCGTGCAAAATTTTATCGAAATCGGTTGAGCGGTTTAGGCGTGCAAAGGTAACAGACAGGGAACAGATTTACTTTCGAATTTATAACATTAGTATGAATAAAACTAACTGGCTTTTGGTTCCCGACCGGGACATTTGGTGGTTAGGGGGGACAACCGGGACTGAGATTATAAACCGGCGACAAGTCCCGGTGTACCGGGACGAATGACAACCCTAGTCTTTAGGCTTATTTTCATTAATGTATGTATGGCGACCTGAATTCAGTGTCCTTCCTAGACATCTGTATGTCCCAAGCCTTTTCAATTCAGTGTCCTAGATCTAGATGCCCACGCCTGTGTCTAGACCGGACAGCTCCGTCACAGTCACACCGCGTTAACTCCGCTTTCTGTGGTATGAAACATGAAACCGCCGAGGGATCTTTGTTTTCAGGCAGTTACTAAAGAGCGTTCCACGTAACTTGTCCCTTGAAGTAAGCCATTTCAATCTCTATTGCTGAACGCTTAAGGATTACGGCGAGGGACAAGTTACGTGAAACGCTCTTTACTGTGCAACTGGTTAGCGTCTTTTCAACATATTCATATCTGCTGACTAGAACAATTCTGTTGGAATTGGATCTTAGAGGATTGGTAGTTTAGGTATCACTCTCATGAGAGAGGTCGTCGTTCGAAATACAGAAAATCAAGTACTTCGAGGACACAATTAATAGACGAGCGGTCTCATAACAAAAAATTCAGACATATTCTGTCACACGGCACATCGAATTGTTATCACCTACAATCAAAACTGACGTACTTATAGATAGACTATGGGCGGTGTTATTATGTGGCCAGTCACTAAATACTTGTAAAAATATGTTTAAAAAAATACCCTGAGAAATTTCTTGTCGGTTCTTCTTCGTGGGTGTAATCCACAGAGCACGAAATACCCCCGCCCGCGCCCCCTCCTAGAGGCGCCCTGAGCGCGATTTCCCTACAACGGCGTTGAAGCCTGTAGGCGTGGCCTATGACTTACATATGTGTGTTGTGCGTGTGCATTTGTTTTGTGCGTGTGCCTAACTTGCTCCTATTTGTGTGTAGTGTCGATACTAACACACACACACACACATACGAAGCGCTAGTAGCACTGCGTCCAGTTATTGGGTTTCAAATATTATCGCTTAGGGCGCCTCTAGGAGGGGGCGCGGGCGGGGGTATTCCGTGCTCTGTGGTGTAAACGAACCGGATAAGTAGACAAATTGTGACGAGTTCGAACGCAGTCTAACTGCCATATGAATGATAAATAAACAATACAATACAATCGGCTCGGCGCCATATGTCGCGCTTTCAATAAATAAAATTGTTGCATGAAGATGACAGTGAGATACAGCCATTCAGACACGACTACTCGCAAAACCACGCTCAGAGAGACGCCATGCCGGCTATTAAGCAGACAAAAAGGTCGTCATCTAATTTATTATCACGCCTTTTGAAGATTCCCAGATTTTAGGATAGAACACACTCAACAGAAGACCATTTCAATTTTATGCGTTAGTTGCCCGTCACCCCAGTCACAGATTACTCCAGTAAAGGACATAAACCATTAGGTGTGGCTGAGAATTCAACGTATGGTTAAATAAATCCTATCCATCAAATTCAATCCCCATTCGTTAGAAGTTATTACGTTATATTATATATAAGTAATAACTTAATAAGTTATAGGATTTTTTTGTCATTAAGTTTTTTGAGTTGTTTTGAGTTTTTTTTTTAGTTTTTCGAGCGTTTTTTTTAGTTTTTTTGAGGGTCCGGTCCGGAACCCGCCGGGCCCGGTCGACTTATCGACCTTTCGACCGGTCAACTTTTCGATATGTCGACCTTTGGACCTGTCTACCTTTCGACCTGTCACCTTTTGACCTGCCGAACTGCTGAATACCTAGATACAAAAAAAAATGTATGCTGACGAAATTTCCGAGTTTACTAATTTCCTCATTTTCATAAAATATTTTCACTTTCATAGATATTTGCATAGCGGCCGTCTGTTAATTTTGCTCCGGGTGGTCGGGCCGCATATTTCCAAAGTCTAGTATGCGAGTTGCTCTGATTGGTCGTTCTGAACTTTGGCGGGAAATATAAATTTCGGAAGTAGTTGGTTATAAAAAAAAATAACCATAACCTAATTTTAACACCCTAACATTGCTTAAAAAAAGTAAAACAAAACAAATTTTGACAAAAGGGACACGAACTCATGGCCGAGATCGAAAAAATAAAAACCTTACACTCTACCACTGAGCCACCAAAGTACATATGCGACCAAACGAATATCGCATTCAGTAGATAGGTTCGCTGGGGGTGCCAGAGGTGGAGCGAGACTCGTCTCTCCACCAATCAGAGCAACTCGCATACTAGACTTTGGAAATATGCTGTCGGGCCGCCTCGATCCCGATTCCAGACATCACCATACATCGGAATCCGCGGGGCACGAATGATTCAAGGTTGTTTAGTGATGGGACAATGTATCCACAAATATCGAAAATCGATCATTATTTTAGAATAATATGGAATAATGTCGATTATTAAAACTAAGAGTATTTCTATAGAAAATAAAATATATTATACAAATGTTGTATTTACTTTGTAGGTACAATACAAATCTGTTCAAACCACAATATTAGTTTTATTAGTATGGAATAGAAAGACTTTGATTTTTTTTACCAACTTACACGTGTTACATCATAATGATATTGAAGACTTTTTTGTTACTGTTATGAAACTGAATCGATTAGGCTATAAAAATCAACCACCTATTTTTTTATTTAAAGACATAAAAAAATATTTTACATAATAAAAAAAGGCCAAGGTCCAAAAAAATAGGTCTTACAAAATTAGTTCATAGTACGCTAAGGGGGGGTTCTGTATCGGAAATAGATCACTTTTGAAGAACAAAGAATTTGTTTTTACAAAAATTTTTATTTTTTTATTTTAAATGCAAAACAAAAATTTTTCTTAATCGTTTCGGTTTCATGCCAGGAACAAAAAAGTCTTCCAACACGTATATCTCTTTCTTTCAGAAATTGTGAAAAACCACAATTTCAGTTTTATCAGTATGGAATAGAAAGAATTGAATTTTTTTTACCAACTTACACGTGTTACATCATAATGGTCATGAAGACTTTTTTGTTACTGTTATGAAACTGAATCGATTAGGTTATAAAAATCAAACACCTATTTTTTTATTTAAATACCTACATAAAAAAATTTTTTACTTAAAAAAAAGCCCAAGGTCCAAAAAAATTTATATAGGTTTTACTCCCTATATGATACAGGAACCCCCCTTAGCGTACTATGAACAAATTTTGAAAGACCTTATATAAATATGTATTATATTTACTTAATCGTTAACATAAAGTATACATGTTTATATAAGTACTGTAGGTATAAGTATTCAGGTCTGAAATATGACATGAATAAAATACAATAAACAAATAAATATGAGTATCGATAACAGTGTCGATTGTTTATTGATCGCCGTAGTCAATCCCTAACAAGGTCGTATTCGTGCCCCGCGGATTCCGATGTATGGACATCACACATCAACACCGCCACCGCCTCCGCATCCTGCACGCACTCGACGAGTGCTGCCGGGCTGCGTGCGAGTCAATTTAACAATTCGTTGTCCCTGTAAGCTGCTGCTGCTGTAAGTGCTGTTAGCTCGCAGGACAAGCAAGGTACCTAACATGAAGCGTACGGAATAGTCGCATGTCGTAATTGTGCGATGTGTTTCTATGCTGGAGAATGTGGTTTTTTTTACATCGATATCACTAAAGAAGAAAGAAAGAAAGCGCAACAAAACAGTACATTTGACAAAATTGTGAAAAAAATGAGGAAGATGACAAGATTTCCGGTATCGTTGTTTTTAAGCCAAGCCTTCGAAAAAGTATTTTTAAGCAGATTTGAAAATATGTAGTATTTTTTCAAATGGATAGGCAAATGATCAAAAAAAGAATAACGGAACGCACATTAATAAGTGTACAGAAATAATGATTTTCTAAATAAGTAAGTAGATAATAAATTCATAAAAAGAAAAACAATAAAAAATAATTATGTACACATAGTCGTATATAGAATATAGAAGTCGTACACTATCGCTGGCGCTATCGCTGGCGCTATCGCTGGCGCTATCGCTGGCGCTATCGCTGGCGCTATCGCTGGCGCTATCGCTGGCGCTATCGCTGGCGCTATCGCTGGCGCTATCGCTGGCGCTATCGCTGGCGCTATCGCTGGCGCTATCGCTGGCGCTATCGCTGGCGCTATCGCTGGCGCTATCGCTGGCGCTATCGCTGGCGCTATCGCTGGCGCTATCGCTGGCGCTATCGCTGGCGCTATCGCTGGCGCTATCGCTGGCGCTATCGCTGGCGCTATCGCTGGCGCTATCGCTGGCGCTATCGCTGGCGCTATCGCTGGCGCTATCGCTGGCGCTATCGCTGGCGCTATCGCTGGCGCTATCGCTGGCGCTATCGCTGGCGCTATCGCTGGCGCAATCGCTGGCGATATCGTTGGCGCCGGCCACCCGCCGCTGTTGCTGACGCTAACGATTGTCGTCCCGCCGCCGCGCCGCGCCGGCCGCCACGGACAACCAAACATACAACAGATAATTTCAAGTGTATTCTTTTTACATAAATCCATGCTTCAACGAAAAACTTCCAGTAAAAATAAAAAAAACACCCATTGACATACCTTCATGGCTTCACGGCTTTATTGAGACACCCTGCCAGGAAGAAGGTGTTGACCTCTTAAAGTTCCCCGCAGCTCAATCATCAGTTCATCACTCATATCACATCACATTACTTACTTACTGACCTATTCAACGCTTTAACTGAATAATCACTGTACATAGCATTTTTTTTTATGTAATCCGGTATGGGTGGCTGAGTCGGAGGGGCCAAAGCGCATGCTCCGACCAGCCAATATCACCTCCGAGAAGGTAGATGCCGTACCGGAGACCTCCCTGGATTGCTGGCTACACTGGACTAGAGGAGAACACTACCGAGGCTGCTATGCGGTCATCTTACATCCAGTACGGTGGTACCAACCCAGTCGGCTACAGTTTGAGCCTACCACCTAGTAAGGGGCAAGGGAAGGGACCTAAACAGTTTTACACCAGTTCCGAACGGTGAAGCAACAGGTGTAGGTATGCACGTAAATTTTTTCGTCAGAAAAACTCATTGGTACACGCCGACCGTACCGGATTCGAACCTCGGACCTCCCGCATGAGAAGCCGATGGCCAAACCACTCGGCCATCCGCCGCTTGAAGGTAGGTAAGGTTTCATAGAAAATCCTAAGTTAGGTGTTTCTGAGGTGCAATTTGTAGTCTTCAACCATCGATGTCTTCAACTGATTACACGAAATAAGCAATAAGGTATTAATTCCGTTATCAACCTAAAATGCCATTTGATACTAGTAATATGTAATAGGTACTAATAAAGATTACACATGAAACATGTGACGCGATTATTGCATTTTGTTGATGATAAAACTCTGGACCTAGGTACCTACGTGCCCACAACAGGTTGATAGCGTATCTTCGTATCTTGCTGAGTTACTACATCAATATACTTACATATTCGGGTGTTTATAGACGCACCATGGATCTTTCACTTGGGCATTCCCCTACTCATATTATGGAGTCAACAATCTAGATACAATTTTTCTCCCAAATGACTTTTTTTTATGTACCTACATGTAAAATACATACCTATTTCTACAATACATAAAATACAAACAGCATCTAAGATCCACTGCATCTCTCCCCGTGCATTTCGTAAAAGGCGACTTAGGAATAAGGACAAGATGCCGTGCTAAAGGGCGACTGGCTGGGCGCCTCTCACATTGGCACGGTCATTCCACTGAGTCATGTAGCAGGTGGGTCTTCGTACCTTACTTGCTGCTTGATGTATAATAATGTAATTTTTAATTAAACTATTATAATTGCATGTGTAATTAAATGGTTTGCGTGATGGCAAGGGTAAGGACGTGTATGTATTTATATATACAGGGTGTCCCAAAACTCAACGTCAAGCGGGAACCAGGGAGTAGGCCAGTTAATGAGTACCTAGGGAAAAATAAGAAAAAAAATCGGAGTCATTTGTTTTTTATGATATGAGCATTTTTTGAGAAACGTTGAAAAATGTCATTTTTAGGTACCTACAACGACTACAAATTTGCAAATATAATTGTTAAAAAATGTTTATTAGTAGCCTAAATAACTCTGCTATTGATCAGTATCCCAAACAAAACCAGAATGCCTGTAGTTTTACCAAAAAAAATATTCAGTAAAATTTTTTTCTAAAAAAATAAATGACTTCGATTTTTTTTTTCTTATTTTTCCCTGGGTATAATGCGCGGGGCGGATCTCGGCGTGTCGCCGCCGCAGCGGTTCGTCGGTGTTCTCCCTCGCACCCGCACCGTACTTGTATAGTGTATTCGCGTGGCGGGTCGCCCGCTGCGGCGACGACACGCCGAGATCCGTCCCGCGTAGTCTACCCAGTCATAAACTGGCCTACTCCCTGGTTCCCGCTTGACGTTGAGTTTTGGGACACGGTGTATACTATGATGATGATGATAATAAATTTTCTCTTCTTTCTTCCTTTCTTTCCTTACTCAAAGTGAGTGGATTCACGTACACAACTAGTAGGTCGCAGGTATCAGCGAACAAACTAAGTCACGCACTCCTCGCGACCTCCGCTAGAGGTCGAATGAGTTGCTCACCTACTAATGTATCTTGTATTGTCTTGTTTTTCCAAACGAAATATAGAGCATCATCAAGATTATATTTCTGTATAGCTTTTGCCCGCGGCTTCGCTCGCGTGAAAATCGTATTTAAAAAGAAGAAAGTAATTCAGCTCGCTACTGTACCTTTATTTCGGCGCGCGGAACAATTCGGTTTGTATGAGAGCCACATCTTAACGTAACCAGCACCGAATTTTATTTAGCCTATCCTGCTTCCGGTATAATCAAATGTGCCTGTACTAAGTTTCATAGAATTTGGTTGATCGGTTTAAAAGTTATGGAGGAACATAATTTTTTTTTTTTATTGAAACTGACACGGTTGGCTACATCACCTACAACATCCGTGATGTCACCCCATAACACCGGGTGTACTTGGTGCCACGTCAGTGCTTCCCTTCGGTCGTGCCGGCTACACTGAACTGGACGGAAAACACAAACTATTTACATAGCCGTTTCGACCGACCTTTCATTCAGTGCGGTGGTACCAACCCGGGCGGGTAAACCCTACCACCTAGTAATATAAGAAGGGAGTCATATTCCTTAGTCGCCTTTTACGACATGCACGGGGAGAGATGCAGTGGGGCTATTCTTTTAAAGTACCGGCCCCACACGGTACAAATACAATACATACCATACGGAAAAGATTTCTAAAAATCGTAAATTTAGTTTTAGTATCATACATAGAGTCTACAGACGCAGTATCTCAACAAAGTAACTTGCTCCATGACCATCCCTTGCAGATTTATTATTAGCGAATCTTGTATAATATATACGAGAATTGTGGTCTCTCGGAAACGGCTCTAACGATTTGGATGAAATTTTGTAGTTAGATTTTTTTTCTAGTTTATCTAGATAGGTGTAGAGGCCGAGCGAAGATCGTTCGCCCAGGTACTTAACATTATATGCATTCATTTAACATAACTACCTACTTACTAGAGAGCTTTTACTAACATAATATGATTTTTATTTTATAGAACCTGTGACATGCTTGGCTACATCACCCCACTACACCCGCCCATAGTACACCCTAGGTGAACTAGGTGCCATGACAGTGATTTCATTTGGTCGCGCCTGCTACACTGAACTGGGCGGAAAACATGAACCATTTTTATAGACTTTTCGACTGAACTTCATTCAGTGTGGGCGTGAGGTCAGGGAATGGATTTACCATTTTACGTGGAATCCGAATCACGGCCAACCAGTCGGACGGTCAACCGTTCAAGAACTGACGGCGCCCGGGTGTGCTTCACTTCGCTATCGGACGTCGATCGATAGAGCCGGCGGGCTACCAAGGCTGACGTGACAAACATTTATTGTTAGAATTTTTAGTTATTTATTTAATATTTCACGTTGACGCCAAGCTCTCGTGGAAGTAGAGTAACATCTAGAGAATGAAAGCTTAGGGCGAAATGCTCTGGGGATTTTTCTCTGGATTATTATTATATTGCGAGCTTGGCCGGCCAGAGCCTAAATGAGGGGTTCGCCTTAAGCCTAGTACACATCTGGACATTTATAGGTGCTATACCAGCATCTACATAGGTATGCTGTACAAACCTATTGTGTAAACCTACATAAATAGGTAGATTGATAGAATTTTTTTTTACCATTCCTTACAGATTTATTATTAGTAGAATATAATTGAAAACTTTTATTGCAATTTCGTAATCAAAAAATTAATAAAGATCATAACTAAGTAATAAAAATATCACAGATTAAAAATGTTGTGTTTTTTTTTTTAATTAAATTTCAACAAATTTCAACGGTTTTTATAAAAAGACTTGAGACCCGAGAAACCTCGAGAAATTGGCGAAATTAATATTTCACAAGAATAACAAAATGAATACATGTACATGAGGTGCAAAGGCGGACTTATCCCTTGAAGAGATTTCTTACAGCCAACCTTTAGGTGTGTGTATAATGTGTAAAAAATGGAATGTGGAATGAAATGTAACTGGACGGACAACACGAACTATTTATTACATAGCCGTTTCGAGCGACGTTACATTCAGTGAGGTGGTATCAACCCGGGCGGGATTAACCCTACAACCTAGTAAGGTAAGAAGGGAAGTCACCTACAGTTTTACGTGGAATCCGAACAACGGTCAGCCTCCAACGGTCGACCGGTATTATCATTTAATATCCCCTTGCCTCTTACTAGGTGGTAGGCTAAATTGTAGCCGACCGGGTTGATACCTTCGTACTAGAGGCACAGCTAGAGGAAAGAGTGCCGCATCCAAGACTCAGTTAAGTTCTACTCTAGTCCAGTGTAGCCAGCAGTCCAAGGGGAAGTCTCCGGTGTGGCACCTTCTCCGAGGTCATAATGTCTGGTCGGAGCATGTGCACTGGCCCCTCTGCCTTAACCGCGCATATCGGATTGAATAAAAAAATGTATGTAGAGTAATCGGTGTTGTGCTGCAAGGACTCCGGTCAATTATAGCACAACACCGACTACCACGTTTCGCTAAGTATTAGGACAAGATAACTATCAAGCAGCAAGTAAGGCACGAAGACCCACCTGCTGCGTGACTCGGTGGAAGGACCGTGCCAAGGTTAATTTATGAAATAATAATATTACACTATATACCACGTAAGGTTGGACTTATTGCCTCAGGCAATTTCTTCCAGTCAGCTAGGTTTATATGATATCATTGATGTGGTACTGTGCTGAATTTAATCGGGGCCACGGTGGTACAATACAATGACATTTTTTTTTCGAACTCTACATGAAATAATAACAAATAAGAAAGATTTGTTTTTTAATTCAGAAATTATAACAAATACACATTAGAAGATACACAATGCAAATACACAACAGATAGAAGAAGAAGATTGTTAAGTGCGAACGCTATTCACGCGCAGAGGGTCCCGTAGCTATTCACTTCCTGCATGCATATCGAGTGCGCGCGCGCGGTTGCTTCGTGCTCCGTATTGCCAGGCCTCACGCACTTTATGTACTTGCGCGCGCTAACGACCTACCGCCCGGTGGACCGCCGGCGGTCTAATTCAGTACAAATTCGTCAGCCGCGCGAAACACGCTCGCCCACGCAACTGCGCGCAGCTGTAAATAATGCACTTTACACTCGATCGTTAAGGTAAATTTTCGCACGCAGCGATTGGCGACTGAAGCAGTAGGCTATTAAAGCCGAAGGTGTGGAACTTTTTCTATGGAGTGATTTATCTGTTACGAAGTAACTATTAAGTAATCTGTGGTATTGCTGCCGCTCACCACGCGCGCGCCGCGCAGCCCATGAGACGTTTCTGCGCTCAGACAGAAGAATGCGATGTTCCCTCGGAGGAGCTGTCGCGATCTCGTCGTCCCTTTTCCACCTCCGCACCACGCGCACTGGACAGGGATTGCATCCCTACACGCTGGACTTACCGCGGATGCGTACCAATCGATTCTGCAGATTTTTCCCCTACAGGACCGGTAAACTCTGGAACGCTCTCCCTGCTCATATATTTTCCCCCAATTACAGTCTCGGGTCCTTCAAGAGGGGCGAGAATGGGCACCTGTCAGGCCGGCATAGCATTCGCAACCCCCGCATACGACCGAATGTCAATGGGCGCCGTTAGACACCTTTTATGGGTGCCATCCGTATAAGGATCCATCCGTGCCATATGTCGCGCTTTCAATAAAAAAAAAATCAAAATAGTTTTCGTTCCGTAAGTGGATTTCTTCAATATATATTTTTTTATTAGGCATTTAGTTTTTGAATAATAGCCTGGGACAGCAAAATGTAACATTTCTTACTACAACTTTTTATACAATTAAAAATATATTGCAGTAATATCGACCTTGAAAGACCTTTTCGATAAAACAATATTTTTTAGGACTTAGTTTGTGCGGCCGGATATGAAAATATTTATTAACTAACACATTAAATTATAGAGTTAATAAACAAGTCTTCTGCACTAGAAAATAACTTTAGAAAAATGTTTACTTAATTTAAATGAAATTGGTAATTTTACTCTAAAAAAAACTTAGATTTTACAATGTTTACATACAGGCAATGTTGTTACTTCCCGATAATCCATACACATTGTAAGTTTCAAGAAGATAGCTCGAAACCGATTAGGAGCCACAGGCTGTAACAGGCAGACAGACGGACAAACCGACAGACACCTGACCCATTTTATAAATAATTAAATAAATTAATCATTTTATAAAGGTCCCTGCCAGCGTATCCGGCTACGTTTTTTTTTTTATTGATAGCGCGACATGTGGCATCGTTTCACCTACAAGTAGGTGTCTAACGATGCCCATGGACATTCTGTGATGCACGGGGATTGCGAATGCCATGCCGGCCTGACAGGAGCCTTTTCACGTCCCTTTTGAAGAACCAGGTTGTACTTGGGAGGAAATAGATGGGCAGGGAGTGCGTTCCACATTTTCCCGGTTCTGTGAATAAAAGATCTACAGAACCGGTTGGTGCGCATCCGTGGTAGGTCGATTGAGTAGGGGTGCATCCCCTGCCCAGTACGCGTGGTGCGGAGGTGGAATGGGGACGGCGGAATCGCGTTAAACAGCTCCTCCGAACACTCCCCATGAAATAGACGATAGAAAACACTTAGGGAGCCGACGTCCCTACGGAGTTGCAGTGGTTCTAAGTCGCGGGACACCGCAGGGTCACCCACCAGTCGCACGGCACGACGCTGGATTGAGTCTAGCGGCGCAAGCTGGTATTTAGCTGAGCCGTCCCACAAGTGCGAGCAGTACTCCAAGCAGGACCTAACCTGTGTTTTATACAGCGTCAGTTTTTGGCCCGACGTGAAGTACGTACGTACGTATCTCTAAAAAGGACCAGGCAGAACCTATGCTGAATCTAGTGAACATTTCACTAGAGTCATCGCTATATAAGTGTTTACTGTCATCTCTATCAGTGAAAGCTTTTTTCCCAGAGCTCGATATCGCAACATAGATATGATATCATAGATGATGTGGTAACTGGGGGGAACGAGCGACTTCTTATCTGAATACACCGTGTCCCACGGCCATCCTTACCAAACTGTCTGTAGTGTGTCTACGCTCCTAACGTTGCTGTTTCCAGTTGAAATAACACAATAGTGATTTCAGTTTGACAAACCACACAGAAACCACAAAACACAGGCTAACTTGAAGTGGACAAGACATACAGTCGGATTTTTACACACATACATACCGTTACGCCTGTTTCCCAGTGGGGTAGGCAATGACAACGAATCTCCACGTGCCACGGTTTCTGACACACCTCTGCCGCCTCTTCCACTGTCATAATGTTCTTACATACACACATACGTACATACCACACACGCTGTATCCCGACAATCAGGGTAAGCAGAGTAATCGGTGTTGTACTGCAAAAGCTCTGGAAAATTTCAACACAACATCGACCACCACGTTTAGCTAAGTATTCGGACAAGATAACTATCAAGCAGCAAGTAAGGCACAAAGACCCACCTGCTGCACGACTCGGTGGAAAGACCTTGCCAAGGTGAGAGGTGGCAATCCTGTCGCCCTTTAGCACGGAATCTCGTCCTTATCCCTTAGTCGCCTTTTACGACATGCACGGGGAGAGGGAATGGGGCTATTCTTTTTAAGTACCGGCCTCACACAGTACAGTATTATGTCCTTAATACATGTCTAGTCTAACCTCACATTCGCTCCATAAATGTCTTTCGTTAGCCTCCTATCATCCCCTCTTTCAACATGACCGAACAACCAGAATCAAGACTCTCGATGCTACCGAACCACCGAAGCATTTCTTTTTCAATCCTTATCACTATATCCCCTTTCAGACTACAGCGCTCTCGCACTACATTGTTTCAAAATCACGCAAGTGTCCCTTGATCATCGGCGTAGGCCCATGTCCAACAGTGGAGCGATGCGGGCTGATGATTGATTGATTGCAGGTACAAGAGGCATTTCACAACTAACCTATGCATTCTTAATCCACAATCATATTCTTTTATATCATCCACCGGATTTCTTTATATTATAATTTTTTTCAGAAAAGTTCAACCGCGGTTTGCATTACCACAGTGTTGTTTTCATATGCGAGTTGGTAAACTACACACGACATACATTCCACACTACGCTATACGGCCTGCATTGAGGCTCTCAGGCAGGCGAATGGTAGTAGGCAGTCGAAGCCGGCCGCTACGCTGGGCCGCACGTACCTTATCGAGCTCTGCCAACAGGCTTTACAGTTAGAACCCTACGGGCTGAACTGTAACAAGCACTGCAGCATTGGCGATACCCACAAAAAGCTACTATAGCCATACTCTGGCGTTAAACTACCTAGTGTTCGAAATTGCGATCGTCATTCGAAATTAGAAATTGGGAGAATAGCCATACTCTGGCGTTAAATTGTATAAATAAGTTAGTTGGAGCAAAGTGATTATTTTTCTTCCAAATTGTAATTGTGATTCGAAATTTGAAAATTAGGAGTAACGGTTGAACGACTTGTTGCGTAAATTCAAATAAGGAAACTAAAAGAATTACAGATTAACATTTACTTACACAGTTTTACTTGAATTGTGAGTGAAGGGATAGTGTGAGCGCGAAGGAAACTACGAAAAAGCAACGGTGAGTAGAAAATCGATTTTTCGCGTTAACTGTTTTGACGGTGACTGTTCTATAAATAGGTTCGCGATGCTGGCGAAGTGTTATTCAGTGTACTTACTTTTCTTCATTAGATCCATTTTGGAAATCCTAGTATTTCTTTCTGTTTCTTGTGTTTTCTTTCTATCTAGTGTATATAGTATCTAGTGTTTCTTTCTATTACATGACTTATGTAAAAATAGTATGACATACACAATCATCGCGCTAAGTACATCCCGACAATTACAAATTCAGCAAAGTGTTAGGACGAGGTAATATGTACTATCAAGCGGCAAGTTTTTTTTTATTGAAAGCACGACGATTTTTTATTGAAATGAAGGGAAGTGACATGGCACCTAGTTCACCCGGTGTTAATTTCGTGTCAGTTTCGATAAACAAAAAATAAAAAAAGGTGTCTAACGACGCCCATGGATATTCACACATTTGGGTTGTTTATGCTATGCCGGCCTGACAGGTATCTTGGTCGTTCTTCAGTACAAAATTTTGCCCTTATCCCATAGTCGACGACCAGCACGGGGAGAGATATATAGTGAGGTGAGACTATTCTTTGTACTCTAAACGAACCCCACACGGTACATAGGACAATGTATTTTCCTTGGATGTAAATAAAATATGGGTCTAGGACGTCACAAATCGATATAAATTACCCACGAAGGAACGATGATAGCCCGTGAGCATTGGTTGATCCACTGACAAACATGATCAAATTATCCGATAGATAAATGATAGTGAATCATTATTTTAACCCAAAGTATACGACCATGTTCCTGTTCATTGTTCCGGCCAAATTGCATTGTAACACAAACTATGTCTAAATAGGTATTAGTATAAAGATGTTCAACTACGTGTATGAAGGTTAGTCTTTTTAGTAATAAATAAAATGCATATTTATGAGAAAATTCACTTCCGTGAGACCAATTAGATTTATTGATTGTTTTATTTTATTTATTTATATATTTACACACTTAACTAGCACCCTACAGAATATCCTAACTCGTTTACAGTCTATTAACTTACATAATATCTAATTTATTAAGATGACTTAGTTAGGCGAGTTAAATAAGGAGACTTATTTAACTCGCCTAACTCTGTTTACCTACTGCTCTCGTTTTATTTAGATAGGTTTAGTGATTTTAATGCTATTATGCAAAATATGTTGTTATGAGTTATAAAATATTTTTTTTATTATTTAAATATTTGGTTTTTAAGAGTTCGCAATCATATAGTTAGTCACCTTCTCTTTTATTCAGACGAGAAGAGCATATTTCGCGAACTATTGACTTAAACAAAGAAGAAATTTTGAAATTTCTTTATAATTTTTAATACTTATCTAAAGATCACGTTTATGTGCAATGAAATGTTTTTTTTTCCTCGGTTACATGTATGGTGTGGTGTGCCACCCCTAATTGTTTTTTTCTTAATTTCGCCCCGCCATTGCATATAGGCTCATAGAACACACATTCCTTCCTTCTAAATTTCATGTATATAGTCCCAATAGTATCCGAGTAAAAATGGCTGTGACATACGGACAGACGGACGAACGGACAAACAGACGGACAGGACGAAATTATAAGGGTTCCTTTTTTGCCATTTGGCCGTGGATGGAAGGACCAACGGACAAACAGACGGACAGGACGAAATTATAAGGGTTCCGTTTTTGCCATTTGTCTGTGGATGGAAGGACGAACGGACAAACAGACGGACAGGACGAAATTATAAGGGTTCCGTTTTTGCCATTTGGCTGTGGATGGAAGGACGAACGGACAAACAGACGGACAGGACGAAATTATAAGGGTTCCGTTTTTGCCATTTGGCGGTGGATCGAAGGACCAACGGACAAACAGACGGACAGGACGAAATTAAAGGGGTCCGTTTTTGCCATTTGGCTATGGACGGACGGACGAACGGACAAACAGACGGACAGGACGAAATTATAAGGATTCCATTTTTGCCATTTGCCTATGGACGGACGGACGAACGGACAAACAGACGGACAGGACGAAATTATAAGGGTTTCGTTTTTGCCATTTCGCTATGGAACCCTAAAAATTCAATTCAAGGAGTTCAATCGCCTCTACTCATAGAAATAAACGAACACACAACTCTATATAGCACAGCACGGCGAGGCCGCGTGAGTCGAGTCGAGACTGTCAAACTGGTGCGGTCAAGGGAATTGTGAATAGGGTAGGCACGCTACAGAGCCTGACTGAACACAGTGGTCCCGTGAGATGACCCACGAGTCACTCACACTCCCATAGACACACGCTTCACAATTTATGTACAGTTCCCGCCAGCAAATCATGCGTGTTGAGCTCTTTATTCTTTACTAGCTTTTGGCCGCGGCTTCGCGCGCGTTAAATTCGTACTTAAAAAGAAGAAAGTAAGTAAGCCCGCTACCGTACCTTTAATTCGGCGCACGGAACAGTTTGTATGAGAACGACATCTTAGGGTAACCGGAACTGAATTTTATTTAGCCTATTCTGTGTCACGTATAGTTGGATGTGTTTGTACTAAGTTTCATAGAATTCCACCAGACCACTGAGCTGAGGCTGACAAAATATCCAGGCGCAATGTGTATTTTTTCAGAATTTTCTCTGTGAGAGAGAAGTTTTAATTTTAATTAACAGGTTTTATTTATTAATAATTCTTAGTTTTTATTTTAATTTAATGTAAGTTCTGAATTATTGAGTTGTGTTGTGTGCAAAATACTGCTTGCAATGTTATTTGAATAAATATTATTATCTTATAAAAAAACAACTATTTTCAATTTTATAGCAGAACAATGGTTCTGTAAAAAAATCTGCCAAGTACAATATATTTACATTATAGATAGATGCTGTACTCAACCTAGTTTTATCTACTTAGCTGCACGGATTGACTTAACCTAGAACAGAACTGACCCTCTGTGATACTAGAGCGTTGTTCTACCATTCTAGCTACACAGAATTATTGATCTATCGCACGTTTTGCTAGAAGTGCCCGATGATGAGTTATTAGAACATCGTGTGATTTTTATGTCAAATCCACCTCGATAGGCCTAACTAAATCGTCGGCCACTGACCTATAGGGACTACACAGTCATCAGCATCCCGTCTAAGGGCTCGTACCCATACTACGTGACCGATTTTACCCACTTTTTGACCCCCTCCCCCCCCGTGTGACCTTTTTTTTTTTTATGGAAACTAACACGTTTAGCTACATCACCTACAACGTCCGTGATGTCAGCCCATAACAGGTGAACTAGGTGCCATGTCAGTGCTTCCCCCTTTGATCGTGCCGGCTACACTGAACTGGTCGGAAAACACAAACTATTTACATAGCCGTTTAGACCGACGTTTCATTCAGTGCGGTGGTACCAACCCGGGCGGGTTAAACCCTACCACCAAGTAAGATTAGGAGGGAAGGGACCTATCGTGGTATGTGCTCAGACCCCATCCCCCATGTTCACGTAGTATTTTAAATGTTATAAAATAGCTATTTCTTTATATAGAAATGGCTATTCTTAGCCTATAATCAATATTTGAGATCTTGGTGTGGTGTAAACGGTACAAGGTAGTAAATCGGCAGGAAGTGAAATCTTTGCTCACATGTACAGGTAGGTATTTATGGTTTTATTCATTTATTTAAAATAACAATACACTTTCCAACAACTTTGGACAAGATATTCCCGCATTGAACATTAAAATTACTTTTTTTTATAAACAATTAAATATATTGTGAAATTTACTCTAACTACGTGATTTGGCACTAACTAACTAACTACGGGACTTAGGGGGGGGGGGGGGGGGGGGTTGGTGTATCGATTTATGAACCTCCCCCCCCCGAGGAGGGTGGCAGTTTAGGGGAGGAGGGGGGGCGCCATACAAAATCGAAAATTGATTTTGTATGAAAAATATTTTTTTCAAAAAATTTTTCCTCGAAAAGCATTGATCTCCTCGGGCTAATTCTTTCACTAATACTCTTCTAACATTCTAAACTACAGGATATACTACCAGCAATTTGCTATCAAACCTGCCATTAACTATGCCTCAGCCCATCTTTCTGTATTCTGTGGCCTAGTAATGCAGCCTTGCTGTTTTCAACACGATCATTCACCCAGCCGATCCAGGTCGTGGGAAACAGACTGTGTTCTTTGTACACGCTTCAGACTGAATAGTCGGTTATCAGTACCTTTGATGTCAGCTTTGGCCTAGATCTTACGCTGATTAGCTAGGTCTTTCAGGTGTATGCATTATTATTGCTATACGTATAAGGTGTTTTGTTAGTTATGTCAAAAATTTCGGGAGGGTTACATACACACTCAAATAAACACGTTACGCAAAAAAATTTTATGTTTTTAGTTTTAATTTTCGAAAAATTTAACAAAACATGTTTGCTACCTAACATTAACCTGTGTGTAACATTATGTAACTTGCATTGTACGGGGACAATGACCGTACTATGTTCAAACGCAGAACAGCCACTATGATTGCTTTTTACAGCTACTTATTTGATTTTATTTTTTTTGTTAGGAGAAAAAATGCTCCTACAAACATTTGTTTTTTTTTTTTTACGTAAAATGTTTATTTGAGTGTGTATGTAACGCTCCCGAACTTTTTGACATGACTAACGAAACACCTTATATAGGTGGCTTAAAAAGTCGCCTGTGCGTCGACTATTTTAGGTCGACTATTTTTAGGTCGACTATTTGTGTTAGGTCGACTTTTGGGAGACGTTAGGATGCCTTAGGTTAGTGCTTGTGCGGTGCGGAGATTTTTAGGGTTCCGTCCGTACTGTACGGAAGCCTAGTATTAAGCATACGCCGTCCGTCCGTCTTACCTTTAAAGTAAATTAAGTATAGTAAAAGCACAATCTGCAGTACAGTGATACATCGTACCTAATACATAATGCAACTTAAAAATAAGAAAAGGTTAGTACCCCTGCCCCCTCTGACAGGAAAAGGATGTAAAGGGTTGTATCTTTTGAACCGTAATCGGTAGCCGGTTGAAATTTTCACAGAATATGTGTTATTATAGCGAATATCCCTCGGGATATCCTAACAAACGGTTAAAAATTAAGGGGTTCCCCATACAAGAAACGTGTGTTTTTTTTTACGTTTTTTTTTTTGCTTTGCTCTATCGTAAAAACGGTGTACATACAAGCGTCAAACTTAGTGTGATTATAGTGCAAACTATAAAGTAAAACGACAAATCATAAAAAAACTGGCCAATTACGTGGCGGTACGGAGCCCTCGGTGCGCGAGTTCGACTCGCACTTGGTCGGTTTTATTATGAAACTAGCATGGGTTGCCGTGCCGAGGGACCAGGCACGAGGGTTGCGGTCGACAGAGACAAATTCACCTGTCCTCGCGAAACCACGCCCAGTGTGATGACATGCCAGCAGATTTGAGGACTGTTGCTAGGCTTAGAGCCACTTGCACCAACACGAGTTTAAAGTTAAGTAGCGAGTTATGGATTTAAACGCGGTTCCCACAGCCAACGGGTGCTAGCTTAAACTGGTTTAGCAAGTTAAACTGGTTTATATATTAAATTTGTGTTGGTGCAAGTGGGCCTTAGTGTCTAGCCTGTTAATACGGACATCAAAGGATACGGGAAACACAAACACACTTGAAGAAAGACTGTTGTAAATTCATTGACTTTTATTTCTATGTGTAAATTGTTGAAGAGTGGACTCTTACCAACATTGCGTAGGTATTATAAGGTTTTTCGTAGGTATCTTTTAATTTTATTCTGTTTTAGCTTTTAAGTATTGATTTGGCGAAATTATTATAATTTTAGGACTGAGTGCCTGAATAAATACATATTTTATTATTATTTATTCGTTTATTTACACATTTTCTTTTTTATATTAATTTTACATATAAAACCTAAATCTAAAATTAATACAAAATAACAAAATTGAGTTTATTATTTATTATTATTAAATTATTACTTTGACATTCATACAGACAAACAGACCGAACAGACAGAGTATATGAGCAACATAACTTAAAGATGAATCACATCTAAGGTAGCGTCAACAGCCGCGGCGGGCAGACAGGACAGCTAGCTGCAAGGTTGTGTCGTGTGAGCCGCGCATGCGCGCTGCGGCCTCGCCGTGAGGTCGCCAATCATATCCGTGTGGCCCTCCGCTCTGTGTTTAGGAAATTATGAAAATTTCTAAAAACAGATGTTTGTAAACAGTTTGTAAAATAAAATAAAAAATCGTGACAATAGTTCAAAGCATGTCCATGCATAGTAATAACATAAAAAAAATTAAAATTAAAATCTCAAGTCAACTTCTAGAGTCAGATGTCAAATACGACTTTGGTTACGACAGCATAACATTCAATACTTATTGAATAGTGCAAGTTGGCAGAACGCAGGAGCTTGCATCACACTGTAGAAGATGCAACCGTTCGAAATTTGGAGAGAATACGTTATACATTAATACGCGGCGGCTGAACTGGTAACGCGCTGGCGGTCGTGCCAGAGGTCCAGGGTCTAATCCTGGTCGGGACTGGGGTCGTATCAAATGAAAATATTCTTTATTGCACAAAATAATTGACAAAAGGCGGACTTAAAGCCTAATTGCATTCTCTATTAGTCATGCGTGGGATTGTGGATAAGGTAGATAGGTAGCGCGAAATGAAATGAAACAAAAAGTTTAAAAATTAAAAATAATAATACACTACATACATACTAACAGGTTCAAAGGTATATACATATATACATATAAACAAATATATACATACATATATAATGCTGTTTCTATACTAACGACAACACACATTGGAGACATTACGAGTTTGAAAACGTAAATGTTCCCCCAAACGGGATTTGAAAATGTTGTGGAAGGCGGAAGTAGGGAGGGTGGCAGGGAGTTGGTTCCAGAGACGAGCTGATCCAACAGCAAAAGTGTGTGTAGAGAAAGAACTGGAATTAATCGTACCAACCCAGTCGGCAAAAATTTTAGCCCATCCGTTCGAGATATCCGTCAGTCCTTGAATAGGCCTTGTTCCTGTCGGAGCTCGGTGCCATGTGAGTGCTTAACATTTGGTGGTATATAATAAACTGTATAATCGTTAGAAAAATACATACAAACATTCCGGCTAAATACTTAACGATATAACATTCTTGACTTAATTCCTGATCGAATTATTCCTAAAAGGCAGCTTCATCCGAATTCACAGATCCTCGATCGAGGATCTCATTTCAGGAACTTCTACTTAGACCAGTTCACATGATCAATGATTGATGGCATTATCGGCTTGACAGTTATCTCGTCCTAATGCTCTGCGTAGAGGTGGTGATTCGGTGTTCGGCTGTACCTGAGTTCATGCAGCACAACACCGATTACCCTGTTTATCCCGATTACCGGAATACAGTGTGGTATGTATTGTATGTATGTACCTATGTATTATTATTATATCCGGGACTGATTCCCCTATCCCTCACTTCCAAGAAGTTGAGAACTTGTGCGAACACTGTAACTTCCAGAAGTTAATCAAATTAGGAAACGCATAAAGGAAACGGCTCATACATATGACATACTTACGGAGCAAATTTAAACGATTTCGAATACACATAAAAAACGATCTTATGCAAACAGCACTTAGAGCTAATTTTGAACAACACAGCTTACAATATTCTGAATCCATTGTGCACATCGCAGACATCGGAAACGAGTTGTGTGTGTATAAATATTTATGAGTTATATGAGAAATATTTATATAGTTCATAAAGTTGTATAAATAAAATACAGAATGATTCAGCAATGACTACCAACATTTTGTAATGAAAAAAATTAAATGAAAATATAATTTATTGTTCACCAATATGTAAAAGGTCACAAAAGGATAAGTAACCTTTAGGGATGTGGAAAGCACGTAGGGGCGGACAATGTAGTACTAAAGAATGGATAAACGAAATTAAATATATACATGATACATGAAATATAAATATATATAATGGATACATGAAATATAAATACATAACATAAATGGACATATTATAGGTCCAGTGGTTTGGGCTGGGAGATGATGAGTCAGTGAGTGATTTTGTTACCATGATATTTCAGGGGTTTAATCTGCAATCAAGAAATAAGTAAATTCGAAACGAGAACGGTGGTGGCACAATTGAAAGAAGTACATAACTATGTAGATACATATAGGCAATATACATCCTAACGTTTAAAAATATTTTACGTTAAACATTACTATTACGTTTAAAAGTTAGCTTTGAAAATGTAGGAATTAAGCGCCACATAAAATGAAACTATGATTTTTTTTAGATTTTGAAAAAAATTCCAACTTTTTCTTTTGAGTTTCAGAATCATCCATCAAAAGTTTGTTAGTCATTGCTGAATCAAGCAAATATATACACTTATTAAAGTTATAGAAATTCAATCAGTTTGTTCGTTTGACTGTTAGTCCATGCATCCGTCTCCGTGTGCACGTGAATCTGCATGCTTTTCTATTCGTCCGTCTATCAACCTCCTATCTATTTATTTATAATAGCTAAAACATACATGGATGATGTAAACCAACTTTTTTATACATCGTAAATTTACAAAGACAAATCCTCCTTTGATAGGTATTTGAAATTATATTTTTCACATCTTTCATAAAAACTTTGAAGCATTGGATATAAAGGCGACTGTGATGCACGACTTGAAATGCAATAACTTTTAAGTACAGACGTACAGACAGCAGAAAGCTTCGTGTATACTAGGAAAATGTATGTATTGTTCGTCTACTAATGGTTTTATTAGTCATTGATTTGTATTATAAAATTAAATATCTACAATAAATTACATACATTAAGTAACTATAAAACAGCTAATAACATTTACAAATAAATATTGAAACTACTAGATCTAAAAGTTTAATCTAGAATTTAGATGTTGTTTCCATTATGAATGAATGCCACCGATAGTAACAATAGTTCAAGAAGAAAACATACAAATGCATAACATACATACATACCTAGATATGTACACAAAACATGTATTCGCTTGTAGTGTATCACATTTTTTTACAATTTCAGCCTAGCGATTCAGAGGGGGAACGCCGCTTCAGTCATGGTGACCATGCTAATGCTCCCTATGGACGATTATTTTTATTTATAGTTAGATTTATTTTTATAGTTGATTTAGTTATTTTTAGGTTAGGATTTCATTATTTTTAAGTATTTTATTTCAAACATTGCCACAATAAAGTCTTATTCGTTTGCATGTACTTCTCCCACATCCTAAAGGTTAGCTAGAATATAATGCCCATTGGCATTAAGCCCTATTTTATCTAATTTGTATGCATCGGTGTTCAATAAAGAATATATGGTAATAATAATAATAAGATGTGCAGAATCATACAAATATATAAGAAGAAGAGAAACATTTTGAACAATAGCGCGCAAAGATGGACTGTTATTTTGAGTACACTTATATAAATGCAAACGAAATGTCAACTCTACAAACAAGTTGGGACCTGAAGTTTTTTTTTCGGGGCTGGAGTGTAATTGTGATTTACTAACAGTGACGCTCGCCAGTGAGATATCGCTGATGTTTTTAATCTTAACCATGAGTAATATTATATAAGAAATTTAATATAACATAGTGTAACAAGCACAGGACAAATAATGTCATTATTATATGTTTTTCTAAATACGAGTAGTACTGCTACATGCGGTATATACATGAGAACGACTTACACTTGTCGACGTTTCATCCCTCGCTCGACATGTCGGGTGTCCTCCAGGTCGTCGCAGTTCCGCGAGTCTTGACGATGATGCCCCCGGAGCGAGGGACGAAAATATCCGAACTGCGAAAACAGTACTATAATGTGTAACAGCGGTAAAAGTATATGAACAAATCATCATCATCTATCTATCTATCTTCTATCTACTAATAATAAATCTGTAAGGGATGGTCATGGAGTAAGTTACTTTGTTTTATGAGATATGGCGTTTGTAGGCTCTATGTATGATACTAAAACTAAATTGACGATTTTTAGAAATCTTTTCTGTATGTATGTTCCTCCATAACTCTTAAGCCGATCAACCGAATTCGATGAAACTTAGCACAAGCACATTTAGCTATACGAGACACAGGATAGGCTAAATAAAATTCAGTTCCGCTCACGCTAAGATGTGGCTCTCATACAAACCGAATTGTTCCGCGCGCCGAAATAACGGTACGGTAGCGGGCTTGCTTACTTTCTTCTTTTTAAATACGAATTTCACGCGGGCGAAGCCGCGGGCAAAAGCTATATTTAATAAATCAGCAAGTATTCTATTCGATGTGCCGATAGAGTTGAGCCAAACACAAAACAATACAAATCATATCGCCACTTCCATCTGTTGTCTACTCGACTGGAGTTGCTGACGGCACTTCTCAGATCTAGTGAAAGAGCGGGCAGCCTTGATGAAGTCTCGCCTTGGCCGAGCCGAGGGTACCGCGCGCGACGCGGACCGCGGTCACTACTCACTACTAAGTGCGGTGGTACTAACCGTATTTATTTATTTGCCTCTGCATTACTGCACGTACTTAAGAGGCGCTCGAAGTATGCAATTTGGTTATTACACCGAAACATTTAAATGTAATGCCGCCAATTTGTTGAGCTTGTTTTAATATTTTTGTGACTATTTAAATTAAATATATACTTCGCTTCGGTGTCGTTATACTACATGTATGTAATAAGAATGGGGAACTGAGCGTTTTACAATTCCGACTAAACTTATATTCTTACCTCAGTTATTTTATTGTGTTAAATTCTATAACGTTATCAAACAATTTATTTTTGTTTTAAAATGTGGATGAACGACGGCTTCTAGCAGTGATCTTAAAATTATTTTAGATCTAGAAGTGCGCGTGAGCTTCTGGGTACGAGATTTAACATAACGAAGAAATGTGAAATCTGGTGGATTGGATGGTGCCAACCCTACGGTGACACAATTCCACCCCTGGGGGCATAAATTCACCCCAGATTACGGTACATACTTCAGAAATATGGTAGTTTTTCATTAAATTCTTAAAACAAAAAAAAAATTATGTGCACTTGATAACATTACATAATTTCTCAGAGTAACATAATGTAGAAGCAAGGAAGCACGTTTAGTCTGAATCCTAGAGTTTGATTTTTGGAGAAACCATAATAAATTGAAATTTTTTTTTATCATAAACTTTTATTATGGCACTACATTCGCTGTGGGATGATTCTCTATTTAATCTGAGCCAATGGGATTTTATGCTTAGAGATAATCACAAATCGTTTTTCCTAAGAATAAAAAAAAATCTGTCAAGTGCGAGTTTAACTCGCGCACGGAGGTTTCCGTATCTATTCGCTATCAATAATATCCGCCTATCCGCTCAGAAAGCCTCAATGAGGTCGATGGCAATTGACGGTGGGAAAATAACAGCACCTCAATGAGGTCGTTGGCAATTGAGCGGCTATCTTTTGTCTTTCAAAAATGCAATGTATAAAAAAGCCTGTGGCGC
Organism: Nematopogon swammerdamellus; assembly: GCA_946902875.1. Taxonomy (NCBI): domain Eukaryota; kingdom Metazoa; phylum Arthropoda; class Insecta; order Lepidoptera; family Adelidae; genus Nematopogon; species Nematopogon swammerdamellus. The sequence goes on along the minus strand of OX336355.1, from coordinate 791,116 downwards.
CATTTATTATTCAGTAGTGTGACTAATCGATTTTTTCGGTACGTTTGTTGTATGGGAGCCCCCTTAATTTTTAACATTTTGTTTTTTTTTATTATTTGTTGTTATATCCGCCATAGTAACACATATTCTGTGACAATTTCAACGGGCTACCTATTACGGTTCAAGAGATACAGCCCTCGGACGGACAGGCGGACGGACGGACAGACAGACAGCGGAGGCTTAGTAATAGGCTTCCGCACGGATACAGAAACATAGAAATTTGCCTTAGAACAAAAAGTTCGTAGCAGATTTTCAAATCTCTTGTAGTATTACACCTTCAAGGATTGTAGATAAATTTTTCTTCGAACAATTTTACGTTAATAATTTGGATTAATTGTCAGTCGTAATTCCGAACATTACTCCAAGATATTATCAAAGTTTCATTGACTGAGGAATTTTTGTATGGGTCTCCATACATCAAAACTCCTGGTGGACTACTGTAACCTGCGCTACTCTAGATTTGGCTAGACGTTTAGTTAGGGTACTTATCTTGTAATAATAATTACAACCGAATTCTTCAACAAACAATTAAACCATCATCATAATTAATTCTAAACATTGTAGAAAAAATTGTGCGGCGCAAAAAATATAACTTTCTTTGTAGGCCAAATTTGAAACTGTATCGTTTTTTGTGCTTTCGTTAACGATCTGGGTTTCTAGGCCTCAATTCAGTTCAACGCTTTCATTTATTTCAATTTTTGACTCCTACGAGAAAATATTTATTCAATAGTTTATTCTTGTATGTTAGAACCACAGAGCATCAAATACCTAACGCCCGCGCCCCCTACGTAGGGGCGGGCGCGCGCATTTCATGCTCTGTGGTTAGAACCTACAGTATATTTCTTCATTAGATAGCTGCAAAGCCGAAAATGAAGATAAAAAATTCGTCGCGAATAGGATTCGAATCAAGTCAACTTCTAGTGTATGTTGTAGAAGGAACTTATTAATCTATTTATATATATGGCACTGGTTGTACTACTACAAATACGCAATAAATTATATTGATTTGATTGATTGATTTGATTTGATGCCAAATACGACTTTAGCGACGACAGCATAAGATGAGAAATATTGAATCGTGCAGTCTTCATACTGCAACTAACAAAGTTCGAAATTTCGAGAGAATACGTCATCGACCCGGTGGCAAAATTTGTAACAAATTGGTAACGCGTTGGCGGCTCGTGCTAGAGTTCCAGGTTCGATTCCCGGTTGTGATGTATTTTTAATCTTTATTGTCAGCTTTTCATCTTTCTAACGAAGAAATATAAATTTATTTACTAGTAAATCTTACAGCATATTCTGCCTCGTTTACTATTATAAAATATTCTTCTTTTTACCACTATGGAACAGAGACCATACAAGCGTTGAACCGTGTGTGTGTGTGTGTGTGTGTGTGCATGTGTCTGTGTATGTCTGTTATAATTTTCTCTAAATTACTGAACCAATTTTTTATTTATTAAAAACATCGAACTTGCCTCCTTATTTCGCTCATTCGGCATTAAAATAGCCTATTTAGCTAAACTAAATAATCCAACCGGTCACAACTCGGCGTGCTCGATCATTAGATAAGCCACAGCAAGGACAACAGACAGACAGACGGGCGGATAAGGCTGTTCACCTTGCTTGCAGCCCGAAGAAAGAAAAAATCGGTTGTGCCCACACGGAGAACAGATGTATAGGTAGATAGATAGAGAAGACGGTCTAATCCATCCAGCGGTTCCCAAACTTCCCAAATTAATAGGCGACATTCCCGAAAGGGCGTTATTCTGGGTCACATACTGATGCCGAAAAAGGGGGTAATTTTTTTTTGAGCTTTGGTTTTAAAATTTTCAATATCTATATTTGGTATAAAAACATGGTATTTCGTAATAGGAATCGCACTGCATTACCAAAAAAATCAGCTGGGTACGCACCACAGAGCATGAAATGCGCGCGCCCCTCCTAGAGGCGCCCTGAGCGCGATTTCTCTACAACGCCGTTGAAGCCTGTGGGCGTGGCCTATGACTTCCATATGTGTGTTGTGCGTGTGCATTTGTTTTGTGCGTGTGCCTAACTTGCTCCTCTTTGTGTGTAGTGTCGATACTAACACACACACACACATACGAAGCGCTAGCAGCACTGCGTGTAGTCGGTGTAGTTTTTGGGTTTCAAATATTATCGCTTAGGGCGTCTCTAGTAGGGGGCGCGCGCGGTAGGTATTTGATGATCTGTGGTACGTACGGTCGCAGGCGCGCGCGGCGCGGCGCGCGGCGGCGGCGCGGGGTTCGCTACACCATTCCAAAGAGAAATTGTCGCTGAGGTAAAATTTTGAATATAATAATGCAATTTTTTGTAAACCATTTTAGATTTTATTTTTAAGTACCACAAAAGAATCAGTATGCGAAATGGTTTAATATTCGGTATTTAAATTGAAATGTCGCGAAAAAAGTTAACACCGTGTATATGACGAATTTTCTGATACCCAAGTACCCTTGAGTAGAATGTTTAAATAAAACAATATTCACATGGTTGTTATTTTTACATCGGCAATAATGTCGTTTATATCTATTTTATCATTCATTTATTAGGTTCTAATATCTACTCAGTAATCACAATATATGTACCTAATACGAAATAGATAGAAAGGGATATGACTCCCTTCTTATATTACTAGGTGGTAGGGTTTAACCCGCCCGGGTTGGTACCACCGCACTGAATGAAAGGTCGGTCGAAGCGGCTATGTAAATGGTTTGTGTTTTCCGTCCAGTTCAGTGTAGCCGGCACGACCGAAGGGAAGGCTGACGTGGCACCAAGTTCACCCGGTGTTATGGGCTGACATCACGGATGTTGTGGGTGATGTAGCCAACCGTGTCAGTTCCCATAAAAAAAAAAAAAAAGATCCCAATCGACAATTCATCAGTGGGCATAATTTTCATTAGCTCCACCACTCCTTGAAGAGGCCTGAACGAACGTGCTAGGTGCCAATGTTTCGACACGACCCTTAGCCCATAGTACTAAGGTGATCCGTACGGCCGATGAAGGTTGACTGGAATAAATCGCTTCTAGTGATCAGTCCGCCTTTGCGGTGCTATACGGTTCTTTATGTTCATTATATTTTTATTTCACATAAAGTAAAGTAAAGTAAAGTAAAAAGTGTTTTATTTTTGATTTTTCTAAAACATTACAAGATTGTAATGTACAATACATTTTTAAATTTTCTTTTACATACATACATACATATCACACACGCTGAATCCCGACAATCGGGGTAAGCAGCGTAATCGGTGTTGTGCTGCAAGAATTCTAGTTAATTACATCACAATACCGACCACCACGTTTCGCAAAGTATTCGAACAAGATTCAATCGATCAAGCAGCAAGTAAGGCACGAAGACCCACCTGCTGTATGACTCGGTGGAAGTACCGTGCCAAGGTGAGTGGTGGCGGGCCTATCGCCGTTTAGCACGGCATCTTGTCCTTATCCCTTAGTCGCCTTTTACGACATGCATGGGAAGAGATGCAGTGGGGCTATTCTTTTTAAGTACCTTTCTTAAAAGGTACTTTTTAAGTACCTTTCTTTTATTTTTATTATTTTTACATAAATACATAGCGTTACGTCTGTTTCCCGGTGGGGTAGGCAGAGACAACGGATCTCCACGTGCCACGATCCTGACACACCTCTTCCGCCTCTTCCACTCCCATAATGTTCTTTCTTCATGCATGCTCGTCGGTTACGGGTACACTTGCCCCTTTTTGAGCACATGCCCGATCTGGTCCAGGTACGTGCGTCTTATTATTTTTCCTTTTATTTAAATTTACTTATATTACTGGTGTGCATGTGCAATAAATAATTAATATTCTATTCAATGTGTAAAGGCAATTTGAACCCCTGAAAGCAATAAGATTTGAAAAAATCGCCGGCTACATTTTAGCGGTGACATGTAACTAGAGGGCATACGCACACGACCGACATGTTTGTCCCTAATATATCGCCAGAGAAAGTACATAGTAAATTATAATAAATATATACAATGACACGTACACCCACGCCGACACTCTCTCTGGCTGAGCCGACGAGACGGATCTTTAATCATGTTTTGCGTTGGCGGAGATGATTGTTGAAGTACATTACGCACGACACGAGCAAGGAAACAAACAATATTGATATGTCATCCATCACTCATCACATCACTGATATCATCATCATCATCAATATAGGTACACATATATGTGTGTATAAATATGTTATTATCATCGATATCATTAATCAATACTAATAATAAATCCTGTAAGGTAAGGGATGGTCATGGAGTAAGTTACTTTGTTCTATGAAATACTGCGTTTATAGGCTCTATGCATGTATGTATGTTTGTATGTGTGTATGTGTGCATGTATGTATGTTTGTATGTGTGTATGTGTGCATGTTTATATGCGGTTGAGTCTCTTGACGACATGTGGTGGTTTGTGACAGAAACCAGTAGTATTTCATTTCATGTTGCCACTGGGGTAGTGCATCACTTTAAGGTCTTTGCCTACGGTGACACTTGGTCCGGGTCGTTTCCCACCCTATAATATGGTTGATGGAGGCGATGGCTGGCTTAAGTGTGGTGCTCGTGAACGGGCGCTGTTTCTGCTTCATGTGGCAGTGTGGTGGGTATATAACTTCGTACAATTTCATATTAAAAATGTTTTCACTTTTTAAATTTTTTTTTTTTATTTTTTTTTTTCATTCTTTGTCATGAATTGCTGCATCTGTCATAATAAATGAGCACATGCGTGTCTAGCTAGGCAGTGGCAAATTGAAAAAAAATCCAGTGAAGTTTCTTGTAAGTTCTTCTTCGCTGTGATAATCGAACTGGCGGAATGTTACAATGTAAATATGACAAATCTGAGCGCAGTGTACTGCCAATAGATGCTAAATAAACAATAAACAATTTATTTCCTCGTAACTCCAAAACGGTTGAATTATTTTAATAAATTAGGTGTCTAACAACTTGTCATAGTACCGCAGTCGGGTAATGGTTCGTGGTTCACTGTAGCAGGCACGACCAAAGGGGAGCACTGCCATGGCACTTGGTTCACAAGCGTGTGATGGGATGACATTATGGTTGCAGGGCTGATGTCGCAACTATATCAGGTTACATAAAAACTATACAGATTCCATTAGTGATTGATAGATAACTTATTTTTTTTTATGGAAACTGACACGGTTGGCTACATCACCTACAACATCCGTGATGTCAGCCCATAACACCGGGTGAACTAGGTGCCATGTCAGTGCTTCCCATCTGTCTTGCCGGCTCTACTGAACGTGACATATACACGAACTATTCGACCGATTCGATTCGACCGACCTTTCATATCAATGCGGCGGTACTAACCCGGGCGGGTTAAACCCTACCGCCTAGTACTGCATGTAAATCTGTTTAGTCTTTTTCGAGTTCACTTGTTACAGATGTTTTATCTCACGAGCGCGGGTGAGCCATACTTGTAGTTGTAATGCGTATAGACACGCGCTCCTGTGTGTGTAGCGTTAGCGCAGGCAGGCACAGATTACTTAATGCGCAGGTAGCGCTCCCGAGCTTACGCAGACAAAGACAGTGTGCATGTATATTTACCATTGATGTCTAATTTTATAGATCGAACGTCGCGCGATTTAACCTGTACTACGTTTCGTCTTAACAAGTGTGCGTGCATTCACACACAGTATTGTGATACTCACACAAGCACACACTTACATCATATAGTCGTTTCATGTCCGTAAACGGCGGGCATCGGAGCGCGCCGCGCCTCCTGCCACGAGATACTTTCGTGTTTGCATTTTACACACCGCCATGCTGTCACGTGACGCGATCCCTACGACGTTACTGTCGCGTTCTCACTTGCCTGCAGATGATAAGAGTGAGCGAGAAAGTTGTCATCGCTCGCCCATCGGCGCGATTGTCGTATTTCCGCTCGCTCTTATGATCAGTAGGCAGGTGGGAACGAGAACGCGATAGCTACGTCACACAAGTCAGCATGGCTTCTTAACACGTCATAACATGCTCAGGCGAAACAAACAACAACGTTTGTCACTGTTACTCTTGCATAAAACACAGCTTTACTCTTTCTCGTTCGCTCTTTATATTAATTACGTATACAAAAATCTGTTTAACATAAAATTTGAGAAAAAAACCAGCAAAATAAATACTTACTGATGGAAGGAGACGCCATTCTTTACGTAATTTCGATCTGAGCTGTTACAATACTTGTAACAGCAACCGGACATGCTGAACACACGCACTTTTGCGCCACAGACTCGGTACAGTAAGACTTACGCTCAACACGCGCTGCACACGCCGTATGAAGCGGCTGTCCGTGAAATCTGCAATTTATGCAGTTCTCGTCGAGAACAAATTTGTTCGGGAGTAATGTATGGGATGGGCATATCTCTAAATATACATCAATGATATTTACACATTTACACACACAGGCGTGGCTCACCCGCGCGCGCTCGTGAGATAAAACATCTGTCTGTACAGACAGACGTTGCATTTTATATTCGGCAGAAATAAGATATATTCGGTAATGCAGGCATATGCCAAGCTAACTGACGTTTCATGCATTTATACCATGCGTCATGCGACCTACATTCGTTTGGTGTTTACCGATTTATATATGGCGCCACTTGTACAAAGGGGTGAAACTGTACGGCTGTAGAAAACTGAAGCCTATAGCCACAGCAGTAGGGTTGGATTTTCATTAAAACGTGGTGCTTGTTGAATTTGTACGGTTAGTGCTCTTCAATTTGCATTCTAGCCGTTGACCTAGTTTTAAGTCTTTGACTTCTAGAGGTCACTCGTTAACTAGGGGCTATAGGTTCGATGTCCCGGTTTTAAAAATAATGTTTAGGTGTTTTAGGTGGTGGTAGGGCAAAGGCCTTGTCTTGCATGCGAAAATCTGTGGCACGAAATGCCATTATTGTATTGTATTGTTTATTGATCATTCATATGGCAGTTAGACTGCGCTCGAACTTGTCACAATTTGTTTTATCCGGTTCGAATTAATTCGTATATCACATTTAGTTTCTAAGTTTTTACGAAGCTTACACGGTTGGCTCCATCCCCTGATGAACACCTTGGTGAACTAAGTGCCATGTCAGTGCTTCCCATCTGTCTTGCCGGCTCTACTGAACGTGACAGATACACGAACTATTTACATAGCCGATTCGAACGACCTTTTATTCAATGCGGCAGTACTAACCCGGGCGGGTTAAAGCCTACCACCTAATAAGGTAAGAAGGGAAGGGACCTAAATTTTTACGTGGAATCCGAACCATGGTAAGCCTCAAATTTCGGTCATCCATCCAAGTCCTGACCGCACCCGGGTGTGCTTAATGTTCACGATCGCACATCGATCCATTGCGCCACCGAGCTACCGAGGCTGACAAAGTGTCATACCTTTCACTCCAGTAAAGAAAACGTCGAACATGAGGTTGGCTGAGTGAAATTACTTAGTGAAATAAGTCAGAACATCGATGTTTTGCTGCGTGATGTACATACGTAGCATGTTTCTAACTTTCTCTTCTCATGAAAACTAACATCAATAAAAATCATCTTCATTTTGGGACTAAACAAATCCGTCGCCGACGAGCGTGCATGAAGAACATTAAGAGAGTATTGTCCAGGATCGTGGCACGTGGAGATCCGTTGTCTCTGCCTACCCCACTGAGAAACAGACGTGGATGACGCGTACGTAATTGAGAGAATAAGACACTTCAGTGGCCTAATGGAATAGACAGTAAGCAGAACCTTCCCTAGCATTAGTTACGTCATTAGGTAAGTAGTTTCCGGATCGTATTAGTACTTGACCTCTATTCAACTAAGTTTCCCGGTTGAAGGAACCTCTTGCAGTTCTTAACATGATCAATCAGTCAGCCAGCGTGTGACCGTCCAATCCTGGACATACACTTCTCCGTTTTTTATTTAACTTGATATATGAAGTATCAAAATTGACGATGGCACTATTACACCTAATGTAAATAGGCAGAGTGGTCAGATTCTGTGAGCGGTAGTATGGGTTAATTATTGTAAATTACTCTAATATCAATATCATCATCATCCATCAATCATCATCAATCAATCAATATCAATACTAATAATAAATCTGTAAGGGATGGTCATGGAGTAAGTTACTTTGTTTCATGAGATACTGAGTTCGTAAACTCTATGTATGATACTAAAACTAAATTGATGATTTTTAGAAATGTTTTCTGTATGTATGTATGTATGTTCCTCCATAACTCTTAAACCGATCATCCGAATTCGATTAAACTTAGTACAAACACATTTGATTATACGGGAGGCTAAATAATATTTTGTTCCGGTTAGGTACGCTAAGTTCTGGCTCTCATACAAACCAAATTTTTCCGCCCGCCGAAATAAAGGTACGGTAGCGAGCTTACTTACTTTCATCTTTTTAAATACGAATTTCACGCGAGCGAAGCCGCGGGCAAAAGCTAATAATATTTATATATAATGGACTAACGCGAAGTTTGTTTGTCAGTTCTTCTTCACATTTGAATTTAGAACTGGCGGAATTTTCGACATGTCCAAGCGTAGGTTACCTACCTATGGATGAAATTATACAATAAATAAACAATGTCCTCCCGGCCTTCAGCGGTATGGAACCACTGCTTTCCACCGCGCCGGCGCACAGTGCGTCGAGACTGCCATATAAGGGACATAGGGATTTTTTTTACAAATTTAATTTTTTAACAACACCCATCGATAGGTCTCGTCATTCTGATGAATAGTTGTCATTAAACATTTTCGTCTAAAACTGATAGTTTGCCAGGAAAAAAATATTTTCAAATTTTGATGTATGGAATTAGACATAAAACGCTCCGTTTCGGCCAAGTCTTGACAGGTCTTGCTTTAAAACTATTTAAGCATTGTTCTGTGGTTTATTGACTATAATCCTACACTATCAGCGCGCGCCCAATGTTGCCCGTTCACGAGTTATGTGGATCCTAAAAATCAATTAAAAATGTAAGTAAAAATATTTTTTTTTTATTTTTAGAATCATAGGGTATTAATAGATTTAATCTAAATAATTGTTTTATATAAAAGTACTAACAAATAGATAAAGTTCTTAATTTTAAAACATTATTTAATCGTAAAGATACATCAAAATCTAATAAAACAATTATAAAAGGGTTTATTAATCAGACAAAGTTACATATATTAAAGATGTTTTTACATAGAATGCATGACAAATAGTACCTATACTCAGATGTATCTACACTGTACCCGCTAGTTCGAGCTATTTGATGAACACTGTCGCCTAAACTGGCCTTAAAACTGTTTCATAGGCGACATTGTTTGGTCAAACCACTGGTGATTACATTTGGGTACTTAACTTTGATCTTATATTTAAATTTTTTAAACCTATAGTTATATATACATACTTATTCTAATTTATCTGTGCGCGGTGAGTGAGAGAGACTCATTAGTGCAGTGTGTGCGTTAAATGTGTGAGTGCATTGCAAGACAACCCACACGATGAAGCCTTAATCGAAAGGTTCCACGTTATTTTGCAGACAGTGGCTTCTAGAGAGCGAGTGGATCTTCCAAAATTCTGGAAATTTCGTGAAGATACAGCAACTTTGCATATCCAGTTATATCCGTGGTACTACATGCCCTCTAGCGTACATAAGTTGCTTGTGCATGAAACGGATATAATAGAACATTTAGAACTTTACCAATCGAGAAAGTGTCGGAAGAAGCATCGGAGGTTAGAAATAAGGATTTCCGTAAATATAGAGGGAACCATTCCAGAAAAGTAAGTAGGACAGCGACAAATGAAGATATCTTGCATAATCGTCTCATGTCATCCGATCCAAAACTTATTTCTCTAAGGCCAAGAATGGCCAAACAACGGAGAATGGAAGTCTCACCAAGAGCAATCGAGCTTTTGGTATCTCTTACCCTCCCGATTTAGAATTTATTTATATAAATGATTGATTAATATTTTTTTATTATATTGTATAAGCTGTAGTTGTTACTTGCATAATCTTCTCAAGTCATCCGATCTAAAACTTACTTCTCTAAGACCAAGAATGGCCAAACAACGGAGAATGGATATCTCACCAAGAGCAATCATAAATAAATAAATTCGTAATACATTCGAAGACGTGAGTGGACGAAGGTACTATGTAACATTTTTTTAGAAATGCATTTTTTACCGTAGATGAAGGTGTTATGTGCCGAGTAATCAAGTGGCACTGACAGAAAATCCGAAATCACGACGGAAATAGGAGTTATTCAATTGGTGAAGGTGTTATGGTCATAAAACACCTTATTCCAGTTTGATCATCTCCAAAGATCATCTCATAAATTGAATTTTTTGTGCATGATGAGAGAGCTATGTGTACAAAACACCTTCATCCACATGAACGCATGATTTTGTATTAATGCATGGTTTTGTACGCTTTTCATGTTCATACAAAGTAATTAGTCAGTTAGTTATCAGGTATAGAAAAAAATCTATTCAAAAGTCAAAACTTTGACCTAATTTTTCTCAGCTTTTTGTTTTTGTTACATAGCACTTTTGTCACCTGATGTCTTCTCTAACTCGGGCGGGTAAGAGACACCAGAAGCTCGATTGCTCCTGGTGAGAAATCCATTCTCCGTTGTTTGGCCATTCTTGGCCTTAGAGAAGTAAGTTTTGGATCGGATGGCATGAGAAGATTATGCAAGATATCTTCATTTGTCGCTGTCCTACTTACTTTTCTGGAATGGTTACCTCTATATTTACGGAAATCCTTATTTCTAGCCTCCGATGCTTCTTCCGACAGTTTCTCGATTGGTAAAAGTTCAAAATGTTCTATCCGTTCCATGCACAAGCAACTTATGTACGCTAGAGCCTAGATAGAGGGCATGTAGTACCACGGATATAACTGGATATACAAAATTGCTGTATCTTCACAAAATTTCCAGAATTTTGGAAGATCCACTCGCTCTCTTGAAGCCGCTGTCCGCAAAATAACGTGGAACCTTTCGATTAAGGCATCATCGTGTGGGTTGTCTTGCAATGCACTCACACATTTAACGCACACACTGCACTAATGAGTCTCTCTCACTCACCGTGCACAGATAAATTAGAATAAGTATGTATATATAACTATAGGTTTAAAAATTTTTAATATAAGATCAGAGTTAAGTACCCAAATGTAATCACCAGTGGTTTGACCAAACAAAGTCGCCAATGAAACAGTCTTAGGGCCAGTTTAGGCGACATTGCCCATCAAATAGCTAGAACTAGCGGGTACAGTGTAGATACATCTGAGTATAGGTACTATTTGTCATGCGTCATGCATTCTATGTACAAAACATCTTTAATATTATGTAACTTTGTCTGATTAATAAACCCTTTTATAATTGTTTTATTAGATTTTGATGTATCTTTACGATTAAATAATGTTTTAAAATTAAGAACTTTATCTATTTGTTAGTACTTTTATATAAAACAATTATTTAGATTAAATCTATTAATGCCCTATGATTCTAGAAATTAAAAAAAAATTTTTTACTTACATTTTTAATTGATTTTTAGGATCCACATAACTCGTGAACGGGCAACATTGGGCGCGCGCTGATAGTGTAGGATTATAGTCAATAAACCACAGAACAATGCTTAAATAGTTTTAAAGCAAGACCTGTCAAGACTTGGCCGAAACGGAGCGTTTTATGTCTAATTCCATACATCAAAATTTGAAAATATTTATTTCCTAGCAAACTATCACTTTTAGACGAAAATGTTTAATGACAACTATTCATCAGAATGATGAGACCTATCGATCGGTGTTGTTAAAAAATGAAATTTGTAAAAAAAATCCCTATGTCCCTTATATAGCAGTCTCGACCCACTGTGCGGCGGCGTTCTTGATGTCTTCGTTCCACCCGACCTCTTCCCACACTCCATCTACGGTCTAAGGTTAAGAGTCCGTTATAGTTACCTACCTCAGCTCGAACGAATTCTAATTTCGCCCCCACTTTTACGTGCCACCTGCCACCTTGCTCTCTATTCCGTTCGCACACTACTGCTTGCGGCCACGCGAGGTCAAAGCGATTATGTTAGGGTGAACTACACTATTGTCGGACGGTAATCTAAGTAATATTCGTACAATTGTGTGCAACGTTGCGATAGTTTAGGTATATATTTTTACCGTAAAAGTAATGTTTATTTTTATAAAATCTGCTTTATAGTATCGAGATCAGTTATTTATTTATTATTATTTTTTTTATGGATTTTGCAAAGTTTCAAAAATCTAATACAGATATACAGGGTATTGTAACGGCCAATACATTAATTTCGCCAGCTCAATCCTCATGTTTTTCCGAGACAAAAAAGTAAATAAAGTTTTTTTTCTAAAATTTCTAGTTTATGAAATTTGCATATAGGCAAATTCTGATATTTGCTCAAAACAGTTTTGTCACGTGGTGGTAAGATAGGAATTTTATCATTTCTATCACACGCGTTGTTTACCCATACAGTAGGTGTGGTGATCTTGGTAATCCCATCTTCAATATCAGTATCTAAGATTATACATAAATAGAACAATCCTTTCGCAATCTGTAGTACTTACTTATGTGATTTTGTTCGAAGTTACGTTTCTTATCATTCAGTGGCAAACAATCTCTCTAGTCAAATAACGTGAGAAGACAAACATGATTGACGTCACTAAGCATATCATCTCAAAATCGAAATCGAAATAAAAATAATTGTAATATTGTAAAATAACCCTGGGACGCTCTCCCTGCCCATATATTTCCCCCAAAGTACAGTCTCGGGTCCTTCGAGAGGGGCGTGAATAGGCACCTGTCAGGCCGGCATGGCATTCGCAACCTCCACATACGACCGAATGTCCATGGGCGTCGTTAGACACCTCATGGGTGGCTCGGCGCCACATGTCGCGCTTTCTATAAAAAAAAAAAAACAAAAACAAAAAATGTTGAAGTCTAACGTGTACGGTTTGTCGGCAGGTAGCGAGCGAGAGTTGCGCGGATCGCCAGCCATCCAGGAGGTTCTCAACACCATCAGGGAAGCCTGGGTCGAACCCAAGACCCTGCAGGACCGAAGGTGAGTTGACCACTACGCTTGGTGCTTGTGCTTATGTAAGTACGTGGTGCGGGCAGATTTTATATTTATTAGGCTGGGCCCAATTTCTCTATGGCTGGGCCACGTTGTGTCATGTCATGATTGGAGAGGTTGGGGCAGGTTGGGACAGGTTGAGACAGGTTGGGACAGGTTGGAATAGGTTGAGACAGGTTGAGACAGTTTGGGACAATTTGAGAGGTTTGGGATAAGTCAGGACAGGTTGGGACAGATTGCAAAGTTCGATCAGTGCTGGATACGTTAGGTTGGATTAAGTTTGGCGTTTTGTATGGTATGACACGAACTAACATAACTTAAACTTATTTGAAGCGGCGACGACGTGTACAATCTGCCTAGACTAGCTAGACACTTTGCAACAGGCCTAAATTCATCATCAGTCTTCGACATTTTATTGAAACAATATGTATGAAAAAGCAATTTCAGTACTAACATGTTTAGGGTCCTGTCGCAAAATTGCGAAAAAAGGGACCCCATCGGTTTGTCTGCGTCTGCTTATTACGGCACACGCTCACACGTCATCATGGCAGCGAACGTGATTTAATTTCCGACAACAGCCTTCGAAAGGCTCTGCCGGTGACGCATTGCGGCCACGACTAACGGGCGACGACGCCTGATCGTGCCTCTCCGAGAGGTTATTTCAGAGGGAAATTATTTTTCGTTCAGCTTTGCGCAATCGTGATTTCATCTACGATATCACACTGAGACGATATTACTTATCATGATAACTTATAGGTACATAGAAGGATATACAGAGAAAATACATATACACATACGGCAAGCCTGTTGCCCGGTGGGTTTAGGCAGCCGTGGGTAGGCAGAGACAATGGATATCCACGTGCCACGATCCTGACACACCTCTGTCGCCTCTTCCATTCTCATAATGTTCTTCATGCATGCTCGTCGGTTACGGGTACTACGACCCTTTTTGAGCACAAGCCCGATCTGGTCCAGGTACGTGCGTCTAGGGCGGCCCTTCCCGAATCTTCCACTCACGTTTGCTTCATAAGCTTTCGTTAGTCTCCTATCATCCATTCTTCCAACATGACCGACCGAACCACCGAAGCATGCCTTTCTCAATCCTTGTCACTATATCCTCTTTCAGACCACAGCGCCCTCGCACTACACTATTTCTCAATCTATCTTTCATTGTAACTCCACTCATACTCCTCAACGCGCGCATTTCCACAGCATTTATCCTGCTTTCTTGCTTCGTCTGCCATGCCCAACTTTCACTCCCGTACATAAGTGTATGGGCCAGCACTCCACCATGGACAGCCAAACGTGCCCTAGTTGACATACTTTGGTTGCTCATTATCAATAGCGTTTAACGCCCCATTCACTTGTATTGGTTGCCGATAAATACTCTTGTATTTATCGGCATCTATCAGTAGCTCGGTGGTATGGATCGGCGTTCGATCGTCGAAGTTAATCACGCCGGGCGCGAACAGTCTTTGGATAGGTGATCACCCCACCGTCGAGGCTGGCTGTGGTTCGGATTTCATGCAAAACTGTCCTAAAGACAGTAGGTTTTTCAAATTAGCGATGCTCGTATGGTTTGAACTATCCATTTGTGATTGGCAACACCCACGGAATTGCTCTGTGGTACTAAAAAGAAGAAGTTCAGTGCAGCCAGCACGACCGAAGGGAAGCACTGACATGGCACCTAGTTCACGTAGGGAGATCATGCGTGTGATCACTAGTACCTCTTGTGTGTGGTGGGTGATGTCGCCAACCGTGTCAGTCAAGTTCCATAAAAAAATATAAAATGTTTCTTAGAAGTTTTTCCCCGCGACACTTATTTTTTCCCACAAAGCAACTGGTACAGCGAGCTACTATTAAAATCTGCAATTTAAAGTGAAAATATCTTTACGCAGCTGTACAGAAGCGGTATTTAATGAAGGTCTACAGTAGACTCCTGGTACTCGTTCCACAAGTGCATTATACTAACTGGTTTGATTACGTCCGTTGATTTGATTATACATTATGCACGTTAAACAAATTAACATTTAAACGTGTGGCCTGCGACGAGTATTTAAAACAAGCGGTTAAGTGCGAGCGGACTCGCGCAACGAGGGTTCCGCACTTCCGTACTACCACACAACATATGTTTTGTGTTACCTAAGTATGTATTTACCAAAACAAATTGTCTTTTCAACCGACTTCAAAAGGAGGAGGTTCTCAATTCGACTGTATGTTTTAAATTTTTTTTTTGTATGTTACGCGATTACTCCGTAAGTTGTGAGCTGATTTTGAAAATCCTTTTTTGTTTGGTAGGTCATACTTCAGAGATGGTTCGAAATTGATTCAGCGGTTTTTTAAAAATAAACAAAAAACTATTGTTACCTTCAGCAAAACTTTTGATGTGGACTTTTTCAGCAATAAAAACGTAAGCATGTCGATACCTCAGCACTATTCTGTACCACTTCAACCGATTTCGATTATTCTTTTTTATGTAATATTACTAAAAAGAATAAAATAAAAACTGTTTAAAAAAAATAAAACACGACTTAAAAAAAAAACTAGCACTTAAAAGTATTAAATAATATTTTGAAATTGTCTCTTGTCATTGTATTGAAATATATAAATCTATATTGTGTTTCATATTCGGACCATTGAGATGAAGGCGGTACAAAAGCACAAAAGGGGTTCTTTTATTAATTTTCAGGTGCGCTTCAAGCGTCGTATTAACGGGCTAGACAGCCTAGCAACAGTCCGCAAATCTGCTGGCATGGCATCTAACTGAGCGTGGTTTCGCGAGGAGAGGTGATTTTGGCTCTGTCGACTGCACCATTGGTCTCTCGGCACAGCCACCCATGCTGGTTTACATAAAAAAAACAATATCGATTCATATATTTCAATACAATGATAGAGAAAATTTCAAAATATTATTTAATACTTTTAAGTGCTAGTTTCTTTTTTTTTTTGGAAGTCGGTTTTATATTTTTTTTAAACAGTTTTCATTCATTCAGTACGGGATCCTTAGCGCGGCTCACATTCTTACCGGTTTTTATTATTTGTTGTTTTTTTTAATGTTATCCGGTATGGGTGACTGAGTCGGGGGGGGGGGGGGGGGGGGGGCATACCGGACCGGAGACTTCCCTGGATTGCTGGCTATACTGGACTAGAGGAGAACACAACGCGGCCATCTTGCATCCAGTATGGTGTCACCAACCCAGTTGGCTACAATTTGAGCCTACTCTACCTCTCTCTCTAAAAAAACTCATTGGTACACGCCGCCGACCGGATTCGAACCTCGGACCTCTCGCATGAGAAGCCGATGCCCAAACCACTCGGCCAACCGCCGCGCCTAGTTTTTGACGTTTGTATGTATTACCGTTTTTAAGATAGAGCAAAAAAAAAGTTGAAAGAATACATTTCTTCTATGAGGACCCCTTCAATTGGGACTTTGGGATGTCATAAGTCCTTTTCATGGTATTAAATTCATCAAATGATATTTTCCTAGAACAAGGATAGCACAACATTAACAAAAATAATTAAATGTAGACCTAAAAATAACTAAATTAACCATAAAAATAAATCTATACTCTTTATATCTATATACCTAATCTATTCCCTTCAATTTATACTCTTTGTTTTAATATTAATTAATTACATATTTTGTGAAAATTTCAACCGGCTACCTATTCCGTTCAAAAAATACAGCGCTTACTACAGGTTGTTACTGTTGAATGTTTCTTGGAGCAATCAATCTTTTTCATTCTTTATATAACCCTTTAAAGTTAGGACAGACGGACAGACATACGGCGTAGGCTTAGTAATAGGGTCCCGTACGGAACCCTATTTTAAAACCCGACTACGACCGTCTACGAACTGACTGAATTGAGCAGGAGTAAAAAAATCGTTTGTATGAGATAACTCTATTGAGACTACTGTTACTACTATTGTATAAATGTAGAGAAGATTACTTCTTCTTGAGGTAGAGTCTAATACGTAGAACAGAGTGAGAACAAAGTAGAATAATAAAGAAGATAAAGTAGAGTAACAAAGTAGATAAAGAAGTTACCTCATGTTATCTGCATCATGCTCTCAGATATCAACTTGCTTGGTGAAGCGCCAACATTCCTCACCTCACACGAACCGTGCGGGAACTGGTATCTCTCTAGAGTTGTTTTGTTTCTTTTTTTATGGATAGCGCAACATTTGTGGCATCCTTTCACCTATAAGTAGGTGTCTAATGATGCCCAAGGACATTCTGTAATGCACGGGGATTGCGAATGCCATGCCGGCCTGACAGGAGCCTTTTAACGCCCCTTTTGAAAAACCCTTCTCTACCGAATTATGTTTTTATGTATTCCGGCGGTGTCAGACGGAGGTGCTGCCCCGACCAGCAAACATCACCTCCGAAAAGGTGCCATACCGGAGATTTCCTTTTTGGATTTGTCGCTACGCTGGAATAGAGTACAATAGAGCCGAGCATGCTATGCGGCCATTTATCGTCCAGTACGATGGTACAAATTCAGTTGGCTAAAATTTTTGGCATACCGCACTTACGTGGGGCAAGGAAAGGGAAGGGACCTACAGTCTTACAGTGTTATATGCATATACTTCAAATTGCATCTGTTATGTTTATGATTGGTGAGTTAATTATGTAAACAATTTTAATTATATTTCTCTAATGGGACAGCGGTAAGCATATTTTAACGATGATTGTTTTCCAAGCACACGCTGCTGGACACTATTGAAAGCAAACGCGGAATTGAAGTTTCTTTTGAGTCACTGAGAACCACCTTTCCATCCACTTACATAATTAACAATTATAATTAACAAACTTGGCGTCTAATTTCTGAAATATAATTTGCAAGTACTCATAAAATAATGTTTTGTCACACCTAAATGATACCAGTATAAATTAAGAACTTTTAATTCAAAATAGTGCTCTATATAGATCCTTCTGCTGGATATTCAGTGGTTTCATAATGTCTGCTAGTTTACAAACTCCTCTTTTCACTGCTAATGACTTCCGCATTTTAAACTCTATTGTTATCGGCGTTCGGTGCTAAATTCAACGGATTTTTTTAATGCACAATTCAACTGAAGCGAAACGATTTTTAGGACAGTGTGTAACCTAAATATTTTGAGTAGATTTGTAGAAGATTAGTTTTTGTTTCGGTGTAGGTAACGTTATAATGAGTGTTGGCACGTTATTTTGTTTTGTGAGAGTTGCTCGAGTAGGGCAGTGACATTGAGGTCAATTTTGTCTCGAAAAATAAAACAAAATGTTGCAATGCAATGTGGAAACACCGCTAGCGTTCTTGGAAACATTCGATTTGAAAAGGTATTCAATAAAGTTCCATGGACTTTTCTGCCATTATTTTTTGATCGGCCATTACAAAGTATGAGAGCACACTGAAAAAAAAAATGGGAAAGTTTTGTACAATTTATATTCTCTCTCTCCCGTCCATACTATATACTTTATTTGATACTGCTGAGCCCTAAGGCGTGATGGTATATAGCAGTGGTGCCCAAACGGTCGATCGCGATGGACCGGTCGATCGCAAGAGTCTTTTAGGTCGATCGCAGCGCAGAAAATATGTAGAGCAAGAAGTGACTTGTAGTAACATCGAAGAAATTCATCATATTTGATGTGACTAACATTTTCTGGGTGGATAAGGACTAGTATCAAGTCCTTACAGGACTTGTAACAAATTTAAAAGATGTAATGAACATAGCTTTCAATTCAAACAAAAATGACTACAAATTATTGAACAACGAAAACTTTTGGTACAAGTGTCGATCTCACAACCTTTAATTTTTTGTAGGGAGATCTCCATTGAAAAAAGTTTTTTTTTTTTTTATGGAAACTGACACGGTTGGCTACATCACCTACAACATCCGTGATGTCATCCCATAACACCGGGTGAACTTGGTGCCACGTCAGCCTTCCCTTCGGTCGTGCCGGCTACACTGAACTGGACGGAAAACCACAAACTATTTACATAGCCGTTTCGACCGGCCTTTCATTCAGTGCGGTGGTACCAACCCGGGCGGGATAAACCCTACCACCTAGTAATATAAGAAGGGAAAGTATGGGCACCACTGATACATAGCCTATATCTTATACATGTTCATATGTTCAGTAGTTTTTGCGTGAAAGAGGAACAAAGATTCATACATCCATCCATCCTCACAAACTTTCGCGTTTATAATATTAGTAGGATGTATGTATGTATAGTATACTGTCGAGTAGGCCTGTTCCAAGACAACGTGTAGTAGTGCCGGCGGAGTATCGGAGCTCCCACGCGGCTCGCAAATAAGCTGGATAGGTATATTTATTTTGGTGCGGGGACATGTTTGCCCTTTCGATTGGGATACATTGAATTGAGAAGTCTGAATCACTGTAGCGCGCGCGAGCGATTCGTTTAGGTTGGTGATGGACACAGAACAGCGATTGGTGGCCGTCTTCCCGCTGCCCCGGCCGCGCGGTGTTTCTTGCTCTCTGGTGATACTTAATTTCGACATAATATCCAAGCGTAGGTTACCTACCTATGGATGAAATTATACAATAAACAATAAAGGATCGACTTTTCTGTTAATATTTCTGAAAATTTTTCTAAAAATCATAAATTTAGTTTTAGTATCATATTCATACATATACGAGTAGCCTACAATACAAATGCAATATCTCATAAAACAAAGTAACTTACTCCATGCATGACCATCCCTTACAGATTTATTATTAGTATGATGATGAATGATGATGATGATATGATTTTGATGATGATGATGATTGGTTTATTTTTTGTAATATTTTTGACAGATTGAACGGTTAATACCAAGTGATAATGCTATAGATAGAGCTACGTACATATAACGCATAGCGAGAGGAGAGACAGTAGGCGAGAGGTACAGATGGAATCGTCGGCAAAATTTAATATGCGAGATGCCGATAGCGGGGACTGCGGGACGCGTCGCTAGGGTCGCCTTTGGGGGGCCACAAACAATGTCTTTGGACGCTCATATCAGCTGTTATTGCGCGCTCCAAATAAGAAAACACCCAGTTGCTGACTGGAGCGTGTTGTGGTGGCTGATATCGGCGGGGCGGGGCTCGGTGCCGCAAATTAGTGTAGCCCACAGAGCATCAAATACCTACCGCGCGCGCCCCCTACTAGAGGCGCCCTAAGCGATGATATTTGAAACCCAATAACTACACGCAGTGCTACTAGCGCCTCGTATGTGTGTGTATGTGCTAGTATCGACAGGCCTCAGACACTCCTTCATACCTACCGCGATAATCACCTACAGCGCGCGATATTCGGAGAATACAAAACAGCCCGGGCAGCCCCGCGCTTGCGAGCGCACGCATACAGTCGATCGTCTGGATGGAACGAACTATTTTATTCAGTACCTATGAAGTATTCTGTGCCTATTCTTCGATATAATAATAATGGAGCAATTGGAGCATCGTAATACTAATAATGACTAATTTAATTTAATGATTATATAGGTATATATTTGTATTTTTATACTTTGTATATGTGAAATTAATGTAAATATTGTAAATGTGTTAATAAAGAATTAATAATGACTACTAATACTAATAATACTATCTCGGTAATGAACGAATGATGATAATAATAATATGATAATTTTGTGTATTTTTATAAGTTTTTGTATAATATAAAATATGTAAAATTAATATAAATACTTAGTAAAAATGTGAAAATAAAGAAATGATAATAATAATATGTCAAATCAAATAATTTATTTATTTCATTATTTCATGTACGCATTTACAAAGAGAGGCTTTGCAATAGAAGAATCTGTCTCGCAGAGGCAGTTCCTGATTCATAGGCATTTTGCGATTATCTAATATACAACAATTAAAATAAGAAACTAATTAAATAAATGAATCAATAAAATTAGCATGTCATCATCATTATACTTCCGAGAAGCCACAGAGTTTTGTCAAAGTAATTTATTCGTCACACAAGACGACAACCCCAACACGATCCGAATCGCGCCAAAAGAGATAGAGTTACGCGATAGAAAGAGAAGCGTGATGTAGGCTATTATTCGAGTTAGGCATGCAGCGCTTTGCGAGCTGAATTGCACTTTATTGCGTTTCAGCAAGAGTAGCTATTCCTTTATGTGGCCTTGTGGAGTGTCGCTTCTGGTACTCTTTTCTATTCTGTGGTATCGACACTACACACAAAGAGGAGCAAGTTAGGCACACGCACAAAACAAATGCACACGCACAACACACATATGTAAGTCACAGGCCACGCCCACAGGCTTCAACGCCGTTGTAGAGAAATCGCGCTCAGGGCGCCTCTAGGAGGGGCGGGCGCGCGCATTTCATGCTCTGTGGTGTAGCCCAAAGATATTGTATTAGTGTAGCCGAAATGGCCGACGAGGATGGACGTAGTCATGTCAGGTTTCAAAAACAAGTGCGAGTCGACATCTCACTTGTGAACCTCACTGTTATAAGCTGGTGTTACGGTTACCAAGTCGTAATGCACGCCAATCCCGAATCCTCGGGGTTTCGGTATAGATGTTTATACATAAAACATGATAACGAAAAGCATTTTTCGAAACATTTTTTTTACATTTTCAATTTTTTTAAAATTTCGACTCGACATCTAATGGAAACAGAATCAAAATAATGATCATGATGATAATGATAATGATAAAAGGCGAGTTTAATGCCATGCGGCATTTTTTATAAAATTTTGGGATGTGTAGACGCGCGGCGGAGTGGGGATGGACAATGCAATGCAGTACTGAAGAAACTATAAATTATATAAAATATTATATATATAATATATGTACATACACTTGCTTCCGAATCTGTTGGTTAAATGGATAGGCGTGTCTCTTCTAATAATGCATTTACAGTACTCGATGTCTACCTAGAGTCTCTGACAATCTAAGATAGTGCAGGCGATGTCAATGTATGTGTAATGTAAACGCTTCGCCTTGCAGGGAACTGGCCATTAGTCACTGTGCATTGTAAGATTATACGAGTAACTATCTTTCAGTGGGTAGTTACACAAAATGTATTGTATCGAGTACCTACTGTTGTATATATCTAGCACCTCGGACTAGCACATTGAGCCCACATGAACACAGTTTTACATAGGACAGATACTGGTAAAACTGATTAACAGTTATGTAAAAACAACCGTCCATACGACGACAGCGTACGTTAGTTTAGACGGAAGTGGACGGGACTACGGGAGTGACCAAACCTTTTTTTATTTATTTTTTATGGAAACTGACATGTTTGGCTACATCACCTACAACATCCGTGATGTCAGCCCATAACACCGGATGAACTTGGTGCCACGTCTGTAACACAATTTCATGAAGTTTTCTTTAAATTGTTGGTGTATTATGCATGTAAGTATGTGTATTTTTTGGGAAAAATATTTATTTTTTTATTTGAAAAATATGTACATTAGTTGTATTAGTAGTACTTAGCAACTTTACGCTAAGGGGTGTTTGTGCATCAGATACTGGATCACGTTCCCCATACCTATTATTTTTCCAGATATCAAATGGGTGCGGGTAGGTCCTACTAAAATAATAGTTTATTGAACAATTATTTCATAGCATGGGTAGGTTATTTATATCGTAAAAAAATTGGGTATCGGAACGTGATCAGTATCTGATACACATACACTCCTTAGCGTAAAGTTACTTACTAATGAAAGACCTTATAATATGGAATATTATAATAATTTATAATAACATCGCTACCGAACATCCGCGCGATTAGGATCGAATATCCCGGCCTGCCTCGTCTGATAGCGAAACGAGCACACCATCAATCTTCTGAAAGACGGATAGAGGCGAGAATATTACGTATTAGCAGCCCATCACCGTCAAGGTTAGTCTATGAAATATTGGGTGGGAATTATTGATTACGGTGTTACCTGCGGATGTTACTTACGCACTTACTATCGTTATAATGATATATTACTTACCTACCAGAAATTGTAAGTCACTTACCTGACCAGGTGGTAGTGGCAGGCCTCACGCACTCTATGTACTTGCGCGCGCTAACTACCTACCGCCCGACGGGCCGCCGGCGGCGGTCTATTTCAGTAGTAATTCGTCAGCCGCGCGAAGTATACATAGACGCTCGCCCACGCAACTGCGCGCAGCTGCAAAGCAATAACCACTTTACACTCGGTCGTTAAGGTACATTTTTGCACGCAGCGATTGGCCACGTGAAGCAGTAGGCTATTAAAGCCCGAAGGTAGGAACATTTTCTATGGAGTGATTTATCTGTTACGAAGTAACTATTAAGTAATCTGTGGTAGTGGTAAGGGTTGACACGTCCGGATTGGTACCACCACACTGAATGAAGGTCGATCGAAACAGCTGTGAAAATAGTTTCCGTTTTCCGCCCCAAGCTCGATTCTGCTAATTGCACAATTTTCAAACATACTTCGTGTGTTGTGTTTGAGTCAAACATAACACGAGTAAGTTTGGACGTGGTTTCCACATGATGCTATTTTACAAAACACGTTTAGTTAGTGTCTATGGTAACAGGAGGCGGAGCTTAGGTGAAGGTTTGACATCGCGTCGCCTAACGCGAAAAATTCTGACAATAATGTTGACTAAAGTTTTTTCTTTTAAATACTTACCAATAAAAATAATGAATTATGCGTAATAGGTGCATAAAAATATGCAAGAATTAATTATTGTAACAAACATTCATAATTAAGCGAGTTATACATTTATTTTGTTCAAATTGAATGCAAATGTTTACTGATTTTCGTCGCTTGGCGACACGCTCATAGATGTGATACCATTTTACAAATCCCTCTTTGTTGGGGATTTATTTGCTAGAGGGAATCATTTTTACAAAATGTTATATAATTATTATTACATAGATATAAAATATAATATGCATAAAAGTAAGTGATATTACAATTAATATAATTTCACTGAAATAATCTGAATAGAAGGTACGTTAACATAATTTATTTAGAAGCCAAAACAGCAAACATGAATAATTAATAATTACCGTTTTTATTAAATTTGTACATTTTATGTATTTTTTATTAGTTTTAGTTTAAATATGTAAAATTAATATAACATTTTGAAAATGTGAAATAAAGGATTTAAATAAATAAATAATAAATAACAAATAACTAACAACCAATAATAAATAATAAATAATAAGTGACAAGTGACAAGTGACACGTGACAAGTGACAAGTGACAAGTGACAAGTGACAAGTGACAAGTGACAAGTGACAAGTGACAAGTGACAAGTGACAAGTGACAAGTAACAAGTAACAAGTAATAAGTAATAAGTAATAAATAATAAATCATAAATATTATAATAGCAAATTCATCGGTACGTCGAGAGGGTTTGACGCGTATCTCCGTTTTCTCTCGGCGATCCCTGTCTCCTCATTCTCATTTCTAGATACCCTTCTGCCATTTTTCGAAACTTTCACAAACAACAATTTAAAATTAAACCCAAAACTAAAAACAAAACATTCGAAATCACCTCAAAAATAATATGTTTTCACCTAAACACATCGTTACTTTGAAGCAGACGGCGTGTTAGTGTTTCACAAACATAACATAACATAACACGCGCGTTTGCTCTAACTTAGCGAGTAGAATAGCATTTCGGCGAAACGTGCGGTTTTGACGAAACACAAACATAACACACGCACTAATCTTATAGCAGAATCGAGCTTCGTTCAGTGTAGCAGACACGCACCATACTTAGGAGATAGTTACTGTTTCCCGACCAAATGGAAACACTGCCATGGCACCTAGTTCATCAAGGTGTGATGGGACGACATAGCGGGTGTAGTAGGTGACGTGTGCGGGTGATGTAACCAACCATGTCGGATTCCATAAAAAAATTGCATAGGTACATAATGTCACCATATAATTCAAGTTCCTGACACTTCCACACGCTACTGAAAATATAGATAGCTGTGTATACGGAAGTTGGCTACGTAGTACGGAAGTAGGTGGCTACGGAAGTAGGTGGCTACGGAAGTTTACGGAACCCTCTCGGTACGCGAATAAAACTCACGCTTGGCCGTTTTTTATTTATTGACACCAAAACGTCCCCGGATACGTGATGAACGTCCCCGGATACGTGATGAAATGAATGAGTACCTATATCCGTTTGTTTTGCACTATTGTTTGTTTGTACCAATATGTCTTTGGTTTGTACACAGATTTTTCATCCGGGGAAAGGTTAAAGTACCTACGTAGGTAGGTACTCTTAATCACTGGCGATAATAATTCATAAGAATATTATCAATTCGTGGTGATGTGACGAATCAAATGTTGTGAATTGATATGAATGTCAGGAAATGCAACAGGCGTCTGATATGATAGCATTCACAGATAACTGTGTACAGCGGTATGGGTGGTATGGATATGAATAATACCTATTTCCAACATGACGGGGAAATTCATGCTACAGTTTTATTACCAGCTGTCACACACACTGTCAGAAAGCATGTGACGATGTATACACAGTTATATTCATACTAGCTGTCGCCCGCGGCTTAGCTTCGCGTGAGTTTTTGCTCACAGCTCAGGCCGCCGATGACGTATCGTTATGATTTATAGACTAAATCCATACTGAGAAGTGATAGAATGTAATAGTGAAAACCGTATATAAATCGATAAAGTAGTTCTCAAACTGTAAGGATATAGACATACGTGACACGGTCGCCGCCGCGGTCGTCGCCGCGGTCGCCGCCGCTGTCGCCGCCGCGGTCGCCTGTAGAAATTTCGCTTTGTTTATTAGGATAACAGACTATCACGTCCATAGTGTTGACACGACCAGAGCGAAGCACTGGCATTGCATCTAGTTCAGACAAAATAAAAATGTATAATGTGTAACTTCCCAATCTATCTCTATTACCTAGGGGTCCCCAACCTTTTTAGTTATTTAGTCTTCCCATCGCATCTCTATTACCTAGGCTGGGGCCCCAACCTTTTTAGTCTACGACTCCCTCAAGAGGTTTAAATATTTTTGCACCTCCCCTGAGTTAATTTCTAAGAACATCTTTTATGTATTTAGCGCACTGTTAGGTGATTTTGGGCTATATAAAAGTAATAAATATCCTGTGAAGAGCAAAAAGTTTTTGATGATACTGTCCGCGAATTTTTAATGTCGTTGTGAATTATGTATGTGTCATTTAAAATGTGCACATATGTGTGAAAAAAAATTTTTTTGACGCCCCAAGTGGAACGGTGCGGTGCCGCCGCTGCCGCCGCCGCCGCCCCGTCGCGTCGTCGTCTGCGTCGCCGCCGCGCCGCCGCGTCGACGCACAGGTTGGGATATGGAATGTATTGTAAAGACATTTGCTATGGCTCATGAATGAGTCATGACCTGAATACCTAAGTGACACTTCCCGTCGCCTAGACTATTGTAGTTAGTGACTTTACCCCAGAAATTGACACTTCTTCGCACATTGTCACTAAACCAATGTTGACCTGTTGTACAACTAGTCGACAGATTTTGTCTGTAGTAAAAAATAAACTTTAAGCTTTTTTAAAAATAGAATTTCATTATTGCAGGTACAGTTCAGTGTAGCCGACATGAAATGAAGGGAAGCACTGACATGGCACCTGGTTCACCCGGTGTTATGGGCTGACAACACGGATGTTGTAGGTGATGTAGCCAACCGTGTCAGTTTCCATAAAAAAAAGATTTACACATGTCATAAAAAATAAAAGCTTGTTAAAAAGAAACAAAGAATTGCAGGAGCGTGCAAGGCTGGCTTATCACTATGAGAGGTCTCTTCCATCCATGATAATTTTGTAGACCTATATTTGAATATCGATATTCTGTATTTCTATATTGAATCCTACGAGTATATTTGAATTGCAATGGGTTCGAAAAAAAAGGCCATCTATTAAAATCCATACATCAAGATTTATCAAGCAACTAGTTGGCTAAAATATCTTGTTGAAATATGGAGATGGTAGGTAATTGAAACGAGCGACTGATCTGAAAACGCAGGCAGAGATATACATGTTTATTATTTGGGTACATTTGTTTAACGGAGTTTCTGATATAATCGTGATTCACGGGGCGCATTACGAATTCACAGCGTCTGTCGCGCTGTCTTGTACTCGTACCTACGTGTGCGGTGACGCATCTGACGTTTTTGGACCGGGTTTTAACGGACTTTTGGACTTGGAATGTACTGGGTTTTGGACCTAAGGGTAGCACGTACATGGCACCGAGTTAGTTGAGACTTCTTCGCACATTGTCACTAAACCACTGTTGACCTGTTGTATAACAAGTCGACAGACTTTGTCTGCAGTAAAAAAAAAACTTTAAGCTTTTAAAAAAATATATAATTTCATTATTGCACGCAGAGTTCAGTGTAGCCGACATGATATGAAGGGAAGCACTGACGTGGCACCTTGTTCACCAAGGTGTTATGTGCTGATATCACGGATGTTGTAGCTGATGTAGGTAACCGTGTCAGTTTTCATAAAAAATCTCATTCGCGAGCGCCAGTGGTACTTTTATCGTTACGTTACCAAATCGCAATTCACTCTAGCCCCGAAAAATCCTCGGGGTCCCTGTATGTATAGAGATGCATTAAAATAGCTCTTCGCAGTCTGCCAGCTTAAAACTTTTTCCCACTTCTGGGTAGTCTGATGTGAAAGGAAAACCACAGAGGGGAAATTTTGGTTAATCCAGCGAGGAAATCTAAACTGCTTCTGTGATGAAATCTTCATGATATATTTTTCGGGGAAATCATTGTAGGATCACGCTAAACCTAAGCGTAGATAAGTACCTTCAAATGATTCACGGATAAATATGTTATGATTGGTGATTCTAAACTTTAGTAAAATTTTACTAAGCTACGCTAATCGGTTTCTAGTTAATTTATTTAATTTATTTAATTTAATTTCTAATTATTAATAGTACACCATGGTGTTATTGGCTGACATCACGGATGTAGTAGGTGATGTATGGGTGATGTAGCCAACCGGGTCAGTTTCCATAAAAAATAAAATGTTTATTAGATCAACATTTTTGTATGTTTTTTTTTTATGTAATGTTATGGGTGGCTGAGTCGGAGGGGCCAAAGCACATGCTTCGACCAGCCAATATTACCTACGAGAAGGTATGTGCCATACTGAAGACTTCCCGGGATTGTATGAAGCGGGTCTATGTAGACGGACCTAAATAAAAAGAAAGCTTCCTACCAAAGCTCTTTTCGATGAAATTATGTCTCTCCAATATTTTAGGGTCTCTTCCAAAAACTAGAAGCGATTCTTACCCTTATAAGGGATCGCTATTTTGTCTGTCTGTCGGCCACATTTTTTGGGGCTTTTTCCTATAAATAAATATAGCGAAGTTTCTACGGGCGAACGTGTAGTGTACCTCAATATAATGAACCCTTCGAAAGACACGTCAATTAAATGCTCTCTTTTAACTCGAGAATCACTTTATCGATTTACATACGGTTTCCACTGTTACATTCTGTCAGTTCTCAAGATGGTTTAGGGCTATAAATCATAACGCTACGTCATCGGCGGCCTGAGCTGTGAGCAAAAAGTCACGCGAAGCGAAGCCGCGGCCAAAAGCTACTTTATTTATATATTAAAATTCTGAAAAGAAAAGTTACAATATCATAGAGTAAATAAATATACGCGTACATAGAGTAAAAAAATGTAAGCGAAAAGTATGCGGCGTTAAAATGATATTATGTTTCCGTGGTTTTACTCACCGAACTCGATGGGTTTCACTTTTTAAGGTTCCGTATGCGTCGTACGGGACCCTATTATTAAGCTTACGCCGTCTGTCTGTCTGTCCGTCTGTCCGAGGGCTGTATCTCTTGAACCGTAATACGTAGCCCGTTGAAACACAGTATATGTGTTATTATGGCCGATATAACAACAAATAATAAAAATAAGAAAAAGTAAAAAAAATCACGGGGCTCCCCATATAAGAAGCTAAAAAGTGAGCGCCATTTACCGAAAAGAGTATGAAGCATTTTAACTAATAATGAATTTTAATTAATTAAACAAATTAATAATTAATTAAATTAATTAAATTAACTGACGGAAAAAAAATTCCTAAATAGAAACATTATTTAAAAAATCCTTAAAAAGATCCAAAATCTACCAAATCTAACCACCGCCTCGTAAATATTTCCAGAGCGAGTATATTTCAGTGGCCACATATAAATTCCGACCTCACCTGAGTGATCCCCATCCTATTGCTATGAGATGGATATGATGCTGCCGCGCGCGCCGCCTACAGCTCCAGAAGCCGCATTGCCACCAGTGCGTTATACCAGCTCCAGTCTCTTCCTACGGGCAAGCCCACGAGCTTTATACATTCAAGAAACGATGAATGACCAACTGCGCACAGTACAACAAATAAGTGCCTGCCACTGTCTACTTTGTTCTTCGTTATTCAAGCTCCAGTTCCTTCCGTCGAGCAAACCGACGGGCACTATATATTTTAGAAACGATAGACTACGTCAAGTGCAACGTCAACGACTACACACAAGACGACAACGCCTGCTTTCGCCATACGGATAAAGTTATATATATTACGTACTTTTAATTTCTTTTTACTATTATTTGTAAATTTTTAATTTCTAATCAAATTCTATTTAATTATTGATATTGGTGTATATATTTGTTTGAACTTTGTATATTGCATCTTGTTGTCCATGTCTAGCATGTCTGGCACGGTCTGTGCAGCTACGGATGTGCGTCCGTTCCATCAAGCGTCTTTCTCGTCACAAACCTCTCAGTACATTGCCTGTCCATCCTGCCCTCCTAATGGAAAACTATACAAGGGCTCCAGGGGATTAGCCATCCACACCGCCCGCGCTCACCATCATGTAGACCCCGTCCGCCCCAGTCAGCCCACATCTTCAACATCACCATCTAACAATACATTTTTAGACACACTAAAATATAATAAATTTCACACTCCAGTTATAAGACGAATTCCACGTGGAGCAAGAGAGTCTGTAGCCAGGAAACTGACAGAAATTTTGGAAAAATGCTACAAAAATAATACCCTTAGCGACTGGGAAGAGCTTTTCCTTTTCGTCTATAAGACACTACATATCGACGCAAACAGTAAAGGCTCGTTGGCATCAAAAATAAAGGATAATATTAACAGGTACACCGCCATCCAAGTTCGATCAGATAATCAGCGTGGATTTGACAGAAGGCTTATAAATCACAGCTCTGTAGTAAAGCTTGCAGAGAGAAAAGTCTATGATGGTGACGTCCGTGGTGCTGTCAGAGTCTTAGCATCATCAGACTCAGTCGCCACCGTGAACGAGGAAACTCTGGCAGCGCTGAGGGGAAAACATCCCCCTCCCTCTCGCAGCTTGACTTACCCTGACGCTCCTGTAGAGTCCGACGAACACTTGATTGCTACAAGTGTAACAGTACTGGCCGCTATAAAATCCTTTCCTTGTGGCTCTTCGGCTGGTGTGGACGGGTTGTCTCCTCAACACCTAAAAGACCTTATAACAACTGCGAACGGTGATGCAGGTTTGAAACTCCTGGAGGCATTAGCGAATTGTGCAAACGTTATGTTATCAGGTAAAGTCAACTCAGATTTCACATCATTTATTTATGGAGCATCCTTAATAGCACTAAATAAAAAAGACGGCGGAATTAGGCCAATCGCTATAGGATGCACTCTGCGCCGCTTGGTTTCTAAATTAATATGCTTTTCAGTACAAAAACCATTATCAGAACTGTTTAGGCCTATTCAACTCGGTTTTGGCACAAAAGGCGGAGCAGAGGCCGCAGTGCATGCGGTCCGTTCATTTATTAATTCTTCTAAATTCGAATGTTTGATAAAAATAGATTTGAAAAATGCTTTTAATTCAATAGAAAGAGACAGTCTGCTCACATCAGTTAAAGAACATATTCCGTTGGCATACCCATATCTGTACCAATGTTATTCAAAAAAATCTAAATTATTTTATAGTGACTCTATGCTGGAATCTATTATCGGGTGCCAACAAGGTGACCCTTTGGGACCAGCAATTTTCAGCCTAGGCATACACGAGATTATTAAAACCCTTACATCTTCGCTGAATATATGGTACCTGGACGACGGCACCTTGGCAGGTTCGGCTGAAACGGTTTTGAATGATTTAAATGAATTGATAGAGAAATTTAAAACTTTAGGACTTTGCTTTAACGCTACAAAATGCGAAGTGTATTTCTCGAGCGATTTAAGCGAAAATAAACGAGTGGAAATCTACAATAAATTAAATACCCTCCTGGCAGATATCAGGGTGATTTCAAATGAAGACTTCTTCCTGCTGGGCGCACCCTTATGCAAGGAGAGCATGGAAAAATTAATTGTGAAAAAATCTGACAATCTTTCGAAATTCAACGAACATTTACAAAATATTCACCCACATGTGGCACTTCATCTCATACGCTTCTGTTTTGGTATCCCACGCTTAGTGTATTTCCTGAGATGCTCCCCATTTTTTCTAAATCCAAACCACCTAAAATTCTTTGACAATAATTTAAAGTCTTCTTTGGAAAAAATTTTAAACATTAGCTTTCAAAATTCACAATGGACACACACCACCTTACCAACACGTTTAGGAGGGATAGGTGTCAGGCGAGCATCGGACATAGCGCTGCCAGCTTTCGTTTCTTCTACCCATGCTAGTCTTAGCCTCATCCGAAAAATTCTTGAAAAATCTCTCGGAAATGCCTGTGAGGTCGACTGCATGGATGAGGCTCTGGAGCACTGGAGGGCGCTGTGTCCAGATGTCGTCGAACCGACTGAGGCAAACAAGGGACTTCAACGTTTGTGGGACATCCCTCTGGCAATGAAACAGCGTGAGATTTTATTGTCAGAGGGGAGCGTTACGGATCGGGCGCGCATCCTGGCATCTGCGGAAGAGGAGTCGGGTGCATGGCTGAAAGCGTACCCGTCTCCGAGTCTTGGGACGCTTTTAGACGGAACCACACTACGTATAGCTGTGGCTCTTCGTGTCGGGGCCGAAGTGTGCAATCCCCATATTTGCGTCTGTGGTAAGAGCGTAGATTCCAGCGGTATCCATGGCCTTTCGTGTCAGAGAAGTGCCGGCAGGCTTCCCCGTCACAGCGGCTTGAATAATATCATCAAACGCTCGCTGGCTTCAGTAAATATTCCGTCTACGCTGGAGCCAGCGGGCTTATGCCGCACAGACGGGAGAAAGCCAGACGGCATGACGCTGGTGCCATGGTGCCAGGGAAAGGCGCTCTTGTGGGACGCTACGTACGTGGACACCTTGGCCCCGTCCCATGTACTCGACTCCTCCAAATCTGCCGGAGCCGCTGCATCTAAGGCAGCTGCCATCAAAGTGTCTAAGTACAGCCCGCTGCGCGACC
Organism: Nematopogon swammerdamellus; assembly: GCA_946902875.1. Classification (NCBI taxonomy): domain Eukaryota; kingdom Metazoa; phylum Arthropoda; class Insecta; order Lepidoptera; family Adelidae; genus Nematopogon; species Nematopogon swammerdamellus. The sequence continues at coordinate 758,583 of OX336355.1, read as the reverse complement.
ACTTTGAATTTCAACCTTTCGCCGTAGAAACTTTGGGGCCGTGGTCGCCAGACACCAAAACATTCTCGGATAAATTGGGAAAACTTTTAGTAGATAAATCTGGTGACCGCCGTGCCAAAGCTTTCTTTGTTCGGCGAATCGCCATTGAAATTCAGAGGTGTAACGCGGCGTGCGTACTTGGCACTTGCACCGGTGCAGCGACTCTGTCAAATTTAAATGAAATATATTATTTATAGGTAGTTTTAATTTTTATTTTTTAGGTTTAGTTTATAAGTTATTTTAGTTTAGTTTTATCATATTTCTTAATTTTAGTTTAATTTTATTGTATTAGGTTATTTTGTTTAATTTAAATAAATTAAATTAACTAATATGAAGCATTTAATAAAGCACACTATAGATGGCGCGAGTGGCGCAGACCATGACATGGCGATACGGAACCCTCGTCCGCGAGTTCGACTCGCATGTGGCCGGTTTTTTATTCACATTTGCTCGGGGTCGGGGTTTTCTTTCACTGACGTATTGTGGTATACTAAGGTTGGCCTATAAAAATAATCACGAACTGATTATTGTTACTTATTATAATAGGTATATATTACTAAATGGGTAATTTCAGTCTAAGCCTCTTTTCAGTACAGGCCCTTTTAAATTGTTTTTAATTTCTGCAAGTACCTACTAACATTTATTACTTCTGGCCATGTTATAAAATCAATGCTTCTGGCGTAGTCAGATTGCATAGACAGAGTATGCCTAATTCCTAATTTTGTACCGTGTGGGGTCGGTACTTAAAAAGAATAGCCCCACTGCATCTCTCCCCGTCGCATGTCGTAAAAGTCGACTAAGGGATAAGAAAATTCGTCAGCCTCGGTAGCTCAGTGGCGCGGTTGGTTAGTCAACTGTTATAAGCAACGCTGAGCGCGGTCAGTGATTGGATGGGTGACCGCTCGACCGTTGGAGGCTGACCGTGGTTCGGATTCCACGTTAAACTGTAGGTCCCTTCCCTTCTTACCTTACTAGGTGGTAGGGTTTATCCCGGCCGGGTTGGTACCACCGCACTGAACGAAACGTCGGTCGAAACGGCTATGTAAATAGTTCGTGTTTTCCGTCCAGTTTAGTGTAGCCGACATGAAATGAAGGGAAGCACTGACATGGCACCTAGTTCACCCCGTGTTATGGGCTGACATCACGGATGTTGTAGGTGATGTAGCCAACCGTGTCAGGTTCCATAAAAAAAAAAAAAAAAAAAAAATTCAGTTTTGCACCGAGTACAAAGCAGTCGTTTGTTCCCAACCGCGGATGCATCTGCGTGCATCCGTCACCAGCATGCCGCCCTACAAATCGGCCAACTAGTCCACTGCTCCGAGTGAGCTGTCGACCATTGGCCCGACTGCTATCGCGGTGGGAGTGGCGTTCGACCGGCCGGTAGGTAGAGTAGTGTTGCGGAGGCGGCCGGCCGAAGCGCACGCGAATTCGAAATACGAATCTTTCAAACAAAAACAAACGAACTGCGAATTTTCCATTCGAAATTTTGGAAATGGAGCCTTTAGAATGAGGGTCTCTATGTGTGTTTAAAACGGTTTTGGCGTTGTTTCGTACTGCAGGCTAGAATGCTGGGGGCGTTTGGATTTCGCCATTGAAATGTGAGTTTATTACTTTGATTTATATCTTTACTTTTAAAATTCATAATCTACTTTCGTTTAACTTGTTTTTCTCACAGATCACTTGTTGTCTTTATTAAACTTAATAAGCAATAATTTATAATAAGAGGTTTTGTTTATTGTCAAGACATTAAGCTTGCTTCTAGTGAATAATATTATTTTGTATAAAATGTGGTGTACAATAAGGTAAATTATTAATTAAGTTTTAAGAACAATATCCTTACTTACATAAATAAGTTGGTTTGGTAGAAGTGAAACATTCCACTTGGCAAAATTCTAGGATCTTTTGAGATTCTAATTCATGTTTAGACAATTATTTCGCCTTATAGAACAACCAAAACAATACTTCATTGAGACAAATGCACATTCAGTATGGTTTCTCATAATTTTTGGTTTGTCCCGTTCAGTAATGCAATCTAAAAGGAAGAACGGTGCAAGAAACCTTATAGACTTTTATTTCAAATATACTTACATACTAAACTTTAATTACGTTAAATATACTGCATCTAAATAAAAAATTAAAAATAATAAGTCAAACATAAATATAAAAAAAGTAATAAAACCCATATGGACATAGTTTGTCCGCCTCATAGCCGGCATGGCACCTCTCTGAGCGTGTCTTCGCGAGGAGTGGTGTTATTGGCTGTGTCTGATCTTCCATTGGACGTTTGGGCACAGCCACCCGTGCCGGCTGTTTATACAAAAATAAAAAAATAATTTTAACATTCATCATCATCATCATCAGCCTGTATCGGTCCACTGCTGGACATAGGCCTCTCCCAAGGCACGCCACCACACGCGGTCTTCCGCTCTTCTCATCCATCCACTCCAATATAATTTTAACATTACAAAGTGAAGCAGTAGGTATAGCAATATGGCCGCGTAGCAGAATCGGCACCAGCAATCCAAAAGGTCAAAAGGAAGTCTCCAGTATGGCACCTACCTTCTCGGAGGTGATATTGGCTGGTCGGTATATGTGCTTTGACCCCTCTGAGTCAGCCATCCATACCGGATTACGTAAAAAAGGAAATCTTACGATGAGTAAACAGAATGAACAATTTTTGATGACCTCCGGTATGGGTGGTTGAGTCAGAGGGGCCAGTGCACATGCTCCGACCAGCCAACATCACCTCCGAGAATGTGCCATGCCGGAGACTTTCTTATGTAATCCGCTATGTCAGGGGCAAATCGCGTGCTCAAACCAGCCAATATCACCTCCGAGAAGGTAGATGCCATACCCGGGACTTCCCTTTGAATTGCTGGCTATACTGGACTAGATGAGAACACGGCCTAGTCTGCTATGCGGCCATCTGGCGTTCAGTGCTGTGGTACCAACCTAGTCGCCTACAATTTGCACCTAGAGAGGGGCAAGGAAAGGGACCTACAGTTTTACAAAACATAATTACATTTCGAGAAAAGAAAGAAAGAAGTAGATAAAATAAATTCCATTACTCCGAGATTTTTCTCTATCCTTGAATGTTCTCGAAAGCGAATTACCAAAGTTCTTAAATCTAATAAAAATCCGTGACTTGTACACAAACTTAGGGTCCCGTTAACAGAAAAGTTTCACTCAAAGTACCTACTTGGAAATAATTCAATTTTAGCAAATTCAGATCAATATTCAGTACGTTTAAAGTTACATAATCAGGTAGGACCGTGGCACGTGGTGGAGATCCGTTGTGTAGTTCCCCATTGGGAAACTGCTGTGACTTTATATTATGTATGTATGTATGTATATTCACACCTGAAAAAAATTCAAAATTAATACGTGACAAATTATCTAAAAAAAACAGTACTGATATTTCGAGTTGTCAGGAGAGTTGATTGGCAAATGTTCAAATAGTTTGTCGCCATACATATCAGTATTGGTTAACCAAATGTTTGAGGAGGGTACGTACGTGTGTCCCATTTATAAGGAAGCCGGCGAAAGAGCTGACCCAAATAACTAAAAATCTATAAGTTTAGTGTCAGCACTATCTAAAATAATGACATCTGTTATATCTGACTCTGTAATTAAAAGCATCTTGAGGATAATAAACTTCTTTCTCCCCACCAATACGCATACCGTAAAGATCACTCCACAAAGGCAGCGAGCATGAAGCTGGTAGGTGAGATAATAAAAGGTCACACCAGTTTCCCAATGGGGTAGGAAGGTTATTCGAGAATGTTCCATTCCGATCGGGCTTGGATCTCAAAGCTGTTTGGATCACCAGACAATCTGTGCCTGGATATAATTATTTACAAAATGAGCCTCAACGCATTTGGCAATACTCGCGCTTTATAAATACTTCAACATGTTGGTTCTTCCTATTTGTACTATTTTCGTTCCCTAGCGCTCGGCCCTCCGCGAGTTCTATTTCGGTGTAATCTCCTCCGCGGGAAGCGCTGAGTAAATTCCAATGTAAAGCATCCTTACACGGACGGAGTACATACGGTGTACCTACTACGGTGTAATAATATTAGTAAATCTAGACGATTTGTACTTATTATTAGCTTTGGATGGCGGACGGTCGGCGCGGTCTCGACTTTGACCAATGATCTCAGAGATCCCAGGTTCGAATTCGGCCGACATGTCCAATTATTTCTTTCTGACGTAAACATTAACGTTCACGTCTTTCCTTTTTTTATTGTCTTTTCTCTCTTTCTCTTCTTTATTTTTGTACCTATTGCTTCTCTTCTCTATCTCTAAATCTTTATTCTTTCTGTTCTCTTCTTCTTCTTTTTTGTAAGACAAAATGTAACCTCTGTCTTTACGACGTTCGTTTATAACCTGAGAACGGTTCAAACGATTTATTTTCTGTTTTCAGTAAGGCTCTCTTTCTCTCTCTAATCACTTTTGATCGTTATAGGCAGAGATTATAACAACACGCTATTTGATAGAGGTTAAACAGTAGAAAAGAAATCGTCAGATGGAGACAATAGGGTTCAGAAAGAATGGATGTAAGTTTATATTTTAACACGGGTATGTTTATTGTTTATTGTATAAATTTCATCCACAGGTACGTAACCTACGTTGCACCAGTTCTAATTCAATGCGAAGAAGAAACTGATAAACAATGGTAGTAAATTAATATTAAAATATACTTATTACACAAACATTAGTGACAACAGGCGGACTCAAATCCTAAACTAATTCTCTCACAGTCATGCCTGGGATTGTAGTCAACCATGTATAGAAACAATAAAAAAAAAAGTCACAGTTGCACTCAGGGAGTGCCGGCAGAAGTGAAAACTTTTTGTATTTCCGAAAATAATCCTTAGGAGGTTATAAAAAAAAATAAACACCCTAAAAAATTTAAACACCGTAACATTGCTTAAAAAAGAAAACAAAAGAAAAAAAAAACAAAAAAAAAGTTTGAGCGATTCGAACCCATGGTCAAAAAATACAAATCCTACATTCTTACCACTGAGCCACGAAATCACATAAACGACCAAACGAATATCGGATTCCCTTTATTCGCTTTCGGCATTACTGTCACTGAGAGACGAACAGAATTGATCCCGAGCCATCGTAACTTAACCCTTAATGCAATGATTGCAAGGTTGCATTTTAAATAATAAAATTAAATCTGTCGCTTTTCGAGATCTGTCGCGAGTCTAACATTTTTTACCCACCTAAAAAAGTACCAAGCGCCGCTAAAGAAGTTTTTCCTTAAAAAAACTCATTGAAAATTTCACCGCCTCACAGTATGAAATTTGACCTGATTTTCGGACATGGTATTTTTATTCCCAAACTAGTTAGTCTTTACTATTTTAAAAGCTAGAGTAGAACTCCCGTGTGTCAGTTACGTATAGTTGCAAAGTTATGAATTTTTGAAAAAGGTAAGTTTTTTTTGGCCGAAAAATAAAAAAAAAATATTACTCCGAGATTATGGAAAATATTAATAATAATATTTTTTTATATACAAGAATGACTATAGCCCCATTTTTTGAAGCAATTTCGAACCTTCTACAGTTAGTACAAAACGAGCAATAATTTTTTTTTTATTTTTCATTTTTATTTTTTTTCTCCTAAACCAAGTCGCATTAGCACAAAATTCTTACATTACAAATAACCCCAGACCATGTTTAATAAGTGCTAAAAAAACTAAAAGATAATCCCGCTTGGTATAGGAGTTTTAACTAAATAATGTTTAGGCCGACAATTTTACAGTCAGGGTTGGCACTTTTCGAATCGTAGTTTAATTTTATTTTTTGGCCGAAAGTGAATTTTTTATTAAATTATGATTAATTATCATGATCGGATACGGTAAAGCGATTTTTTATAATTGCGTTATGCAGTCATTATATTGATATGGTCCCTTTTGAAAATAACGAAAAATTCCCGGGATTAAAAAAAATATTTCTAGTAGTGATATACCTAGTTAGTAACTTTCGATTTTAACGTGCTCTGATGCACGTAGGTATACGTTAGCTATTGTAAACATTCCAAATTATATCAATAAAAACATTGGTAAGAAATTAGCTGTCATACCCCAAAGCTTTTCTGTTAGAAAATGCCTAGAGATCCTCTCATCTCCAACATTAGGTTGCGCCACAGACAGAAAAAGTTGCGAAAGTTACCACTTCCAGCTCAGGCATTAGCATTGCTAAAACCGGCAGATGCCAACACTTTCGCCGAAGAATCTGCACCGAAGGATGCTGAGGAAATCAAAATCGATGCGGAAAATCAGGCGCTTGATGAGTGTCTAGGTCTGGGAGAAGGTGGCCTATTTCTCAGTGCTGAGGATTAACATCATCATCATCATCATCATCATCATCATCATCAGCCCGTATCGGTCCACTGCTGGACATAGGCCTCTCCCAAGGCACGCCACCACACGCACGCGGTCTTCCGCTCTTCTCATCCATCCACTTCAATTGGATTAACAATTGTTTTCATTTCGGAAATATTCGTAGCCTATACTCCGTTCATCCTAGCAACTAATGCCGAGCGGTTTCTCGCTCTCGCAACGGTTATTACCCTTCTTTACACAGGACACAACGTTGTATGTGTGAGTCATAGGTGTATGCGTAAGCCATCTCAAAACCATAACGGCGCGTGCGCCGCTGCGCCTGGGAGTTAGTATTGCGTTTTTATTCTGAGTCGACGCATTACAATCAGTAGCCTTTCATAGGCGTCATAGTCATAATAATAAAATTGTTTTGCATATTTTTCACATGTTGTTTTTCACAAAAACTGAATGGCACTATGCAATGCATGCATGCAACACTCATAAGAAAATTACGTTACTCACTTTATAATAAATGCGAAAGTAAATTGTTTGTTTGTTTGTTTGTTTGGTCATACATAACTCGAGAACCACTGGTGCTAGACCCATCGTGTTGGCACTCAAACTTCAGGTCTCGGTGAGATCTATCCATCTGTCACATGAACTTTTGTGTTGGTCATAACTCGAGAACCACTGGTGCTAGACCCATCGTGTTGGTACTCAAACTTCAGGTCTCGGTGAAATCTATCCAACTGTCACATGAACTTTGGTTTTGGTCATAACTCGAGAACCACTGGTGCTAGACCCAACGTGTTGGTACTCAAACTTCAGGTCTCGGTGAGATCTATCCATCTGTCACGTGAACTTTTGTTTTAGTCATAACTCGAGAACCACTGGTGCTAGACCCATCATGTTGGTACTCAAACTTCAGGTCTCGGTGAGATCTATCCATCTGGCACGTGAACCTTTGTTTTGGTCATAACTCGAGAACCACTGGTGCTACACCCATCGTGTTGGTACTGAAACTTCAGGTCTCGGTGAGATCTATCCATCTGTCACGTGAACTTTTGTTTTGGTTATAACTCGAGAACCACTGGTGCTAGACCCATCGTGTTGGTACTCATACTTCAGGTCTCGGTGAGATCTATCCATCTGTCTAATGAACTTTTGTTTTGGTCATAACTCGAGAACCACTGAAGCTAGACCCATTGTGTTGGTACTCAAACTTCAGGTCTCGGTGAGATCTATCCATCTGTCACATGAACTTTTGTTTTGGTCCTGAAGAGACCTGAAGTTTGAGTACCAAAACGATGGGCCTAGCACCAGTGGTTCTTGAGTTATGACCAAAACAAAGGTTCACGTGACAGATGGATAGATCTCACCGAGGCCTGAAGTTTGAGTACCAACACGATGGGTCTAGCACCAGTGGTTCTCGAGTTATATAGTTATACCAAAACAAAATTTTATGTGACAGATGGATAGATCTCACCAAGACCTGAAGTTTGAGTACCAACACGATGGGTCTAGCACCAGTGGTTCTCGAGTTATGACCAAAACAAAAATTCATGTGACAGATGGATAGATCTCACCGAGACCTGAAGTTTGAGTACCAACACGATGGGTCTAGCACCAGTGGTTCTCGAGTTATGACCAAAACAAAAGTTTATGTGACAGATGGATAGATCTCACCGAGACCTGAAGTTTGAGTACCAACACGATGGGTCTAGCACCAGTGGTTCTCGAGTTATGACCAACACAAAAGTTCATGTGACAGATGGATAGATCTCACCGAGACCTGAAGTTTGAGTGCCAACACGATGGGTCTAGCACCAGTGGTTCTCGAGTTATGACCAAAACAAAAGCTCATGTGACAGATGGATAGATCTCACCAAGACCTGAAGTTTGAGTACCAACACAATGGGTCTAGCACCAGTGGTTCTCGAGATATGACCAAAACAAAAGTTCACGTGACAGATGGATAGATCTCACCGAGACCTGAAGTTTGAGTACCAACACGATGGGTCTAGCACGAGTGGTTCTCGAGTTATGACCAAAACAAAAGTTCACGTGACAGATGGATAGATCTCACCGAGACCTGAAGTTTGAGTACCAACACGATGAGTCTAGCACCAGTGGTTCTTGAGTTATGACCAAAACAAAAGTTCACGTGACAGATGGATGGATATCATAAATCTACGTGAGGATAGCAGCGGCAGTGACGAGGACCTCTGTGACGTGGGGGAATCATCAGACAGTGATGAATATGGAATTACCCGGTATTACGGCACTGCGTTAACTTAGCCACCTACAATACAATAGAACGAACAGCTGAAACGGTGGCTGAAGTAAGTACATTAGGCACAAAATTTAAATAATATATAATTTTAATATTTAATAATTTACCGTGAAAATATAAATATTTAACATGATTCCAAGCAAAAAATAAACAGGTTTATTGCAAAATTTCATTCATCAAATAAATAAACAACAATAAAATACATTTTTTAAATTAAACTATATTCATAACCTCAGTTCACAGTCACTTCAATCACTCTTTGCGAGAGCGAGAAGTATAGAGAAAGAGAAACCGCTCGGCAATAGTTGCTAGGTTGAATGGAGTGTAAGTATTCTTCAATACTGTTATTATTGAAATTATTATTAATAAATTGGCATCATTATTTTTGTTCATCCCCTGCCTAACCCTAAAATAATAAATGTAAAGAAATATGCAAATAAATATTATATTCCATAAAACGTATCTTGTTTTTTATTTATTATTTTAATTACTCTGTACTTATCTGTAGGTATATTTTAAGAAATTTTTTTACTACATACATACATACATAACGTCACGCCTGTTTCCCAGTGGGGTAGGCAGAGACAACGGATTTTCACGTTAAAATTTAAAATTTCTCACAAATTTTTTTACTGTTGGTCTATTTCAAGTCTTGGTTAATTTATTCATAGATATATTTGGACAAACTATTATTTAGTTGTTTAAAATTTTCGGCCAAACTTGGGCCGAAATTTTATGGCAACCCTAACGAAAAAACTTGAGTAGCTATAACTCCTATACCAAGCGGGATTATCTTTTGTTTTTTCTGGTACTTATTAAACATGGTCTAGGGTTAATTGTAATGTAAGAATTTTGTGCTAATGCGACTTGGTTTAGGAGAAAAAAAATAAAAACGAAAAATAAAAAATAAATTTTTACTCGTTTTGTACTAACTGTAGGAGGTTTGAAATAGCTTCAAATAAGGGGGGTAAAGTCATTCTTGTATATTGAAAAATATAATTATTAATATATTCCATAATCTCGGAGCAATAATTTTTTTTAATTTTTCGGCCAAAAAAAAGTTTGTTTTTCAAAAATTTATAACTTTGGAAGTATACATAACTGACACACGGGAGTTCTACTCTACCTTTTAAAATACTAAAGACTGACTAGTTCTGGAGTAAAAAAACCATGTCCGAAAATCAGGCCAAATTTCATACTGTGCGCCTGTTCTTTTGAGGTTACAAATTCGCTCTGCAGGTTTTTGAAACCTTGCAACTTTTTATCATTCTCCGACTTGAACGTTCTACGCTCGCTCGCATGCGTGCTCGGCCGCGGTGTTCTGGCTGGATGCTTCAACGCAAGATGAAAAATCCGCAGTCAATGAATCGAGACGCTTCTTGCTGCGCGGGGCGCGGAGCATTTACGAGTAGTGCGGAGTGCCGCATGGATGGGTTTCGAGGTGGAATCGTTTTTTGACACGATCTCTAGCACTTCCGGGAGAGCGTGCGTTTTTCTGTGGCCACGGTCGTTGATGGAGTTTTTCTAAAAAAAGTGTGATTTACAATGAGTTAAAATTTGGAAGTGATAAAATTTGGTAGGAAGTCTTCTAAGCAAACCTTCTAAGTAAACCTTTGGGCACTTATTCCATTACTATTTTTTACTAACTTTTGCCCGCGGCTTCGCTCGCGTGAAATTCTTATTTAAAAAGAAGAAAGTAAGTAAGCACAACTCCGATTACTCTGCTTACCCCGATTGTCGGGATTCAGCGTGTGTGATATGTATGTAAAGTAAGTAAGTAAGCCCGCTACCGTACCTTCATTTCGGCGCGCGGAACAATTCGGTTTGTATGAGAGCCACTTCTTAGCGTAACAGGAACTGAATTTTATTTACCCTATCCAGTGTCACGTAATGTGCTTGTACTAAGTTTCATTCAATTCGGATGATCGGTTTAAGAGTTATAGAGGAATATACATACATACAGAAAATATGTCTAAAAATCGTCAATTTAGTTTTAGTATCATACATAGAGTCTACAAACGCAATATCTCATAAAACCAAAGAAAACAATATTAAAATAAATTTAAATATGCAGCGACGTAATACAAACTCTTTGCATAAAACAAAGTAACTTACTTCATTACCATCCCTTACAGATTTATTATTAGTATTGATTTATTCAATTATTTCAGCCTAATACCGTTTATGAATTTATACATGTTTGTACTTATCTATCGTCCACTCGTGACTACAAATTATATCAATTATTGATATAATTGATTATTCAAATTATACAATAGGTGATATTATCGAATCAATAAGATTTGATTAATGTTTAAAGCAATCAATGACGTAGGCGCCCCTGCATAATATTCTCAGGTCTATTTTTATTTAATCTATAATCATTTCATCAATAAATCTACTTTATGAGCGCTTCAAGATAAATCTTTGATAGGTTATCAGTGTTCACTTGTTTACACTATTTTTGCTTTGAGTGACATTTATAATACATACATACATACCACACGCTGTATCCCGACAATCGGGGTAAGCAGAGTAGCCGGTGTTGTGCTGCAGCACGTACTCTTGTAAATTACAGCACAACACCGACCACGTTTAGCAATGTGTTAGGACAAGATAACTATCAAGCAGCAAGTGAGGCACGAAGACCCACCTGCTGCATGACTCGGTCGAAGGACCGTGCCAAGGTGAGAGGTGGCTTGTCGCCCTTTAGCACGGCAGCTTGTGATTATCACATTTTTCACTTAGATGCCTTTTACCCTTTTACGACATGCACAGAGATGCAGTGGCGCTATTCTTTTTTTAACCGACTTCCAAAAAAGGAGGTTCTCAATTCGTCTGTATGTTTTAAATTTTTTTAATTTTTTTAAAATTTAAAAAAAAAATTTTTTTTTTATGTTTGTTACGCGATTTCTCCGTCAATTGAGGGCCGATTTAGAAAATTCTTTTTTTGTTAGTTAGGTCATACTTCCGAGGTGGTCCCATTTCAATTTTATCGAAATTGGTTGAGCGATTTTCGAAAAATCAGCATAATACTATGGTGTGTGGTTACCTTCAGCAGAACTTGTGATGTGGTCGTATTCGGCAATTTTCAGTTTGATAAATTAGTATGGTGTGTGGTTACCTTCAGCAAAACTTTTGTGATGTGGACTTATTCAGCAATTTGCAGTCTGACACATATGGCGAATAATTCTGTACCACTTCAATCGATTTCGATTATTCGATTTCGATTATTCTTTTTTATGTAATATTACTAAAAAGAATGAAATAAAAACTGTTTTAAAAAATATTAAACCGATTTCAAAAAAACAAAAAAAAAAAAAGAACTAAAAAGTATTAAATACCTAATATTTTGAAATTTTCTCTGTCCTGTTGAAATACATGAATCGATATTTACTAGTGATACATATTCGGACCCTTGTTTCATGAATATTCTAAATTTGAAATTTTTTATCTTTTCCGTCCGGCCAGGTGCGCTTAATTTATTATGGTACCTGACCGGTACCTACTGTACCGAGTACCATCGAGCTGGTCTGATGATGGAGACAGAAGGTGGCCATAGGAACTCCTAAACTACACATGATAAACCCATCGTGTTTGGGCTCTTTGCATTTGTCTTCACGAGAAATTTACTTTAGACCTAAGAGATTCTCAATTCGACGGTATGTTTTCTTTTTTTGGATGTTTGTTACGCGATTACTCCGTCAATTGTGGGCCGATTTTGAAAATTCTTTTTTTTTTTTATTTGAAAGGGGATAACCCTGAGGTTTTTGAAGTGAAAACTTCTTTAGCGGCGCTTGGCACTTTTTTAGGTGGGTAAAAAATGTATAACTCGCGACATCGCGTCAGCGTCATTTTTAAAATGAAACCTTAAGTCATTGCATTAAGGGTTAAGTTAGAGTGGCACGGGATCTGCCGGCACTCCCGGAGTGCAACTGTTAAGTAGGGTTCGGTAACACGTTTATGTCTGTCCATTCTACTAAGTTCTGCAAAATGAATGTAGGGTTCCGTAACAAATGCATGTCTATCCGTTCTACTAAATTTTACAATTTTCAACCAAGGTTCTCCGACGGTTATTTTATAATAAAAGTAGGGTTCCGTAACACGTTTATGTCTGTCCATTCTACTAAGTTCTGCAAGATGAATGTAGGGTTCCGTAACAAATGCATGTCTGTCCGTTCTACAAAATTTAACATTTATTTCAAAATGAATGTAGGGTTCCGTAACAAATGTATGTCTGTCCGTTCTACTAAATTTTACAATTTTCAACCAAGGCCCTCCGACGGTTATTTTATAATAAAAGTAGGGTTCCGTAACAAATGTATGTCTGTCCGTTCTAGTAAATTTCACAATTTTCAACCAAGGTCCTCCGACGGTTATTTTATAATAAAAGTAGGGTTCCGTAACACGTTTATGTCTGTCCATTCTACTAAGTTCTGCAACATCACCTACAACGTCCGTGATGTCAGCCCATAACACCGGGTAAACTAAGTGCCATGTCAGTGCTTCCCCCTTTGATCGTGCTGACTACACTGAACTGGTCGGAAAACACAAACTATTTACATAGCCGTTTCGACCGACGTTTAATTCAGTGCGGTGGTACCAACCCGGCCAGGTTAAACCCTACCACCAAGTAAGATTAGGAGGGAAGGGACCTACAGTTTTACGAGGAATCCGAACCTCGGTCAGCCTCCAACGGTCAGCGGTCACCCATCCAAGTACTGACCGCACCCAGCGTTGCTTAATATTCAATAGCGACAGTTGACTGTCTGCACCACTGAGCTATCGAAGCTGACGTGGTCCTATTTTAATTGGGGCAAGATCGGATTGGAAAGCGAGGCGGAATCGCGAGGCCGAAGGCCGAGCGATTCCGCCGAGTACATTAATAGCAAAAAATTACTAAAAAAAACTGTGAAATAAAAAAAATAATTAAAAAACATAAAACCGACTTCCTAAAAAAAGGAAAACTAAAAAACTATTTAAAATAAAAATATAAAAACCGCCTTCAAAAATATATGAAATAAAAACCTAAAAAAAAAAACGAACCCTAGAGTTGAAGGCGGTGCTAAAGCAAGCAAAAATGATGAAAGAAAACATGAGTGGATGATAATATCCTTTGTGATTTGTGTAGCCTTTTTAGCACCGCCTTCAACTCTAGGGTTCGTTTTTTTTTTTTAGGTTTTTATTTCATATATTTTTGAAGGCGGTTTTTATATTTTTATTTTAAATAGTTTTTTAGTTTTCCTTTTTTTAGGAAGTCGGTTTTATGTTTTTTAAAACTTTTTTTAATAATAATAATAAAAAACCATTTATTGAGTGTGATTTATCACACTCAATAAATGGTTTTGCATATATAATTTGCATACAGAGCAGTAATACTTAGTTTTTTTAAGGTTCCGTATCCGTCGTACGCATACGTGATGGCGCACATACACTTTTTAGTTTCTTATATGGCGACACCGTGATTTTTTTATTTTATTTGTTGTTATATCGGCCATAATAACACATATTCTGTGAAAATTTCAACGGGCTACCTATATTACGGTTCAAGAGATACAGCCCTCGGACAGACAGACAGACAGACAGACGGCGTAGGCTTAGTAATAGGGTCCCGTACGACGGATACGGAAACATAAAAATTTAATTTAAGGTCTAAGTTGCAGTCTCGAAGGTGAAGATCGCCCTAATGGTAACCAGCCCATCATTCAACGACTTTACCCGTGAATATAAATTCACGGTCGATTGTGCGTGTCGACATTTCGGCCCAAACATCTGGCGCGCGCGTCTTACCACTGTTTTGTTTACTTTGCTTGCTTGAAATTTTCCAAATGGATTTGCATGCGAGACTCATTAATTCTAACGATCAGTCTATTTAAATATTTATCTATCATTCATTACAATCTAGAAAGATATGCATGCACCATCGTGCATTTGCGTTCTAAGCACAGATCACACAGATGTTGGCAATACACGTATAGATAGGCGATCAATTTAAATTCCCGATCAACTTAAGAGAACCGGGAAGTCCACTTTTCTCATACACTGGGGTAAGTCTCTTTCCAACCCGTAAATATTGCACTACCAATTTAAACATTTTGTGTGTAAAAGATATTATCAATATCTATGTACCTATGTTGTCCTTTTTCGTTATTTGATTTAAAATTAAATATTGATTATAAAAATGTGAAAAAAAAATTGCAATTTTAGACTTAACTTTCATATTTTTTAACCGATTTAAAAAAAGGAGGAGGTTCTCAATTCGACTGTATTTTTTTTTATGTTTGTCACCTCAGAACTTTCGACTGGGTGAACTGATTTTGATCATTCTTTTTTTATTTGAAAGTTGGTGCTTCTCGTGTGGTCCCATTTCAATTAGGTCAAGATCGGATTTGAAAGCGACGCGGAATATTAATTTTTTGTTTTTTTTGTTTTTTTTTTTTTAAACTGACACGGTTGGCTACATCACCTACAACATCCGTGATGTCAGCCCATAACACCGGGTTAACTAGGTGTCATGTCAGTGCTTCCCTTCATTTCATGTCGGCTACTCTGAACTGGACGGAAAACACAATACGTTTCATTCAGTGCGGTGGTATCAACCCGGGTGGGATGAATCCTAACCACCTAGTAAGGTAAGAAGGGAAGGGACCTACAGTTTAACGTGGAATGCGAACCACGGTTAGCCTCCAACTGTCGAGCGGCCACCCATCCAAGTACTGACCGCGCCCAGGTGTGCTTAAAAACAGTCAACCGACCGCACCACTAAGCTCCCGATAACGCTGCTGACAATCTCCGCATAACGCGGCGATACGGCAGATGCTCGATCTTCAATCTAGCCACATGTTCTCTGATCTGTGGTTCTAAGCAATACCTGCCTCTCTACTCTATCAGGAATTATGCACTTATGCACATATATTGATTATGTGGGACATTCTGGTTGTAATTATTTATACAAGTCTGCACAATTGCTATTCTTCATTGGTTTGCAAACACGATTTCTCTCTCAGCTATGTGATTGTGACTCGAGATTGTTTACGATTCTGGTGCTCATTATTAAGTTGATCAAAGATTGATTGATTCAATGAATAGATAAAGATCTAATTTGGGGGCTGTTGTTTTGTTAATCGAAGACTAGAACCATTGCAACTGCGTAATCTGCAACAAGTTCACCCGGTGTTATGGGCTGACATCACGGATGTTGTAGGTGATGTAGCCAACCGTGTCAGTTTCCATAAAAAAAAAAGTGTGTTCTGTCGCTTATTCCAAGGGGAGTGCTCGGAAGAGCTGTTCAATTAGATCCCGCCGTCCCCTTTCCACCTCCGCACCACGCGTACTGGGCAGCGATTACATCCCTACACGCTGAAGTTACCGCGGATGCGTACCAATCGGTGTTGCAGATCTTTCCTCTACAGAACCGGTAAACTCTGGAACGCTCTCCCTGCCCATATATTTCCCCCGAAGTACAGTCTCGGGTCCTTGAAGATGTGCGTGAACGGGCACCTTTCAGGCCGACATGGCATTCGCAACCCCCGCTTACGACCGAATGCCCATGGGCATCGTTAGACACCTTTTGGGTGGTTTGGCGCCAAATGTCGCGCTCTCAATAAAAAAAATAATATGATTGAACTATATGGTAAGACTGTTTGTACCAATGAATAAAAAAACCGCACTGACGTGTTTTCCATCCAGTTTCGGCGACCGGTGAAACTGGATTCAATTCATTCGGGCGACCAAAGGGAAGCACTGACATGGCCCCTAGTTCACAAAGGTGTTATTAGCTGATGTCACGGGTTTACTAGAACTAAGTGATGTAGGAGCCATCACCTACTGTTCACCTACTGTTCCCCCGGTGTTATGGGCAAGGATCACGGATGTTGTAGGCGATGTACCCAACCGTTTCAGTTTAAAAAAAACAGCCTATCTCAAAACCAGTTTTGAATTATACTAACCATCCTTGGAATGAGAAATTTAACGAGTTTTCAATAATCGCAAGAGATTAGACTTATCACTATAAAACAAAGCGTACCTCATTAGTAGAATCGCTTTCATTTCAACAAATAAACCACATTAAAGACTTACGGTCTGAGGTAGAACCCTGTGGAACCGCTTTGTGAATTTGAAATTACTATGATAAGTAACCTTAGTATGTTGAAATCTACAAATAATAAGAGAGCAATGATTCAAGTAAGTAGGTGTTGGTTTTTATGTAAACAGAGAAATTACAATTTAGCAATAATCAATGTGCGAACATTGTCGAAAGCCTTTGCATAATTAAGTAAAACGACGACGTCATAACATTGTAGGCCATCCTTTGATTATTGTTCTCTTCAAAGTTATAGGCACAGGTGATTTACAGCAAACATACAAGACAGAAACCGCATTGTTATTTTATTTATTTGTTATTTGTCAAGCAAGACACATGCGTCCTTGTGCATTCACGGTTCGTCAGAATACAGAGACGCATTTCTGTCACGCACGTGTGGATGAATTGTATACTCATGGAGATTTTTACTTTACAACCAACGCGTGTTTCTGGGCTACAAGAGGGAGAAGGCTTAGCTCGCGTGACAGATGGACAGACAAACACCTGTTCGACTTTATAAGGGCCTAGGTGGCTGATCTGTTAGCTACGGAACCATATCTGATTTAACCAAACAATATTTTTTTTTTATGGAAACTGACACGGTTGGCTTCATCACATGCAACATCTGTGATGTCAGCCCATAGCACTGGATGAACTTGGTGCCACGTCAGTTTCCTTCGGTCGTGCCGGCTACACTGAACTGGACAGAAAACACGAACTATTTACATACCTACTTAGTAGTTTCGACCGACCTTTCATTCAGTGCGGTGGTACCAACCAGGGCGGGTTAAACCTTACCACCTAGTAATATAAGAAAGGAGTCATATCCCTTAGTCGCCTTTTACGACATACACGGGGAGAGATGCAGTGGGGCTATTTTAAAGTACCGGCCCCACACGGTACCCAAACATGTAAGCAATATTAGAAACAACGCAACGCACCAAACCCATTGTTAATATAACCTAGCTCTACTGAAAAGCTTCATCGTAATCATCATAAATATATAACCTTGTGAAAAAACATCGCGCAATAGATGACTCATCGATTGCGCCCTTATTCGCCCTTGACCTTGGACCCCGGCGGAGGAGGCGGCGTGGAGGCGGCGGCGCACCCCTCGCAACCACTGAGCTTCCTGCCAGCGCCCATCAGTCATGATTCATGATGGTATCAATGAGTAGGTAGAGCATCCTCGACGGACATCTCCAGTGCTACCATCGACCTCTATGTATAGACTGGCCCTTTCCATACATAATTCCCGAAAAAGTATGTTCTTGATGACCAAAGGATCCTTTCACTAGACAGCGGCTTAACAAGGCGTCTCACACTGTTGTGCGAACGTCAGTGCCGAATGTTAGTATGGAGAGCGAGCGAGAAAAAAGAAAGTTGTGTTTTGTGCATCTTGTCGCGTGTTCAGCCGAATATTGTCGACCGCGCCGACCGAAGTCGCGCCCCGAGCGCCGCGCGCGGCTTATAGTTAATTGGTGAAAACTGTGTGCTTGTTTGTGTATAGTAACTCACCTATCGTCTCGTATCCATAAATACGCGAGTGAGGAGCATTATCGCATTCATAGAATGAGATGGTTTTTAATGTGATCGATTTAATGTATTCGTGATCAGAATATTTACTTGTATACAGACAGGTAACATGTTTTATCGCCCTATATGTATAGCTAGTTCGGTGTGTGCTACGGCGTCCTCAACGCACCACTTTCTTTATTCATATTGATTGATTATTGATTTATTTTCTACTAGCTTTTACCCGCGGCTTCGCTCGCGGTAGCCTCGGTTTAATAGCAAATGCGATTTAAACGCAATAAAAAAAAGTTTAATGGTAATTGACACGGTTGGCTACATCACCTACAACATCCGTTATGTCAGCCCATAACACCGGGTGAACTAGGTGCCATGTCAGTGCTTCCCTTCATATATAAATAAATAATAACCTTCGCTTCTTTTATATTTTCTCTCTCTCTCTCTCTCCCGTCCATACTTTACTTTCTTTGATACTGCTCAGCCCTAAGGCAATATTTTAGCGTGATAGTATATAGCCTATAGTGAGCCTGAAGTACTCTTTCCACTGGTGTAAACTGCATCAAAA
Source organism: Nematopogon swammerdamellus (assembly GCA_946902875.1). Classification (NCBI taxonomy): domain Eukaryota; kingdom Metazoa; phylum Arthropoda; class Insecta; order Lepidoptera; family Adelidae; genus Nematopogon; species Nematopogon swammerdamellus. The sequence goes on along the minus strand of OX336355.1, from coordinate 739,739 downwards.
TCAGTTTAGGGGTTTCTGAGTTTACTTCAAACATACATACATACAGACAGGCGTGCCTTTTTATAAGAAATAGAGATAGAGAAGAGATAAAAGATGTCGAAGCTACAACCTGACATGGTTGGGTACATCACGTACTCCACCCGTGATGTAAGCACACCACGCGTCGTCGGCGAACTAGATGCCATGTTGTCAGTGCTTCCTTTGCGGTTACACAGAGCTAGACGGAAAACACGAACTATTTTTTTATAGCCGTTTCGACCGACCATCGTTCAGTGCGGTTGAGCGATTGTACCAAGTAGGACGGGTTAAACCACAGATCAATTACTTAGGTGTTCTGTGGGTTAAACCTTACCCCCTATGGAAGGACCCACAGTTTTACGTAGAATTCGAATCACGGCGAGCCTCAACGGTCGAACGGTCACCAATCCAATGTTTGACCGCCGCGGACGCAACTTACCATCGAACTACCGAATTAAGTAATCTGTGCTACCGATGCTGACAATATGTATGTACATGCAAACATGCACTTTACACTGAGGATGTCGCACATCAACCGGGCAGGCAGTAGGCCTTTGTCACGTTCTGATTTACGCCGAGATACAACCGGCTAAGAGGACGGGGCAGCGTAGGCGTTTAAGAGTCGCTTAACTCTTCTTCCTTCCTTACTCAAGTCACGCTTCGAACTGCTTATCTGTGATGTGGGTAGGTACAATCCAGGATTAAAATGTAGGGCGGCTTTTAGGACCTTGCACGCCCCTTTCGCCGTGTCAGACAGTAGGTAAGGTCGAAACAATGAGATGGTATATGGATAGTATACATTATGCTCAGAGAAAATAAAAAAGGTTCTTATTTTCTCTGAGAATTCAATTTATTAATTTAATTTAAATTGATTTAATTTAACTGTACTTCTGCCGTTTTAAGAATCTGCCATTACCAGAATCTGCCGTTTTAAGAATCTGCCATTTCCCGAATCTGCCATTCACCGAACAAACCAATTTTTGGTCATTTTATGCCTTCTTACTGTGGTTTAACTTTAGTGAGGAAATTATTTCCTTTATTGAGTTATAGCTTTTGCCCGCGGCTTCGCTCGCGTGAAATTCCTTTACCTTACTATACCGTACCTTTATTTCGGCGGGCGAAACAATTCGGTTTGTAAGGGAGCCACATCTTAGCCCGGAACTGAATTTTATTTAGCCTATCCTGTGTCCAATATAATCAAATGTGCCTATACTAAGTTTCATGGAATTCAGATGATCGGTTTCAGAGTTATTGAGAAATATAGATACATACATACAGAAAATTTTCTAAAAATCATCAATTTAGTTTTAGTATCTCATACCTACATAAAACAAAGTTACTTACTCCACGACCAGATTTATTATCCTTACCTATAATAAAATCCTGTATGTCTGAGTGTCTGTCTGTCCGCTTATAACTCGAGAACCACTGAACCGATTTTAATAAAACAAAATTCTACGGATAGCTTGATTCTTCCCATCAACTATAGGCTACTTACTATCACGCTAAATGGCTTATGAGGTTAGCAGTGAAGTGAAATATGAGAGCACTTGGCAATATTTGTATGTAACGGACACGGAATCATTCACCCGAGTAAGAACCGATGACATTACAATATCCTGAAGGGGGGGGGGGGGGGGGGGGGGGGGATAAGTAGAGGCATATAGGGAGGGGGGTGAGGGAGGGGCGGGAGGGGAGGTGGAGGTAGAGCGATGGAATCCCCCTTATTCTTATCCTTTCCTTTCTTCCTTACCTCTAATAAAATCCAACGTCTGCTTTCTGTCTGTCTGTATGTATGTCTGTCTGTTTACCATCTTTGGGGTTGCCATATTTACTCGAAGTATCGATGATGGCGAGACTCAACGGAAGGGAGGGAGAGGCAGGGAGATGGAGGGGAGAGGGAGAGGGAGAGGGAGAGGGAGAGGGAGAGGGAGAGGGAGAGGGAGAGGGAGAGGGAGAGGGAGAGGGAGAGGGAGAGGGAGAGGGAGAGGGAGAGGGAGAGGGAGAGGGAGAGGGAGAGGGAGAGGGAGAGGGAGAGGGAGAGGGAGAGGGAGAGGGAGAGGGAGAGGGAGAGGGAGAGGGAGAGGGAGATTAAAATAGGGAATGATTTCAAAATTGGAATCCCCCTTATTCTTATCCTTTCCTTTCTTCCTTACCTCTAATAAAATCCAACGTCTGCTTTCTGTCTGTCTGTATGTATGTCTGTCTGTTTACCATCTTTGGGGTTGCCATATTTACTCGAAGTATCGATGATGGCGAGACTCAACGGAAGGGAGGGAGAGGCAGGGAGATGGAGGGGAGAGGGAGAGGGAGAGGGAGAGGGAGAGGGAGAGGGAGAGGGAGAGGGAGAGGGAGAGGGAGAGGGAGAGGGAGAGGGAGAGGGAGAGGGAGATTAAAATAGGGAATGATTTCAAAATTGGAATCCCCCTTATTCTTATCCTTTCCTTTCTTCCTTACCTCTAATAAAATCCAACGTCTGCTTTCTGTCTGTCTGTATGTATGTCTGTCTGTTTACCATCTTTGGGGTTGCCATATTTACTCGAAGTATCGATGATGGCGAGACTCAACGGAAGGGAGGGAGAGGCAGGGAGATGGAGGGGAGAGGGAGAGGGAGAGGGAGAGGGAGAGGGAGAGGGAGAGGGAGAGGGAGAGGGAGAGGGAGAGGGAGAGGGAGAGGGAGAGGGAGAGGGAGAGGGAGAGGGAGAGGGAGAGGGAGAGGGAGAGGGAGAGGGAGAGGGAGAGGGAGAGGGAGAGGGAGAGGGAGAGGGAGAGGGAGAGGGAGAGGGAGAGGGAGAGGGAGAGGGAGAGGGAGAGGGAGAGGGAGAGGGAGAGGGAGAGGGAGAGGGAGAGGGAGAGGGAGATTAAAATAGGGAATGATTTCAAAATTAGATTTTAGGAGTTTATAAAATTTTGTACAGAGATGAATTGCATCCTGAGGAAGGACATAGTCTCAAAAAACAACCCTTAAGGGGGTGAAATAGGAGATGCTTGAAACTCATAAGTATAGCTATTCATCATATATAAAATAACGAAGTGGTCCAGGATTGTTGGATTTTCACATATAAGGGGAGGAAACGGAGTGTTAAAGATTGTATGGGAATATCGTATTTTAAAGGAAAATCATAATTATAGCTACTCAAAACAAATAAATGGGGGGAGGGGGGATGGGTGTGACGGTGGCCACGCCCTTGGTTACTTACTTTCTTCGTGGAGGTTTATTGTATTCCAGAATGCAGCTTAGCCTGAAGCCTCGCCGTTAGTTACTTACTTTATTTAAGAAGTTTTATCGTTTATCTACACGCCATTACTTTCATCGAGAAATCGAGAAGGTTTATCGTCTTCCAGAATACAGCTCGGCCTTCGGCCTCGCCCATAGTTACTTACTTACATCAAGAAGGTTAATCCTCTTCCTTAACGCAGCTCGGCCTTCGGCCTGACCCATGGTTTATCCCCTTCCTAAACGGAGCTCGGCCTTCGGCCTCGCCCTCAGTTACTTACTTTCTTCGAGAAGGTTTATAGTCTTCCTAAAGGCAGCTCGGCCTTCGGCCTCGCTCTTTGTTACTTACTTTCATCGAAAAAGTTTATCCTCTTCCTGAACGCAGCTCGGCCTTCGGCCTCGCCCTCAGTTACTTACTTTCTTCGAGAAGGTTTATAGTCTTCCTAAAGGCAGCTCGGCCTTCGGCCTCGCTCTTTGTTACTTACTTTCATCGAAAAAGTTTATCCTCTTCCTGAACGCAGCTCGGCCTTCGGCCTCGCCCTTAATTACTTTCTTTCTTAGAGATGGTTTATCGTCTTCCTGAACACAGCTCGGCCTTCGGCCTCGCCCTCAGTTACTTACTTTCTTCAAGAAGGTTTATGGTCTTCCTGAACACAGCTCGGCCTTCGGCCTCGCCCTCAGTTACTTACTTTCTTCAAGAAGGTTTATGGTCTTCCTGAACGCAGCTCGGCCTTCGGCCTCGCCCTTAATTACTTACTTTCTTCGAGAAGGTTTATAGTCTTCCTGAACCCAGCTCGGCCTTCGGCCTCGCCCTTAGTTACTTACTTTCTTCGAGAATGTTTATAGTCTTCCTGAACGCAGCTCGGCCTTCGGCCTCGCCCTTAATTACTTACTTTCTTCGAGAAGGTTTATAGTCTTCCTGAACGCAGCTCGGCCTTCGGCCTCGCCCTCAGTTACTTAATGTCTTCTTTGAAATACGAATTTCACGCGGGCGGAGCCGCGGGCTCATTAGTAATATTGATTGATAGCATATTAGGTTATATATAGCATATAGCATGTGGCATGTCCTTACGTCATTGATAAATACATTATGTAAGTAAGTGAATGGTACTAGTATAATTTGCGGTTGGCCGACAGGGTTCAAGTGTCGTTCGCTATCGCTACCACAGAAATGCTTGTCATTGCATTTTACATTCCAACATTTGCACGATTGCACTTGCATAGAGTAAGACAGAAGATAAATTAGTAAACAAGTGTGAAAGAGATAGGCATAATATGCACTTTATGTGTTCCAGTATGAGTCAGAGGCGCCGCGCAGTGCGACAATGTAATAATGCTTGCTAAGTGACAAAGTTGGTCACCCGCGGAGGGTTCCGTAGCTATTCCCTCCCTGCACTGCACGCATAACGAGTGCGGAGGTAGGTACTTCGCGCTCCGCATAGCTGCCGTTCAACCCGCGCAGACTCCGCCTCGCTCATGCATGAGGCGTTTCGACGCTCAGAAGAATGCGATTCAAAATATGTTTTCATGCCGTAAGCGCGACCGTAAGCACGAAATTGACTACTTCAATATATTTTATTAACTACCTGCGGCTTCGTTCGCGTGAAATTCGTATTTAAAAAGAAGAAATAAGTAACTACCGTACTTTTATTTCAAAAATAAAAAAAATATTCGGAACTGAATTTTCTGTGTCACTTTTAAAAATCGTCAATTAAGTTTAAGTATCATACATAGAGTCTACCAACGCAATACCTATCTCATAAAATAAATTAACTTACTCCCTGACCATGCCTTACAGATTTATTATTAGTATTGATTTAGTTTTGGAATAATCGCCCCGGATAGAGCAAATTGAACACTTTATGTGATACATAATTTTTTTTTATTAAAAATGGTAATCTAGGCTTTTACATACCTTTTCATCGATTACTACTCAACATGTTAAAAAAATGTATTTTTCTTTCAAGTTAGTGTTTGTAGTTCCTATTAATTTATTAATTTAATTTAAGCTGAGGTCGCCTGATTTTGTTTCCACATGAAACTTTGTCTTTTCCAAAAAATAAGAGCGCTCATACCGTATAGGAGCTACAACAGGCTGCGACAGACAGACAGACGGACGGACGGACGGACGTACACCTGGCCCATTTTATAAGGGTCCCTGCCAGCGTCACTAGGTACGGAACCGTAAAATGATAGCCGTACGAACAGTTGTTATTATAACTTGAAGATATCACACACAATTATTATAATTTTTTTTTATACACTTCCACTTATTGCCGCGGGACTTCTTTCGTGAGACGAAGTCTACCTACCTACTTAATTGTATGTTCTGTGGTTCACACTGTCAACAGGAAACTGAGTGTCGATTAGATAATTAGGTACTTACCGCACAAATCGAATCCAATCAAGTGAGGGTCTCTGATTTCTGTGGCAATTAGTCCGACCCGGTTCATTGTCATTGTCTGCATTCTGAGTGGGGTTGGTTACATTACTTATAGGTAATTTTATACACCTAATCTATTTCATTGTACGAATAATATGACTTTCATTTACTTGGATAAGCAGTATAAGCAGAAAACATTAACATTGTCACTTATCTTCCCTTTAACCCGCCTAATTGATAATATCGTGCAGTTTAACCACCGCTGACCCTTCGAGCCATAAATCATTCCGATGGAAGACAATAGACTCAATGCTAAAACTAGTGAAGCGGCACTAGGCAGGAACAAACATCGACTTTTGTTGTCGGTTATTTATCAATTCTATCGACAATATACAGGATGTTTGATGACTATAGGTCATAAAGCAAACCAGGCACTCCTGAGCCTATTTGGAGCAAAAAAGTTACATGACATTTTGTACTACGGTGAACTTTTTTTTCCATACTAAACTAAATACATTTTATTTGTCATCCATCAAACACCCGTTATATATTATGTATTATTATTATTTTATTTTGTGACGCAATGACCCATTTTACATTATCTGATGATTTGCATTTTTTTTATGTAAACCAACATGGGTGGCTGTGCCGAGAGACCAATGGTGCATTCGACAGAGCCAAAAACACCTCTCCTCTGAAAACCACGCTCAGTTAGGTGCCATGCCAGCAGATTTGCGGACTGTTGCTAGGCTGTCTAGCCTGTTAATACGACGTTTGCAATCTGAGTTAAGTTAGCACCTATTTAAAATAGTAATTTTAGGAATTTTAATATTCAAAATTAAAACAGACCTTCCATTTCATTCACACTTACAAGACTGTTATTGTGTGAGAGAGGTAACAAAAGATTTCCTATCTGGTTACAGCGCGCTTTATATTATGTATGAGTCATTCATAATTACTGAAAACTTCATTTGCGTTTTTGTTGTGAGATCCGTCCAAGCCTTGCTTATTCGTTTTCAATGCGCGCTAACGAGTGGTAATTATTTTAGTTTTGCATCGATATATCAGCGCGACCACTGTTTCGCATCCCTATCGAAAATGGCATTTATTACCGCATGGGTCAGGAAGAAATAATTATAGACTGAATGCAGGTCGATCGAAGAGGCTATGAAATAGTTTATGTTTTTCGTCCACTGTAGCCGGCACGACCAAAACCGAAAGCACTTACCTGGCATCTAGTTCGTTAAAGTGTCATGACATGAGCTAATATCACGGGTATAGAAAACATCGACAAAGTTATATGCGAGATCTTTGCATGCATGCCTGCCTAGTACCTACATAATATCTACAGTTTATGTGGTACAGTTTTACAAGTTTTTCCGCTTCGGGGTGACTCATAGGCTCCGACCTAGGCATACACAACAGATTCAGGACATTGCACACAGAAACACGTGGTCTCATTTATTACTTGTCACGTGTAGGTAATACATGATGTATTTATGTGTAACTAGCTTTTGCTCGCGGCTTCGCTCGCGGTAGACTCGGTTTAACAGCAAATTCGATATATGCGCAAATATCGATTATATATTCTCTCTCTCTCTCTCTCTCTCTCTCTCCTGTCCATACGTTACTTTATTTGATACTGCTCGGCCCTAAGGCCATTTAGCGTGATGTTATAGGTATAGCTTATAGTGAGGCTTAAGAACTACTCTTTACATTCGTGCAAACCGCTTCAAAATCTTTTAAGTAGTTTCGGAGTTTACCTCAAACATGTTTACATACATACAGACGTTTCCTTTTTATTTATAAGAAGTAAAGATAAAGATAAAGAAGATAGAGATAGATATACCACAGATGAGGTGAGGATCAATGGTGTATGGGAACTATTGCGAACACGATTTTACAGTAAAGGTTTAAAAATTATATATTTCTTATTTGTATTTTAAATCCGGCTCGAAGGATCAACGTGACCGTCATTTTGTGTTGACAAGCAATCATAAAGAGCAATAACTAGTGACCGACTTAGCATTTATGATTCGCTGGAAAAATATAAAACATCATATAAATATTGCAACGGTCACCCACCCACGGTGAACCTAGGTAGAGGAGTTGTTGCTAGTGCTAATTTCTAGTAAAACATGCAATTAAACATAATTCCTATCAATCAACTTACATCAATAGCGTAATAAATACTCACAGTGCTTCCCATGTCGACATCGAAAGCCAATGAGAGCGAGCAAATGTGATGACACTGACATTTCACAAATCTGAGTATAAGGCAGCGACGCAGCAGATGTTTGATTGCCCATCAAGCCAGTATGACTCTGATCTGTGATACACACTGGTCCGATCTGTGGTAATGTTGCAACGCTGGGTGCGGTCAGTACTTGGATGGGTGACCGCTGACCGTTGGAGGCTGACCGAGGTTCGGAATCCTCGTAAAACTGTAGGTCCCTTCCCTCCTAATCTTACTTGGTTGGTACCACCGCACTGAATGAAACGTCGGTCGAAACCGCTACGTAAATAGTTTGTGTTTTCCGACCAGTTCGGTGTAGCCGCCACGATCAAAGGGGGAAGCACTGATATGGCACCTAGTTCACCCGGTGTTATGGGCTGACATCACGGACGTTGTAGGTGATGTAGCCAACCGCGTCAGTTTCCATAAAAAAAATAACCTACCTATATGATACACCTGAAGCAGAGGAAAGCTGGTAGTTTTCTGTTGATGCGTCAGTCCGGCGAAGGGGCGAATGTTCTATGCGATGCGAGCGATTTGGTTCGAACGAATCCCAAGTTTGCATCAGTTTTTTTTTTAATTTGCGAAGAATTTACGTGTAGGAATATCAGTCGCTCTGCTCACTCGTCTTGAACAAACTTGTTAAGTAACAATACTAGTGATGTTATCTTTTTTTATTGACTGAAAGATATTGAATTCATTGTGCAATAAGTTCACCTTCTCGGCCAAAGAAAAAGCGTCACACATGCGATACGAATGCACATGGGTGCTCAAATATTTTTAATGTGTTGACATACAATTTACACACAATATTAATGGTATACTGTGCCACTGAGGATTTTACTGAAGTTGATTAAGATTTGGAACAGTAACAATGACACTCGCGAACGAATGATGTTTGCACATACATGAGTCCTGGCATTCATACTTTTTTAAATGCATAGGTATTAGGTACTTGGAATAGGGAAGTAAGGTGAACCCATATTTTTCACTCAGTCGACGAAAGAAAATGAACTTTTGAAATTGCTCGCGATTTCGAGAAATTACACAAAATATTCATGACTTTTTCTAATATGGCCACTCTCCTCGAGCGAGACGGACATTCCAAAATTGAATTTAAACATTCAAACGGCGATATCCGACGTCTTCGGCGTTCTTATAAATTACTTACTCAACAGTAAGGGAAAATGAGTCTTAGGACTTAAGGTTTAGAGGTGATTTTCGCAAAAAAATGAAAATATTGACTTTGCTTTCAAAACAAGAGCGTGGGTCACGGAAGAATTAAGTTATCTATTGATCGGCAATAATGCGCTTCCGTTTTCTTCGTGGTTGGAATATTTTATTCAACAAATTTTCGGAAGATAACTAGGTTAGCCTTAGCAGGAACATTGGTAATCCTGTATTTCGAAATTGTGGAAAATTTTAGAAGAAATCATACGCACAAAACTTTCACATCGTACATAGCGCAGCACGTAGCAGACACGGCTGTGATCCAAGAACTTAAGTTTTAAGTTTAGTTAAGACAACACCTACCAGCGCATTTAGCAAAGTATTAGGACAAGATAACTGTAAAGAAGTAAGTAAGGCACTAATCATATATGATTTAAATTAATTATTTTAATATTAATTTAATATTATTACATGGTTTCAAATTATTGTTATGGGAATACAATTTATTTATTAAGTATTTACGAATTTTTATGTATAGTGATGACGCCTCAAGATCACGATTTTAATTGTTTGATAATGTGTGCTAATAAATGGATTTGATTTGATTTAATTGCCTACTGCACGACTCAGTGGAAGATTAGAGGTGGCTAGTCTATCGCCCTCTATCGTGGCATCACCATCGTCGGCAACAACTTCCTTATGCCTGACGTTACATTCTAATGTATTAGAGCATACTCGCATTAGTATAAAGTAGACAGTTAAGGCTGACTAGAAAAAGGTCGGGAAGTTTTGGAATATTTTTGTTACGGTGAAAATAATAGTTATTTTTAAAATGTAAAAAACATAGGACCTGGTTTGTACAGAAATGAGTTATTATGCAAAGTTTCATGATCTAATTTAAAGTATTTATTGAATACTAGCAGTTTTATTTTACGTTTACTTTGCCATTTTTTTTCTATCGAGAAATGTAATTACATGATGTTTTCGCCAAACATAATAGATAGTTTATAGTTTAATATAGATAGTATAATAGTATTATTACTCAAAATTATTATATTCATAACAGAGTGATTCTTTCAAGACTGTTAATATATCAAAGGATCATGCGAAACAGCAATGTGAGGTATTATAGACTAACTAAATTGTATCATCATCATCATCATCAGCCTGTATCGTTCCACTGCTGGACATAGACCTCTCCCAAAGCCAGAAAAAAAGTAGCCGGGAGTGGATGGACGAGAAGAGCGGAAGACCGCGCGTGGTGGCGTGCCTTGGGAGAGGCCTAAATTGTATATTTTCAGTTATTTCTTATTTTTATTTTAAATCCGGCTCGAAGGATCAACGTGACCGTCATTTTGTGTTGACATGACAAGCATTCATAAAGAGCAATAACTAGTGACCGACTTAGCATTTATGATTCGCTGGAAAAATAGAAAACATCTTATAAATATTGCAACAGTCACCAACCCACGGAGAACCGAGGTAGAGGAGATGTTGCTAGCGCTAATTTATATAAAATTATTCCCAGTGCGGGAAGTACGCACGACTTTGTAGTCAACGTGCTCTGTGTCGGGCGGGACCGCTCCGCGGACGCGGTTGTATTCACACACGCTGCGATGAAGTATGCCCTACGATATCATGCCCCCAGTTGGTGGCGACGTACCCAGTTTGCTTGAACACCTCCTCTGTAACTACCCTTTCCTTGCACCCACCAGTTCGTGAGTGTATACATCCACAGCTCGTAATCACGACGCATTCGTTTAATGTTCATACGCCTTCTTCGCAATTTGACATATTTCATACGTTCTTACAATTTCGTATTACACCTTTTAAATGAGACTTTATGTCTTGGCAGTAAGGCGTTAATTCAAATAACAACTACATTCACTCTTCTCACCCAAAAAGATGTTCTTCTCCTTTGAAATAGAGTTGCATTCAGCATACCTGAAAATATCGCAAAGATAGCATCTTAGATAGCATATTCAGTGGTTTATAAGCAGCACGCGATAAAGTAGGTACATTATGCAGATTTCTCATACCGAACACGCAACGCTCGTCACACACCACGTGTTGTGACGAATGTCGTACGACAATCTGGGTACAAGTGGATCAATAAAGGGTAAACGTTTGTAAAAATGTAAAGATGATTGCGCTACTAGGTACTACTACTACTACCAGCATGAGCGGCGGCGTCTTATCAAAATAATGTCAAAAAATACTCCGAATTCCTGAGAATTGTGACTGGTGTTCATGGGAACCGGAAAACCTTAAAGGATGATTCACTTAAGTTCCAACCATCATTTTCTTTTCATATTGCATATTATATGAAAGTGAAAGAGTTCCCCGATTTAAACAAATCCCCGCGGCGCGCTCTCCAAGCATTAACGTATTGTTCCCCTCCATTCGGGGAATCACCTGCGAATGGCAACACTGCGTGCAATATTCGTCAGAATATGACAGCTGTGTTGCCAGCTTGCTCTGCTAAGACATTTTGCACCGGACTGAGAAATGCCATTGAGAGAGTTGTTGTAACAGGAATAGCTAAGGTAGATAGATAGATAGATAGAAATACTTTATTGCTCCAAAAAACATTTAACATAAACACACAATAAGAAATTTACATGAGGGGCAAAGGCGGACTTAGTCTTACAGGGATTTCTCCCAGTCAACCTTTGGATGTTTGAGAGTCGTATGTTGCGAGATATAAGCAGTATTTGAAGGATACCGACGGTATAAATAACTAGTGTAATATTATTGTCAACAGCCGCACGGTGACGACGGCGACCGAGGAGAGCGCGAGCGAGTGCGCCGCCGCCATCTTGGAAGCGACCGCCATGTTGTCGCGACAGCCGCTCGTGGACGCGCTGACGCCGCGCCCGGGCGCCTCGCCTGGCCTCATGCGGCGACGCTACTCCATGCCAGAGACTATCATGAGGAAGTGAGTATCATACATAGCCAACATTGTTTATAAATTCAAATTCAAAATTCAAAAATATTTTATTCAAAAAACATAAGACAGAAAAAAGTATAAACGTAAAAAATAAAATAAGTTATAAGTTGTTTTTAGGGTTCCGTATCCGGTACGGGACCCTATTACTAAGCCTACGCCATCTGTCTGTCTGTCCGTCCGTCCGTCTGTCCGAGGTCTGTATCTCTTGAACCGTACTAGGTAGCGCGTTGATATTTTCACAGAATATGTGTTATTATGGCCTATATAAAATAAAAAGATTCACGGGGGTTCCCATAGAAGAAACTAAAAAGTGTATGCGCGCGCGCCATCTAACGAAAATATTATGAAGAATTTTAACTAATCATGAATTTTAACTAATATGAAGCATTTCATAAACACGCCATAGATGGCGTGAGTGGCGCGACCATGAAATGGGGATACGGAACCCTCGGTGCGCGAGTTCGACTCACACTAGGCCGGTTTTTTCTATAAGGACACCAGGGCGCGATTGGACATTGGATGGTTGACCGTACGGCCGTTAAGGCTGGCCATGCTTCAGAGTCCACGTTAAACTGTTGGTCCGTTTCCTTACCTTACTAGGTAGGCAGGGTTTAAACCGTCCGGATTGATAGCACCTGCACTGACATGGCACCTAGTTTATCAAGGTGTTTAGGCTGTATTGTGTGCAGCAGGTGATGTAGCCAGCCAACCATGTCAAGTTCCCTTGGACGGGTGACCGCCCGACCGTTGGAGGCTGAGCGTGGTTCGGATTCCACGTTAAACTCTTACTAGGTGATAGGGTTTATCCCAGCCGGCTTGGTACCACCGCACTGTACGAAACGTCGGTCGAAACGGCTATGTAAATAGTTCGTGTTTTCCGTCCAGTTCAGTGTAGCCGGCGCGAAATGAAGGTCGTGAGTACTGAAATGGCACCTAGTTCACCCGGTGTTATGGGCTGACATCACGGATGTTGTAGGTGATGTAGCCAACCGTGTCAGTTTCCATAAAAAAAAATAAAAAATTGAGACACAGATAGAGATAGAGACATTGGCAGATAAGGTAAATCCGATCGGCTACCTAGTTCCCAATTATTTTCGGCTACGGAACCCTAAATGATGGTCCTTCTGTTGGCGGAACACCAAGTCAATTACAAAATTGGTTGTCTGTAAAGTCGGTTTACGGACGATAGTTTTACGTGATAACGTCATAGAGTAACCTCCTTTCAATTTGTGCTGCCCTGATACTTTAGAACCAAGCTTGGGCCGATTGTGCCTCTCTATCGCTTGTTACGCGCTCTCGCTTGCACACACAGGTTCAGATGGAACGTGACACTTTTTCGTGCGTGCAGCCGGTGTTCATCAATTTATAAGACGTGACGTTATCACGTCAAAAAATTAATTATCTACCTAATATTTGATACTAAAATTGTTGGCGGATTATAATGTTTGATTTGAATAGTAAGACTATAGCTTGAAATTAAAAACATATTACACGTTTGTGATTAGGGAGAGCGTTTTGTGCTATTTCCGGCTGTAACCCACGGAACCCCTCTGACGCTTCCGCGCGGAACCCCAGGGTTCCGCGGAACACCTTTTGGGAACCGCTAACCTAGATTATCTTCGCTTGCTCAACTTATTTCTAGGCGAATACTTACAAATTCAAAATAGTTTATTTGTAAATAATGTTGGTACTAAGTATGCTTTACTATCGATAAGCATGACCAAAACCTTGACTAATTAGGAGATAGATCATTATTCGACACACTTCAAATACTGCTTTCTCTTGAACGGAACGCGAGGCAAGCCTAATTTAATAGCTATTCACAATTATTTCTAGCTCGAGCAATTCAAATCGAATCGATTTGCCGCGCCGCGCGAAGGTTGACCATAATTATATTTTGCAGGTATTGCCAAGAAATTCGATTAAGAAATCGACTGATTAATTTGCAGGTACCGGCTGGCGCAGCTTCGCTCCGACTCCGAAGACAGCGAGCCCGCCACCGCGCCCTCCCGCGCCGCCTCACCCGCCTCACCGGCCCGCGGCTCCTGCGCGTCCCTCTGCGAACCCCCTACGCACCGCTTCATGCGCCGCGACCGCGAGCTCATGCGCAAGTCCGCACTCCTGCGCAGACTGTGGGGCGGCGGCCGGCAGACCGGAAGCAACAACGAGCTGGCGCCCTGCCCTTCCTGCTCCTGCGAGGCCTACAGCGACAGAGAACTGTACGACTCCCACACCGAATACGGAAGGGAATCCAGATCGCTCGACGGCTCTAGAGCGGAGCTGAGGCACGCGTCCGGGGGATACTCGAGAGCTTCGAGGACGAGGGACTCCCATCCGCCGCTGGCAGGCTGGGCCACGCCGAAGCGGCAACGCCTCGACTCGCCGAGCGGGCTCAACAGCAGCGACGAAATGTTGCGGACCGCCATGAGGAACAGTTACGACCGGGCAGAGGAACATCGACAAGAACGAGAGAAACGCGAAGAACCGCCATCCTCGGACTCCACGTTCCAGTCTCACGGGCGCGACGCGTCGTCGGGAGAGGTGTCTCGCTTAACCGAGACGCCGGAGAGCGCGGAGGTGACGCAGCCGCGCAAGAAGAGGCGGCAGAGCGTCTGCATCTACATGAACTCGCTGGAGTCCCCGAGCGTCGAGATCAAGTCCGAGACTGTGACGGATACCACCGAGGACACGGAGAGCTACTCCGTGCCACAGTCGGGCGAGCAGACCGCCACGTCCAACTCGACGTTCGTCACTTCGGAAATATCGACCACGAACCCCTACAGCGAGACCACCAACGGGTACAGCGACAACACCAGCACATGCAACTTCGACTCCACCTCGACCAGCGACGTCAAATACAGCGACAGCCTGGAAGGTCACACCGAGTCGTCTAATGACAAAAGTGAAGAACCAACATGCATAGCCAAAGTTAACGAACCGATAGAAGGTGCTAAGCCCTGCAATGGCGCAGCAAGAACGACAAAGACTCCAACGAGAATCTCCGAGTCGACTATGGAGATATTGGAAATCGTTGTTTCTGAAACATTGAACTCGAGCGCTTTCGATGATAAAAGAGATACACCGCCGGCGATTGAAAATAATACTTCAACTAAAAGTACCTTAAAAGTCTTAGACGTTCCGAGGTCTACTGCCATGAAACAACAAGTCGATTTGGATCAATACGTATCCAATATTTTGGTCGAAAGCTTGAATTCTCTAACAGATCAGCTCGAAGGGATGAACGCATCCATTGGTGGCGACTGCAAAATAAGCATAGTCGAAAAGGAGATTAAAGTAAAGCTTCAAAACACAGGAATGAATACGATCGTTCATCTCAGTCCGACATCAAACAATCCGATTATATTCGGGAACGAAGAACTTTACGATAAGCATGAGATGAACGAAACCAAGTCTGCAGAATGTTTTGAAGACAAGAGTACCAGCGACAGAGGTACCATCAAAATTGAGCTCACAGATAATAATGACCTGAGGCTAACCGACAGTTCAGAAAACGTAACTCACGTCAGTGCCAAGGAACTCGAGAACGACAATGAACTTTCCGCTTCGATGATGAGCAACGAAAATATAAACAAAACAGTTTTACAGCAAATACAGAAGCTGTTTCAAGACGGAATCGATCAGTTCGATTCTAAATTGCATTACCCGGGAAAGATGGTCCCAGAAATATCACATATCGAGATATCCAACGTAGACGTCTTCATCGACGACAATTCGGATCCTAACTACGAGTGCAACGATAGAATAGAGATAAATACAGATAGGAACAGCTGCCACTTCGACAGTAGTTTAGACACCGACCTCAAATCGTTGACCGAGAGCGTTCTGGGCGAAGTGGGCACCGGGACCTACTTCAAGGAGCCTACTGGTCCTGTCCTCGTTCCGAGATTCTCAGCCTTCCCGAACACCGACTCGATGGAAGTGAACACTTCGTCGTCGGACGAGGCGGAGGCGGTGGGGTCGGATTGTACCAGCTTGGTGGACAGTTTGGACGACCCAAATTCGCCGAGAAGCATCATGCTTAGGAGAGCGTACGGCAGCAGAAGAAGTGAGCTTGTACGATCCGCCATCGATGTACTCGATCTACTACCGGAGATGTCACAGGGTAGCGACTTCAAGTCGCACGGCGAGAAAAGTGAAGCGTTCTTCATTCGAATCAGAGACAACGATTGCGACTGCGAGAAGGAGAACGTAGTCGTCGCCGACCACATGCCCGACAAAATAAAGCAGAGGCTCTACAGACGCCACAGAAAGAGAGAACTTCGCATGGAATACGCCAAACGAAAAAAGGTAAGACAGATCAAACGCGATATAGATAAGCAACGTACTTCCGAAAATGTTAAATCGAAAAAGGAGATAGAAAAAGACTGCACGGTCATCTTAAAATCCCTCATCGATGAAGTCGTCACCAAGATAGCTGAAGAAGAGCACAGGTATATGAGAATAAAACACAACTCGAATAATGGCATCAAGAAGATCGCCGACAATGTGTCTACATCAGTAAATAAGAAGCCAAAAAGTAACCGAAAAAGTGACGATCTGACCAATCTCGAAACATTCAAGGTAGGCAAAAATGGAGATGTGCATTTCTACAATAGCAGTAATACTGAAAAAGAACGAAAAACTAGAAACGCCAAATTGAACGGCCACGATCAGTATTATAAAACAACAGAGAAAACTCAGGTTCGAGGGAAACTGTCGCTACAGCCACGCATTCCTGAGATACGCGACGATTACGGACCGAAGAGGATTTACCAAAAATCTGAAATTCACGATGGCAGCAAATGCATAGAAATACTAGAAATACTCGAGTATGTCGACAGTTCCCAGAGCTCGCCAGAGACTACCAATTCCGACGAGAATCAAAACCACAGAAGCAAACACAGAAAATCTAAAATACCCGTACCTATTTACGAGAGAATCCATAGGATACCGAGAAGCAAAAATATTGAAAAGTCATATAAGAACGCCCATCTGGTTCGCAGCTCACCTGATCTCAAATACGACAAGTTTCCCGACAAACTGACGAATTACAACATGGATAAGATCATAGCCGACATACTGATAGATACCATAAATGACAACGTTGACCCGCCTTCCAAGGAGACGCTTAAATCGCAACCCGTGCCGACCAGAAGGGCTTCCGTCCCTCAGCAAGAGGCGAACCGAGGTAGGTCAAACAGCACACTCCGTTTTAAGCAGATGTTCGACATTATTCCCGAAGAGAAAAGCAGCTTGAGTGTGGAATCATCAAACGAAGATGTAAATTTAAACCGTAGAGTCTCCGCACCGGTGCTCGCGGGCAAATACCCCGAGTCCAACAACAATGAAACCACTACACGCCAGGACAAAATTAAAACTAGCGCCGGGTCTACTAATACGAGTATTACATCGAGGCTCTCTAAAAGTACGTCCACGTCACCATCGCTGGGGGAAGACGGAAGTCTAAAAATTAAAATGAAAAACGTAATGACTTCGCCTTTGAGAAAAACTGTATCGGCGGCCACGAGCCCGATAATTCCACCGGCTGTCCTGGAAGATGACAGAAGTAAGAACGGCAGCGTCAAGCAGACGAGTAGTGCAAAGAAGTCTCTGTCGTCCCACGGTACGAAGGAGGGCTGGGTCGGCTTCTACAAGCCGAGCAAGCAGCTCCTCGAAGAAGAAGGTATCAGGCAACAGAGCGCACCTATTCACTAGAATTTTCCTCATTCCGCCACAGCTTGAACACGCATTTTTCATCACACAATTTTTGCCTGCGAACACTGTAATTTACTAATGTATTAATTGTAAGATGGCTTTCTAGATGAACCGAGTTATTGGAGCTGCATTTTTATTTATTTATTGTAGAATAGAAATCTATAATGCATTTTATTGTAAAGCAACGAGCACTCAGTAGGTATTTATGCTGTTTTGCCGAGTATTGTAGTTTTTAAGTTGTATGGTTGTAAGTTTTTGTAATATTATAATTTCAAAATAAATTTTGAGTTTTTAATGACTTCGTTTTATTTAAAGGTACAAGCAATCCCAAGGAACCCAAATCCAAAAGCGATTCGAAGTCCACACATACGCAATATGACGTACCACCGATACAGAGCACAGTTCGAACGATAGAAAACGAACATAACACGAAACAAATAATAATAAACCACGAGAAATCGAGAGCGAGCAGCGAGAAGTCACAAACTCGAGAAGGCAAAGAGCGCTTAGACGACGCGAGAAAATCCAACTCTAAGGAGGTAAAAAGAAAAGAAAAGAACAAAATGGATTTCTTCGACAGGCTAAGAGATCCTAAGAGTAAACGGGAGCTTAGGATGGTGCATTCCCTAAGTGACCCGCAGACTGGAGGTGACTTTGTTTTTAAGAAGACGGATACGAAAAAGATACAGATGATATCTTTGGAAAAAAGCGAGGAGGAGACGATCCACTCAAAGGCGCTGAAGCTGCCATCCTTTAAGGACAAGCAATTTGAGAAGTCCGGTGACGCGAGTAGCGATAGTGATTCTGATTCCGCGAAGAGTTTGCTCTGCTCGCTGGCGCCAAAATGGCTGTCGATGGGAAGTGGGGCCCGGCAGAAGAGACAGGTTCGGAAGAAGGGTTCTCAGGAGCAGCCGGGGCATTCGAGTGGCGCAGGTGAGGCTCTAAAACTAAACTCCAATCGTTTTGTTTATAACAAAACGATTGGAGTTTAGTTTTAGTAGAGCTGTGGGGTAGTAGAATGCGCGCAGTCTAACTCTGCCAGTGGAAACCAAATATCGCGCAGCTTACGCCTAACATGTTGCCACCGGCAAAGTTAGAGCGCGTGAACTATACAACTGTATAATGAGTGAGACTTGGAGATTGAAGGAAAAAAAGTATCATAGCTTATTACTCATGGTAGGTATTACTGTAGTTTGCAACTAACATACGAGTAAAATATAATTTGCAAGTAAACATCAATGGAGTCGCCAAGAGTGTTGTCCCAACATTTACCTACGCATTTACCAACGCACTTAACCTGAGCTTGGATAGAGTCGTATCTAAAAGTGAAAATAATTCCGAACATTATGACGAATTAACGAATTCTCTCGGGTGGGACGACGACATTAGGTCGCTTAAGGCCGAGAGGACTGGAGAAAATTTTGAGAGGCGTAGATCCAGCAGTGGACGCATAAACACTAACTGATCATATTATTTTGACGTTCTATAAACATTTTATCCAGCGTACAAACGCGTCTATGACAGGGTTTTAGAGTTCACCTCTACTTTTAGATGCGTCTGTTCCATGAGTGAGACCAGAAATTACCAAAAGTGGAAAAACCTTGCCAATCATTCTAGAACAAGTCTTCTGGCTTCTGGCTTGCTCCATCCGTTCCCTGCTTCCTCCAGGTGGTTGGTCAGTAACGGTCGCCGGTAACTGCTACACCGCACTACCCGCTGATGTCGAAATGCGTCTCAGCTTCCCCAAAGCGCCCGCGCACCACATAACCAGCCAATCAGACTCCGGCTTTGGCGATGACTGCAAGTCGCGGCGACCAATCGCAGCGGCGCAGAAGATCCGAGAGTCTAGTTGCAAATGCAGGCACTGCGACGATTGCACCTGCTCCAAGGTTGCTAGGAATAGCTTGGAGCAGGACAGCAGTTGCTCGCCGTTCCTTCCTCCTGCTCATAACAGGAAGATGATGCTGACCTTGAAGAAGGAATCATCCGGTAAGTTAGATAAACACAATGTGATAAGAACCCTCACGCGAGTGTTTTACCGGCTACTTTTCGGCCACAAAAAAGGTCTCTAGATACTCTACAGATCTCTAGAATCTTGCTTCGCCGACAGCTTGTTGTGTAGGGGGAGTGGTCTGTGGTCTAGTATGAGGGGATTATACACAGTCATGCACAAGCAGCCATTTTTCTCTGGCCGAAAAGTCGCAGGCAAAACGCCCGTCTGATCGGGGCCTAGCTAAAGCGCTAAATTTGTAACGACACGCCGGCCGTCGATTCTATGTTCACTTAGTATAACTCGAGACCCACTCAATAAAGTGACATGGGATTTTTTACTGACGTTTTCCGGCAAATTGAGGGTTAGTATTCCATAAATCTAAATATGAATGGACTCAAGGATTATCATAGAGTAACATTTACTAGCTGGCTATGGGACCCTACAAGCTTGTAAAAAGCGCCATCTAACATCATCAGCGATATCAGTACGCATTTATAGCTGCTAGATGGCGTTGTATTGTAATCTTTGCACCACTCCTATACTCCACCTCCACACATGACCGGCATTTTGGTCTTTCTTTTGTCCTCAGCGCGTCTAAGTCACGTCCGTAGACGAAACAATAGTTTGGCTTTCGATCGTTCCTCTTGGTTTTCGTTCTTCCGAGTCACGCCGTAGGTACAGCACTGATTGTCGGGATATACGCTACAATATTAATTCTGTAGACGAAATAAGTATAGTAATGTTATGGTGGTTAACTCCTGTTGCAGGCTCTTCGATTCTTGCGTCCAAGAGTTTGAAGAAGCAAAACGAGTCCTTGCCCGAAGTGGAGACCTACAAGAATTCCAAAAGCAGAACCAAAAGTTCCCTCAAGGTAATACATTCATATCGCTTTTGTAGCCCTAGGTAAAGGGTCGAAAGGATTTGGTTAAAGCAAACTGGGTACCTACGTGTTCACCGGCTGGGGGCATACGTCACTGAAGTGGTCGTGGTACCCATCACACGTGTGGAGTTAGGTGCGTGATTATACTACTGCTACTGGTGGTGGACAGTATCTACTGGCGACACATGTTTTATTAGAAATTAGAGCTAGCAACGACTCCTCTCTATTATTTTTTCAACGAAAAGGTGTTATTATTTATTCTTTTTTCATCATTCGTACACTACGCTTGAATTTGTCCTGTACCCTAATCACGAGATTTAATCTACTACTACGCTACGCCGTGTTCTCCGCATCATATTGTATGGAGAAACGGAGCAGCGCCTCTAGTGATAGATTTGCGAACTTCGTTTCTCCATACAAAATGATGCGGAGAACACGGCGGCGTAGCGTAGTAGGTTACATCTCGTGATTATGGTAGGTACTGTTTAGTTTTTACAATCCGGTTCGATTACACGCTCAAAGAAGAGCCGGCAAGAAATTTGAGGTTAAGGTGTGACATCACGAAATTTAGCGCAGGGGATGTTGGCAAGGATGTAGGTTTGACAAGAGAGCTCTCGGGTCACCCGTCACGTAGCTCAGGTAGTCAGCTGTAGTGTTGACATCCCGAAGACGGTTGTTTCAGAGTCGGCGGCGGCTCTCCCTGCACTGCTGGCGAGCGGCCGACGAGGGCTGCAGCGAGACCCCCCGCCCCCGCCCGCGCCCGCGCCTCGCTCACCCTACCAGGTCACAAGCTTACTTACATCTAGGGTTGCGGTCGGAAAAGGAAATTAAACAGTATTTTAGAAAAATGAACAGTATTTTATTTATTTTTACAATGTTTTAAATACTCATTTTTGTGTGCTCCTTGCGAAACTTATCAATTTATCATCTTTTTTAAAAAGTTTGCAAGCCTCAGTACATTTGAAATCCAAATTAATAAAATGTCTCCACTTTTGACCCGTAATCATTTTAGAAAAATCTTTGTCTTCTGATACTTTTTTCTGAACTACTTACTTGAAACTAAACTAATTCGGAATACAAATCATCCATAGCAACATTTAGTCTATGCAAATTATGACTGTCTATAATTTTTTTCAAAATGATCAAATGTAAAATTTAACATGAGAATTTAATGATAAACATCTGATATTTGTATTCATACGATGCTTTTTTGGCTGGTATTTGGTTCTGAAATGAAGACTGCACTACACGCGCGTTTAATTTGTGGCTCTGGACTGGATACCAGTGAAGTGACGGTGAAAACAGTATTTTGTATACTTTTTGTTTGTTGAACAGTAAACAGTATTATAGAGTGAAAACAAGTATAATACTGCTTTTAACAGTATGGTTGGCAACCCTACTTACATCCGTTCATAATTCATCACCTTACCTTTTTTTTATGGAAACTGACACGGTTGGCTACATCACCTACAACATCCATAATGTCAGCCCATAACACCGGGTGAACTTGGCGCCACGTCAGTGCTTCCCTTCGGTGTTTTCCGTACAGTCCAGGGAACTGTCAGGATCGTGGCACGTCCAGAACCTTTGTCGGTATCGAACTGCTTAAAGCAACGACTGGACGGATCAGAGGCGGCGGAATGCGTGGGCGACCGCCCACGGCCTCGCGGCCCGAGGGGCCTCGCGCCTCGAAAGTTCATGCAGCTTTGATTCATGAAAAATATTCAACTAGATTTATTAAAAGAGACCCCGAGTAAACATGTTTAGACTTAATGAAAGGCAAACTTACTATAAAGCCTTTACCAGATACAAGATGGGAACGCAGGTCAGAGGCAGCGAAGGCTGTATTATTGCAATTTGATTATGTTTACTTTTATCGACGTAAGTTATGCTGAAAAAAATGTTTGATTTGATCAGTATACCGGAAATTCATTTCAACAGGGAAAATCCATAAAATCCATGCCACCAGAGAGGGCCTCGCAAAATATATCTTGCCCACATCAAATTTAGGTCTTGCCCCGCCACTGGGACGGATGGCCGACTAGAATACAATAATACCTAATAATAAGTGTGATTATGTTTGTGTTGACAGGACAAATGAAGATTGGACAGTTCTCGGCTGCGCGATTATCCCGGAGATAAAGCCCCGCGTGCCCACCATGAGCGAGAGAGACCTCACCAGAGTCTACACGCCGAGACACTATCTCAGAACCTAACCTGACCTAACCTAACCTATCAGTTCAAATTAATGGTTAACGATTAGTTCAAAACAGGGTTGCCACATGTCCGGTTTTGAACCGGACAGTCCGGTTATTAAGGCTTGTGTCCGGTCTCCAAAATAATGAAAAACCGGACATCCAAACACAAGGTTTTTTCTTCATATATTTATTTTGTTCAAAACATTTTAACACTAATCTTTCTTCAATATTGCAAACAGTTCGATCAATTCGAATATAATACTCTAAATAATTGTTCGCTGGCTTTTATTTATTATCCTGTCATTATCGAATACTTTAGCATTAAAGATCATGAAATCTTTTGTTATTCAAAATCAAAGGCCCTTTGATGAAAAATGTCCGGTTTTTTCAACTGATACATCTGGCAACCCTGGACTTCAAAAGCATACTCGTCGCTCGTCATTCCGACAAAACGTTTTTCCTCAGTTGACTTGGCCTAATTGTGGGGGGATCATCCTCTGATTATCTTGCGGAAATGTATGAGTAATCTCTTCTTCTGTATCCGTGAGTTGATAGGGTAGTGCCATAGACAATCAGAGATGAATCCAATCCATTATGTTTAAGAACAATTTGGGCCTTATTGTGAAGTAAAGTTATAAAATAATTTATTTTTGTTTTACAATTTGAAAATGTTAAATTTTAAAAAGTATAAATTACAAAATCTTACAATATAAACAGCATAAACAGCCGGAACTGGGGTTCCCGCAATATATCAAATTCTGATTGATGATACATCTCTTTTTTTCTATATTTCGTGGCTTTTAATTTCTTGTATAGTTTGAGAGGAAAATTTAAACATTCAAAACTAAGTGATCATAGCAATAGAAATTCTTTATTGCACACCAGAACATTAACAAACAATGTTATGTGAAAACAAAATAACAACAATAGCGTGCAAAGGCGGACTTATCATTAAGTATAAGGGATTTCTTCCAGTCAACATTTGGGTTATGTATGAGTGTAAGTGAAGAAGAATATCATTATCAAATTATAAGATCTCGTATGTATACCATAACATTACCAAGGAATTCCTGGTGAAACACATACTAATGTAAATTAAATAATTATAATATTTATGAATAAAATTTATTCATTCAGTTCTTGAAGTTCCGGTTAGTTCCTTAGAAAAGTAGTCGGGAAGTGTTGTGCGATATTTGTTAAAAATGAAATAAATTTTTTACTTCGGACATTTGGACTTTTATTTGAATAAATAAATGACTACTGTACAGAACGCTCCGGCAGTCACCAGGTACATTCACTTCGAGAGATTTGTCGGAACAATAGGAACTAATAAGCGTATGAGCATTTTTCTGAACTCAAAAATACAATTTCTAATTTATAATTAGAAAAATGCAAATCGAAAATCAGTGGAAAAAATACATCCCAACCAGGATTTGAACCTGGGTCGAAGTTGACTCAGGTTCGAATCCTGGTCGGGATGTATTTTTTCCAATAATTTTCGATTAGCATTTTTCTAATTAAAAATATATATAAAGCGAATACGTGCTTAGTACTAACATAAACATAAAATATTACAATTTCTAATTCTATTCAAAAATACAGTTCATACAAATAAACTCACGAAATTAAAGTAAACACACTCTAAGTATCTAATGTAACCTCATAACGTCTAGCGCATGTGCACCGGACGCCTGTTTTGCGTGCAGCGATACCTTAGAGTAGACCACTACAACAAAGGACTACTCCGCTCGCCTAATGCTGAGTGCATTCACTCTGCTAAACGCTATCGCAGTTTAAGATGTGTAAATCTGAATTCACTACAGCCTGGAAAAATCCTCGGGGTCCCGAGTCAGCCTCGGTAGCTCAGTGGTGCGGTCGGTCGACTGTTGTTATGCAACCCTGAGCGCGCTCAGTACTTGGACGGGTGACCGCTCGACAGTTGGAGGCTGAACATGGAACACAGTCCGGCGATCAGGTCCGCAATTTGGGACTATATTGAGACCTGACCTAACATTTACGCGTAACTTATTACCATAAACAAGATAGCACAAACCAATATCCCTAAGAAGTCTGCACTTCAAAGAGCCCTTTAAGTGTGAATCCCTCCTTGAGCGGCTCGATGGCGAGGCCGAGGTAGGGGCTGAAGACGGGCGCGGGCGGCGGCGCGTCGGGCTGCGCGCGCGCCGCCTGCGACGCCAGGTAGAGCGCGGGACCCATCTCGCCGCGCGGCTCGCCGATCTCTTCTAAATCTTCTAAGTCGTCTTGCTTCGCTGTTGGCTGAATCTGGAATAATGGATAGCCACAGTTCAGTTCCTCATAAGAGAAAAGTTTTACTTATATTTCACTAGATTCTATGCTCAAACTCTGAAGGTTGGTTGGAAAAAATCCCTGTAAAGGATAAGCCTGCCTTTGCGTCTTGTTTTCTTTTATAGAATGCGCGACATATGGCTCCGAGCCACCCATGAGGGGTTTAACGACGCCCATGGACATTTGGTCGTGTGCGGGGGTTGCCATTGCCATGACGGTCTGACAGGTACCTATTCACGCCCCTCTTGAAGGACCCGAGACTGTACTTGGGAAATATATGGGCAGGGAGAGCGTTCCAGAGTTTACCGGTTCTGTAGAGGAAAGATCTGTTTACACTATTGTTGTTTTTGTTCCTGTGCATTGTTTGTGAAGAAATACATACAGTATTTCTAGGGCTGCCAAGATCCGACACTAAGCTCATATATGGAGAGAGTGCTTAGAAAACGTCACTGGAAGCATCCTAAAGAATATCGTCGTGGTAGAGATAAACAGAGCCAAGCCACACATGCAACATTTCGAGATATTGACGATTAAAGATTTGAAGTCATGCCATTCAATTTGGTTGCCAGTATTATCGCACCCGGTGTCAAATTATTAGTCATAGTACTCATGACACTTGGCTCAGTTTAGCACTACAATTTAAGAACGAATAAGGACCAATTTTCTGTGAATGTTGATGGTCAACAGTATTTATGTGGCTAGGTTTCGTTCGGTAGCACAGAAATATTGAAAAATAAATTGATAGTAAACCAATACTATGACGCCTAAAGTCATTTATCTTTTAAAACAGTTTATATGGAATTTCAGTTCACATTTAATTATTGAAATAACGTACTTCTAACCTCGTAATCGCTTAGCTCTCTTTTCCACTATAATCTGCGTTTCATTCTGAGTATTTTGGCATTAAAAACGCGTTTTCGCTAAAAATGTGGCTTGGCTCTGTTTTACTCTACCAGGACGATATGGATATGTCGAGAGCGGGACTGGTGGTTTCCCCGCGTCCCAGTCAACGCAGACTAGCTGACGAGGGCTTGATGCGAGCCGAAACGTGAAGCATGCGCGGGAAATTTAAAGTGGCCACTCGCTAGTCCC
This sequence comes from Nematopogon swammerdamellus, assembly GCA_946902875.1. Classification (NCBI taxonomy): domain Eukaryota; kingdom Metazoa; phylum Arthropoda; class Insecta; order Lepidoptera; family Adelidae; genus Nematopogon; species Nematopogon swammerdamellus. The sequence goes on along the minus strand of OX336355.1, from coordinate 713,580 downwards.
GGCCTCGATTAACACCCTTCTCTACTGCCGATGGGCCCGGATGTGTTCGGTGAAGCCATCGCAAGCTTAGTTCCACACCTTCCTATATAGCAGATTTTGTAAATTTGTCTGAGAATCAAAATAGCCAGGTATCCCATTAAAATGTATAGGTAAACGTCATACATAGGTACTGTCCCTATTTGAAGGTACCCGATGGCCTTGACAGAAGTCGCTCTTAAGGCGAAACCAATTGGACACGACTGTACTAAAGCATCATGACCAAGGGCCACAAAACACATCTATGGACTCACATTATCGTCCAAGCTGTACTGAACTCCGAAGATGGGTTTGCTCGAGTAGGCGTGGTGGAGGGCGCTCAACTCCTTCTGCAGAGCCTCGAGGCGGGCCGGCGGGTCCACGCGGAACCCCAGCACGTAGCCCCCAGCGCTCGCTCGGCTGCTGATCACTAGCGCCTCGCCAAACTTAGACGCGCGCACTGCAATCTGATAGCAGACCTTGCATTACATTATTATTTTTTTTTTTTATGGAAACTGACATGGTTGGCTACATCACCTACAACGCCCGTGATGTCAGCCCATAACACCGGGTGAACTAGGTGCCATGTCAGTGATTCCCCCTTTGATCGTGCCGGCTACACTGAACTGGTCGGAAAACACAAACTATTTACATAGCCGTTTCGACCGACCTTTCATTCAGTGCGGTGGTACCAATCCGGGCGGGTTAAACCCTACCACCAAGTAATATTAGGAGGGAAGGGACCTACAGTTTTACGAGGAATCCGAACCTTGGAACGGCTATGTAAATAGTTTGTGTGTGGTTAAACGCCCTCCAACGGTTAGCGGTCACCCATTCAAGTACTGACCGCACCCAGCGTTGCTTAACATTCAATAGCGACAGTTGACTGTCTGCACCACTGAGCTATCGAGACTGTCGAAGAACATTCCAGCCTTATAGGGTGGTAGGGTAAAAATATTGATCTCGTGGCGTTCTGACCCATTCTCAGGACCCACTGTAAAAAAAAAAAAAATTGTGGCCTTTCGACCCAATTACATTTAATTTTGAGGGGCTTTCTGACCCACTTACCAGAAAATCTGATAAGTGGGTCAAGTTTTTTTTGACAGTTGGTCCTGAGAATGGGTCAGAACGCCACGAGATCAAAATATTGCTATGGGCCGGCTGAGTGAAAAATGTAGAGAGCACATGCATCGACCGGTCAATCACCTGCGAGAAGGACCCACACTGCAGACTTCCTTTTGAGTTGCTGGCTATACCGGGCTACTACTTAGGCTTGCCAGGTGCCTGGGATTTCCGGGATTGTCCCGGGCAAGGCTCCAATGTCCCGTGTCCCGGGCGAAGGGTCATTTTGTCCCGGGAAGAGTCCAGATGCTGATGAAGTGCTCAAATTAGAAATTTCCCTATTTTATTTTAGTGAAGTGTTGCTTACTTAAGTTGTTCGCTTTAAAACAATCGCTAAAAGTTTGCCATAAAAATTATAACAGAAAAATATATTATATTATAACATAACAGAAAATATACTACATACATACACACCCCACGCTGTATCCCGACAATCAGGGTAAGCAGAGTAATCGGTGTTGTGCTGCAAGTACTCTTCAATTACAGCACAACACCGGCATCTTGTCTTTATCCCTTAGTCGCCTTTTAAGACATGCACGGGGAGAGATGCAGTGGCGCTTTTCTTTCTCCACCATATTTATGAAGGACTGCAATAGTAGATATGTCCCGGGAAGGCTAACATCAGATCTGGCAAGCCTACTACTACTACAGTTTAAAATTAAAATCGGAACCATGAAGTAACTCATTTTTTCGGAAACCGATGATGGGTATTGAACCCATTGCATCTAGCTTGCTGATGATCTGTTTAATTCTGATCCGGTGAAATATGTCATCGCTAAATCTACATATAACCTCATCGCAGAGTAAAAATCTGTAAAAATGATAGAAGGAATTGTCAATAGACATTTACCAAGCACAACTAATTTAAAATATTCAACTAATGATACTCTACATGACATGACATTCCGTGGACAGGAAAACGGAGTGTGGGAAGACCACCCGCCAGGTGGGACGACGACATCAAGTACGTCGGCGGAAAGCAGTGGTTCCGTACCGCTGAAGGCCGGGAGGACTGGAGGAAAATTGGAGAGGCGTATGTCCAGCAGTGGACGCTTACACGCTGACTGACTGACTGACTGACAACTAATGATGAATGTCAGCCGATAGATTTCAGAAGAAATAAAAAAAATGTACCTGAAGCTAGGTACTGGAAAAACAGCGAGTTTGTTGTGTTTGATCAGTACTAGATACTTATGTATACTCTTTAAAGTGATATAGGGAAGGGAGATCTTGAAGGCCTCGTTGATCTAAGCGAGCGACACATCACGCACTTCACCCGTCGCTCGACAGGTCCCACTCTATGCTCGTTCAGTATCAGACAATTTATGCTATCTAGAGCGATATAGGGGAGGTTGACATTGAAGGCCTCATTGATTTGGGCGAACCATACAATGCGCACGTTGCTCGCGAGCAGCGTGCCCAGGTTGCCACTGTCGCTCGACAGGTCCAACTTTGTGCTCGTTCAGTACCAGACACTTACACTCTCTATAGCGAAGTAAGGGAGGGAGACGTTGAAGGCCTCGTTGATCTGAGCGAACCATACGACGCGCACGTTGCCAGTGTCGCTCGACAGGTCCCACTTTGTGCTCGTTCAGTACTAGACACTTACACTCTTTATAGCGATGTAAGGGAGGGAGACGTTGAAGGCCTCGTTGATCTGAGCGAACCATACGACGCGAACGTTGCCAGTGTCGCTCGACAGGTCCCACTTTGTGCTCGTTCAGTACCAGACACTTACACTCTCTATAGCGATGTAAGGGAGGGAGACGTTGAAGGCCTCGTTGATCTGAGCGAACCATACGACGCGCACGTTGCTCGCGAGCAGCGTGCCCAGGTTACCAGTGTCGCTCGACAGGTTCCACACGCTGTGCTCATTTATCGCTATCTGTAAATAAAAAAAAAATATTTATCTTAACACGACACATTTTGATAACACGCACAATAGGTGGTATGACTGCAATTTTTAATAAGATTTTCGGAACAGAACATACTCATTCAGTGTAGCAGACATGAAATGAAGGGAAGCACTGACATGGCACCTAGTTCACCCGGTGTTATGGGCTGACATCACCGATGTTGTAGGTGATATAGCCAACAATGTCAGTTTCCATAAAAAGAAAAAAGAAATAAATAAAATGAAATACTCACAGCTTCACCGGGCAGCATTCTCAGTTGTTTGTTGTGGATGATTGCTCCTCGAAGCTTCAGCTCTCGGTACATTCGCGAACCGTTATAAGCCCTGAAATTTTTTAAATTTAAGAATATAGAACCGACAGCCTCAAAAGCTCAGTGGTGCAGAAAGTCGACTGTTGCTATTGATTGTTAAGCAACGCTGGGTGCGGTCAGTACTTGGATGGGTGACCGCTCGACCGTTGGAGGCTGACCGTGGTCCGGATTCCACGTAAAACTGTAGGTCCCTACCCTTCTTACCTTACTAGGTGGTAGGGTTCAACCCGCCCGGGTTGGTACCACCGCATTGAATGAAACGTCGGTCGAAACGGCTATGTAAATAGTTTGTGTTTTCCGTCCAGTTCAGTGTAGCCGGCACGACCGAAGGGAAGCACTGACACGGCACCTAATTCACCCGGTGTTATGGGCTGACATCACGGATGTTGTAGGTGATGTAGACAACCGTGTCAGTTTCCATAAAAAAAAAACCGAACATGAAGTGAAGACTAGTCAGGCAGGTCACGAACTAGACAGCTACGAGTTGAGGAGACAGACTGTGTGAGGTGGAACGAAGAAAGATGTGAATAAAGATGTAATGCATGGAGTCAGAAATGAATAAACATTTACATACAATGCAATTACAACCAGTTAAGTCGCAAACCTTTCCCAGACAGGCCTGGTCAGCCAGGGAGAGTAGAACGCACCTCGCGAGCGCGTGAGGCCGAAGCCCAGCATAGGGTGCGCTGTAGCGTTTTAAATTACAAAATTTAAAAAATTATAAACGAAGCGCATTAGGCTATAATAATAATAATAAAAAGTCGCAAAAGGATTTCGGTGTGGTGATATCAGAAGAATCTAAAATGGGAAGCGATACTCATTAAAACTAAAATGGCCCACGCATAGAACCATCCCCAGGAAGCATTTTTTGACGCACCGGGTCATAAGGGTCTGGAACAAATTATCTGAAGACACCATCAGCCACCATCAATTATTTAAAAAACCAATTATAGACTAAAAAAAATACTTAAAAACAATGCAAGTGTACTCATAAATTAAAAAACAGAATACACGCACCAGCTGTCCAGCTGTCAGTTTTTCTTTAAAAAACACTTTATTTAACAGCCATTCCCATACCTAATACAGGCAGACACTGTCGTGTCAGGACGCGGATCATGTACGCCGTACGGGACTGACTATCGTTTATTATAAAATCCCGCTCGTGGTACGTGATCTGCGTGTAACCCTCTTTTTTATTTTTTATTTATTAATTTGTATTTTTTATTTTTATTTAATTAGCTACACACATATGTATAATTTACCGACATGCGGTGCGCGGTATAGGCGGGGGAAGGAGTTTAGAAGGAGTTTAGTACCCCGCACGCCGCATAAGAGTTTTTTTTTTCACTTTCAGACAGTATTTGGACGTTCATTTAAAAATATAAATAAATAATTATAATATCTTTTTTATTTTTATTCTCAAAATATATCAAACCATCCTATAAATAAAAAAATTATTATGCACGTAACACTGATAGTAATTTTTTTATAAATCTTACAATATCGCCAAAAATGGCCGGCTACCAGAGAAGGCGCGCTTTAAACCGCTTGGCTATATTAGTATAAGTATTAAAATAAATAAATTTATTCATGAAGGATTTCTTTATATGAAACCTTCACTCACATTAAACGGTTATATTCATAGATGTCTCACAACGTTTTATTTCAAACTTCCATATTATGTTTTTTTTTTTTTAACAACTACTTACAGTTCCTCGCAGCAAATAATGTGTAAGGAGCTGTGGAAAGAGACTATCCGGTTGTAGAGCGTCAATATATTTGTGTTATACCTATTGTGTTTACCAAAAACTATTTGTGTTTTCTTTCTTTCAGTTTGGGATCCTTAGCCCGACTCACATTTGGCCGGTTATTATTTGTTGTTTTACTTCAGAGTTTGCACTATTGCGTAGCCGTTTTTACGATAGAGCAAAAACAATCAAAAACATTTTGAAAAAAAAAAACATGTGTCTTGTATAGGCTCCCCAATTTTTTACTTTTTGTGTTTTTTATTATTTTGTTAGAATATCGGCCACGATAACACATATTTTGTGAAAATGTCTTTGCATTGTATTGTTTATTGATCATTCATACGGCAGTTAGACTGCACTCGAACTTGTCACAATTTGTTCTTCTTGTCGTCTTGTTAGAGGTAGGACAGAGGGATAGATGGCGTAAAATTAGTAATAGGAACTTAGTAATAAGGAACCCTAAAAAATATAAAAAAGAATGCAAACGTACGTACGTACGTAAGAATGTTTACGTACTTGTGCACCGCTAGAACGGCGGCCACATGGCGCGAGTTGTCCGGCCGCAGCTCTGTGAAGATGAACTCGTACCGGCTCAGGTTGAAGCGGCCGAGCAGGTAGAGTGCTTGCGTCGCGCCCCGTAGTCCAGAGTTCACGGCCCGGCTGCTCGACGATATTATACAGTTGAGGCCGATCGCTGGAGACGATAAGTCAATGATTATTATTGATCATACACAGTGTATAAAGACAGACATACTGTAGATCAGTGGCGGTTCCCCAGGTGAAGCAAGTGAGGCGCCGCCTCACTTAATTATCTTGAAGGTAAAGAAAAAAAAAACAACATGGATGTTTATTTATTGCTAGACTTTGGGCATGTCCTGTCCTCGAAGTGAAAACTGCAATGCAACATTAATAAAATGCTATTATGTAGGTAATCCATCTAGGTGCCTCACTAAAATTCATTGGTCAAAGCCGCCGTAGATTGCATCATATTACCTACTGATAGAAGATGCAACTGTTCAAAGATTTAGAGAGAATACGTCATCGATCCTATGGCAGAATTGGTAACGCGCTGGCGGCTCAAACCAGAGTGCTAGGTTCGTATCCTGGTCGAGACATATTTTTCCCTTCATTTTCGGCTTTCCATCTATCTAGTGAAGAATACCTACTGAAGACTTTTCACCACCATGCCCCTTACTAAGTGGTAGGCTTAAATTGTAGCCGAATGGGTTGATACCACTGTGCTGGATCTAAGATGGTCGCATAGCAACCTCGGCTGTGTTCTCCTTTAGTCCAGTATAGCCAGCAATTAAAAGAGAAATGTCCAGCATGACACATTCTCACCTCACAGGTGTTGCACTCGGAGCTAGTCGGAGCATGTGCTTTGGCCCACCTGACTTAGCCACCCATATTGGATTGCATAAAAAGAGATTTTAGAATAAAGAAAATAAATACGTGTAAAAAAAATTGCCAATAATTTTTTGATCTACAAGGTTAAAATGTAAAGCAGACTGATTTTTTTTTATTATTGTAACCCGGGTTTGTAATAGAAAAAAAAATATCTGCATATCCACAACATCTGCCATCTCTGTGTTGTCCTCTAGTCCAGTATAGCCAGCAATTCAAAGGGTAGCCTCCGTTCCAGCCAGCACAAAAGATAGTGTACAAGAATGTGCAAACTTACTTGCGTGCAATCCTAATGCGTTCTGCTTCAGTGGCAGCGACTGTGCGACAAAAAACATGTGCAATGTGCTCAGTGCTCACATAAGTACGAAACAGCAATCATCATGTTAACACAGCAATCATCATGTTTACACAGCAATCATCATGTTTACACAGCAATCATCATGTTTACACAGCAATCATCATGTTTACACAGGCGACTGTGCGACAAAAAACATGTGCAATGTGCTCAGTGCTCACATAAGTATGAAACAGCAATCATCATGTTAACACAGCAATCATCATGTTTACATAGCAATCATCATGTTTACACAGCAATCATCATGTTTACACAGCAATCATCATGTTTACACAGCAATCATCATGTTTACACAGCAATCATCATGTTTACACAGCAATCATCATGTTTACACAGCAATCATCATGTTTACACAGCAATCATCATGTTTACACAGCAATCATCATGTTTACACAGCAATCATCATGTTTACACAGCAATCACCTTGTTTACACAGCAATCACCTTGTTTACACAGCAATCATCTTGTTTACACAGCAATCATGTTTACACGGCAATCCTCATGTTTACACGGCAATCATCATGTTTACACGGCAATCATCATGTCTACACAGCAATCATCATGTTTACACAGATTGATGCGCGGCGAGGAGACTGCATGCCAGATCATACGAAGGTTGGTGAGGACCATCCTTCCCTTCACTCCGCTGTTGCCCTTTGTGTCCTCGATCGAGTCGAACCGCTCTAGCACCTTTTCGCCCGGCCGCAGGCGGAGGTAGCTGGAAAGAAAGAGACAACACTATGTCTTTACAGAAAATAAGTAGATAAAATTTATAAAAATGCTAAAAGAAATACTTGCGGTGTAACCATGTTTTATTTTATTTATTTGGAAATGGTACCTAACTAAATGCTATTCATAAATACAAAAATTAAAGAAAACTATATAATCCAGTCAGCAATGCACTCTTTGAGGAAATCAAGAAGAAAGGACGTTTAGGCACAGGCAAAGAGATTCACTCATATTTAGAAAGAAAAAAGTTTGGTTCGCATAACAAAGGCAAAATTTAAAACATTATTTAGAGATATACTATAGATAGCTTAGTGTTTTCATAGCTCTAGCACGTGAGGTAGGTAGCTGAAGAAAAACAGGGTAGAAAAGGAACATGACGGACCACCAAATACGGGCCAAGGTAATGGGGAAAAGACGGAAACTTACGAGTATGGCAGGTCGAACAAGATTTCCTTGTCCTCCCACATGTGATCGTTCTTATTGCGAGGTGCCATAGTTGATTTTGTTATGAATAACAGTAAAATAGAGAAAAATATCCGTTATGAATTTTATCTTTGCTTTGTTTGAATTTCAGAAAATCGATAGTTTGATTGAATCTTGTCACTTTGACATTTGACGAAACGTCAAATTGACATTCATGGTTTGGATTCGAGGTCTTCTCGGAGGTTAGTAAATCGTACTTTAGACAGCAAACTGTTTACAGTTTTTATGTCAGCTGTAATAATAATAATGAATGAATGAACGAGAAAAAAAAAATCTTGTTATGCAAATATAGTTAGGGACGAAAATTTTACAAAAAAAAGTAACATATCCATCAGTTCATAAAAACACCTCACCTTTTAAGTTATTATAATAAACGACGAAAAAACCCTGATCTGTAAAAAACCAATGACTAACAGATAAAAAAAATAGTAAACAAAACATTAAATTGGAATTTCTACGCAAACAAAAGTTAGCCACGTTCAAAATATCCAGTTTTTAAAAACCGGCCAAGTGCGAGTCGGAATCGCGCACCGAGTTTTCCGCACAAAAAAAAAAATTGAAAAAAACACGTTTCTTCTAATGGGACCCCTTAATTTTTAAACGGTTTTATTTAGCTTGACTCCGTATATTTGTTTGTTTGTTTGTTTGTTTGTTACTATCTTTGTTTCAAATCTTGCGACAATTTTTTCAACTACTTCTACTGAACCGATTTTTATGAAACTTTGCACACACATTGAGTTCTCGTGACAATACAATATTATGATAATTTCAACTTGGTAACGAGGGTCTGATGATGGAGTCAGGAGGTGGACAGTGGAACTCTTCAACCGTTACTAGTAACCCCCTCGAGTTTGGGCTCATTTGGTTGGTTTGGACGAGTGTCCCATACTTCTACCAATACACTTGGTGACGAGGGTCTGATGATGGAGTCAGGAGGTGTACAGTGGAACTCTTCAACCGTTACTAGTAACCCCCTCGAATTTGGGCTCATATGGTTGGTTTGGACGAGTGTCCCATACTTCTACCAATACACTTGGTGACGAGGGTCTGATGATGGAGTCAGGAGGTGTACAGTGGAACTCTTCAACCGTTACTAGTAACCCCCTCGAGTTTGGGCTCATTTGGTTTGTTTGGACGAGTGTCCCATACTTCTACAAATACACTTGGTGACGAGGGTCTGATGATGGAGTCAGGAGGTGTACAGTGGAACTCTTCAACCGTTACTAGTAACCCCCTCGAGTTTGGGCTCATATGGTTGGTTTGGACGAGTGTCCCATACTTCTACCAATACACTTGGTGACGAGGGTCTGATGATGGAGTCAGGAGGTGTACAGTGGAACTGTTCAACCGTTACTAGTAACCCCCTCGAGTTTGGGCTCATATGGTTGGTTTGGACAAGTGTCCCATACTTCTATCAATACACTTGGTGACGAGGGTCTGATGATGGAGTCAGGGGGTGTACAGTGGAACTCTTCAACCGTTACTAGTAACCCCCTCGAGTTTGCGCTCATTTGGTTTGTTTGGACGAGTGTCCCATACTTCTACCAATACACTTGGTGACGAGGGTCTGATGATGGAGTCAGGAGGTGTACAGTGGAACTCTTCAACCGTTACTAGTAACCCCCTCGAGTTTGGGCTCATTTGGTTGGTTTGGACGAGTGACTCATACTTCTACCAATACACTTGGTGACGAGGGTCTGATGATGTAGTCAGGATGTGTACAGTGGAACTCTTTAACCGTTAATAGTAACCCCCTCGAGTTTGGGCTCATTTGATTTGTTTGGACGAGTGTCCCATACTTCTACCAATACACTTGGTGGCGAGGGTCTAATGATGGATTCAGGAGGTGGACAGTGGAACTCTTCAACTGGTACTAGTAACCCTCTCGAATTTGGGCTCATTTGGTTGGTTTGGACGAGTGTCCCATACTTCTACACTTGGTGACGAGGATCTGATTATGGAGGCAGGAGGTGGACTGTTGAACTTAAATAAAACAAAAATTATGATCAGGATATTTGTTTGAATCCACCCAAGTTAAGGTTTCTGTATTGTCCCGAGAACTGTGTGGCGTTAGGGTGGCTAAAAATGATACGTGGTTAGCGATACACCACCCAAGTCAACGTTTGAAACGTGCCGAGGACTGTGGCATTAGGGTGGATAAAATTATACGTCGTTAACGTTTCAACTTCAAGGCTGGGCACACCTTGTTGTATGAGAGCCTTGCCCCTCTACATGGACCTCTGGGGGGGGGGGTCGACTGTTATTAGTCTAGTACTCGTGGGAACAACATGAAAGAAAAAAATTATAAAAAAAATCAAACTAAAAACGAGTAAATAAAAAAATAGGTAAAAAAACTTTTAAGTTAAACGGTTTTATTAAAAAAAAACAGCTGCACAAAAAACTAGAAAAAAAAAATCAGCTATACAAAAACTAGGAAATAATAAGGACACAAACCTTGGCCTTTTTAAGATTTTACGTCTGGGTAAGAAATTGTGCAATACTAGCGTGCTGTGTTCTCATGTCGGATGCCAAAGGGCACTTTGTGTCGCTGCGTCAGCGGAATAAGTAATAAATTGAGACTTTTAACAGACTAATATAAAAACGTGGGGCGTATAATAACATGCGCCCCACGTTTTTATATTAGTCTGTTAAAAGTCTCAATTTATTACTTATTCCGCTGACGCAGCGACACAAAGTGCCCTTTGGCATCCGACATGAGAACACAGCACGCTAGTATTGCACAATTTCTTACCCAGACGTAAAATCTTAAAAAGGCCAAGGTTTGTGTCCTTATTATTTCCTAGTTTTTGTATAGCTGATTTTTTTTTTCTAGTTTTTTGTGCAGCTGTTTTTTTTAATAAAACCGTTTAACTTAAAAGTTTTTTTACCTATTTTTTTTCAGTTGTAGGCTTAATAGTAAGTATATTAGTAAGTATAGTACGGGGTATGGAAACCTAAAAACGCCAATTTTATAGGTACCTAAGCACACGATAAGCACCTAATTATTATGGACGCTGCTCGGAGGAACTTACATGCCTTATTCCTTACCATGCAACCTATTCATTCGTGTTTTCCGCCCAGTTCAGTGTAGCCGACACGACCAAATGGAAGCACTGACATAGCACCTCGCTAACACTGACTGCCTAACAATAATTCAGGCTCAAGCTTACTTACAAGGTTCATGATAAATAGCACATAAAACTTCATGTCGAAGTACGAGTATGTTGATATTTGTTCGTGCACTCACACTGCTAAACCAATTTGTTTGTAATTTTCAGAAAATAAGATCATAACTCGGTGTAATTTAAGCTATATAGCATCACGTCATTATACCACACTGGGGACTGGGGGGACCAGGGGGGAAGACAGGGAAAACATTCCACTCTTTCTTACCCACCAGGTGGGACAAGCTGATGAGGATTAGTGTGTGTAACCAGGGTCACTTTTTTGTAACATCACGCTACCTCATATAGGGACTGAGTCGTTGCTGAGTGGACTCGTTGCGTATGATTATTGGCTAAAGTTTCTGAATTTTCAAGCAACCGTTAATCGGACAAAGTTCGGCGACAAAACTGCAGTTTTTTAAACGAAATATTTGTTAAATATATTTTTGAATTAACAATACGAATTATGATATTTGATTTCTTTAAAAAACAAAATATAGTTTGGTTCACATTTTGTGTTACCCTGTACTTTACTAATGACTATTAGACAAACTTATCTTTGTTCTGCCTTCGGGAAAAAAATCAGCGTAGTTTGGAGTCAGTAGGAGCCAGTATCATCATAATCAGTTTAGTAGTTCCGGAGGCATATATCCAAACTCCACTAGGCGAATTATGCTGATTAGTCGATGCCAGTTTGGCGGAAAATTTAAATTTCGTCTGGCTCCACCTCCGGCACTCCCAGCGAACCTAGTGAATCCGATATTCGTTAGGTCGTTTATGTGATTTGGTGGCTCTAGGGCTTTATTTTTTCGATCTCGACCATAGTTTCGAGTCCCGTTGCCAAAATATATATATATATATTTTTTTTGTGAACCAATGTTAGGGTGTTAAAATTAGGTTAAGGTTATTTTTTTATAACCACCCAAAAAAACTTTATTTTCGAAAATATTATCGAAAATATTTATATTTCTTCCTTTTTTTTTGTTATGTTATGTTAGGGTGTTAAAATTAGGAGGTTTTTTTTTTATAAATACCTAAAAAAACTTTATTTTCGAAAATACTTCCGAAATTTAAATTTTCCCGCAAAACTGAGAACGACCAATCAGAGCAACTCGCGTAGTGGATTTTGGAAATATGCGATCCGGAGATATCCGCGTGTGACCGACAGACAGACAGACAACGAGCGATCCCATGAGGGTCCCTTTTTCGCAATTTTGCGATGGGACCCTAAAAATTATCTATAGAACATCACAAAGGAATTTCCCAGTTTCATCATTTTCAGGCATGTCTCACTCTACAACAAAACGTTTTTCAGATTGGAATAATAAAACAGAGGTTAATTCGCCCGTGCGCGCCGCGCCGCCCGGCCGCCATCTTGAAATTTTGATCGAGTTAAAGATGAGATAGCTGTCAGATTTGTGTCTCGACGCGGCGAGGGGGAGGGGGGGGGGGGGGGGGGGGGCGGCGGCGCGCGGGGGAGGAACGAGGGGGTCATCAGGGGAAGGGGAGTAGGTACGTAATCGCATTACGAAATGGATATTACTCTGCTCTGGGGTGCCATTATTAAGTGTTAGAGTCGAGATTTTGAGCAGTTATTTATCTCTAAAAGCTGACTCGGCATAGCCATGTTCATTCATTCAATGTAGGTACCGAATGTGATTTGATTTGATTTAATTAAGCGGGCAAGGCCACTTCGTGCTTTCGTAACAGCTTTTTGGCATGGAAGTAGTTTTTATTTTATGAAAAATACCATAATTTCCTTACTAGTTACACTTACACTTACAGTTACTACTTGCAGTCCTTAGTTAATAAAAGTAGATTACCTATGTAATTAATTCGTTACAAGTAACACTACCTGCATATGCCTGTATTGACACAACACTATTACACACATCTAGCTAGTCTACACTACACACACGGTATACCTATCTATTAGGTCATCATTATATTTGTCTAAATTTTGAGTTAGCTAGATCTTAATTTCTTGTTTGTTTTCTCTGTATTTTAAGTATTTATTAGGTAGCTTTTATTTTATATTTAGAATATTTATTGTCAATATTATTATAGTTTTTTGTTATCAAACCATGTTTTGTACTTAAAATTTTGGAGAGTTGACTGATCTTGAAATGTGGTAGAAAAGTCGTGCGTCGTGTTAACTCTCTGTCTAAGTACGATAAATAAATATAAAAATATTTGATCCTACTAACTAAACAATGGTCTAATCGGGGGGAGGCAAAATATGGACAGGCTTCATGTATGTATGACTAAATTTTTTTTAATAGTTTTGTAATTAGGTTGTGTGTCTGCTAAATAAAACAAATAAATAGGTAATAGTGAAGAGTGTAGGGATTCGCTGTTGTAGAGAAAACTCACACAACATGCAATGCAATAATTGTTAGTGACTTATATGAACTATTCATCTTTTTTTAAGTCAATGACTATTCGTGCATTAATTAAATCTATTGCATGCGTCGCCCATTTTTATTTTTATATTTGTATGGCGCTAGGAGAATTTATTTTATACTTTTTAGTAAATTTTCAAGAGGTTGCTATTAAAAAAAAATACATAGAAAAAGAATGAGGGTATGAAAATAATATGGTATGAATAACAATAATTACGGTACGTCTGTCAATGATACCACCGATATTGCCTCTGATACGTTAATTATTAGGCCATCTGTATAAATACCGCTGCATTCGTTCCACGCAGGGCATTCCGCATCGTGACGGCGAGCGCACAGCATGTCCGACTGCAAGCAAATCGAGAACTCGACTCTCTCGAAGATTTTCAAGACTAAGCATAAGAGAATGTCAAGAAAGAAGTTGAAATTGTCTACGAAAGATGTGAATTGGAGCGAACTGTCGCGGACTAAGCGGCGTACGAAGCTGTTAAAGTTGTCTGTTGAGAAGTTCAAGAGTATGAACCGCAAGAAAGTCAGATGGAATTGTCTGAAGGAAACAGTCTGTGTCAAGAATTTGATCAACTGCTTGAGGAATGAGAAGAGAGCGGCTCGTCTGTGGAGACTTGGAATAGCTTGACATGAAAGGCCCTTTTAAGGGCCACATATTTTCTGAAATTTCTTTCAAGTTTAACGTTTCATGGTTACATTGGTAAAACCAGTTTCCCTTCCAATGAGTTGTTTTATGAAAATATAAAAACCGGCTTCAAAAATGTATGAAATAAAAAAAATTTAACCCTAGAGTTGAAGGCGGTCGGTTATTTTTGCTTGCTTTAGCACCACCTTTATTTCATACATTTTTGAAGGCGGTTTTTATATTTTTTTAAATAATGTTGTATTTCAAAGTTTTTTTTAGTAATTTTTTGCTATTAAATGTACTCGGCGGAATCGCTCGGCCTTCGACCTCGCGATTCCGCCTCGCTTTCCAATCCGATCTTGAAAAATAAAAAAAGAATTTTCAAAATCGGTTCACCCAGTCGAAAGTTCTCAGGTAACAAACATAAAAAAAAAATAAAAATAATGCAGTCGAATTGAGCACCTCCTCCTTTTTTGAAGTCGGTTAAAAACTGACATAATTGGCTGTGTCACTACAGCCGTGATGTCAGCCCATGGCAACTTGGTGAACTAGGTGCCATGTTAGTGCTTCCCCTTGGTTGTGCCGGCTGCACTGAACTGTACGGAAAACACAGGCTATTTTCATAGCCGTTTCGACCAATATTCATTCAGAGCGGTGGTATCAATCCGGATGGGATAAACCCTGCAATCTAGTAAGGCAAGAGAAGGAACCTACAGCTTTACGTGGAATACGAACCACGGTCAACCTCAACGGCCGAACGGTTGGTCACACCGAATGACGTCACACACTAATGTGGTCAACACAGCTAGGCCAAATGTCATTCTTACGCGATGAATCATCAATTATTCCCAAAAACAAGCCTTTTAATCTGCATTTTCTGGTATGATTCATCGAAATTACCACAATCCGCTGCGACGAGTCGTCAGCACAGCTAGGTATCGCGTCGTCTTTTATCAGGTACTTAAAAAA
This sequence comes from Nematopogon swammerdamellus, assembly GCA_946902875.1. Taxonomy (NCBI): domain Eukaryota; kingdom Metazoa; phylum Arthropoda; class Insecta; order Lepidoptera; family Adelidae; genus Nematopogon; species Nematopogon swammerdamellus. The sequence continues at coordinate 698,329 of OX336355.1, read as the reverse complement.
ATTCGGAATGAACGAACACCTCCCAAGGGCGTAGCCAGGATTTTGTTCAGATGGGGGCAGATAAGGGAAAACTAATTTTTTTTTTTTTTTGGTTGTTTTATCCCTTTTTTTGGGATAGGCAAAGGTATTAAACCATGCAGCCTTGTCTGTTGTTATTCTTTAAATTATTTATATATCGCCAATTGTTGAAATAATGAAATCGTAAATGGATGGAAAACAGTCTGTGTTGGCAAGTAAATCTTGAGTGACGCGCGGCATATTGTCAGGTGTTTTATAAATTTTCATTAATCTATCTATTAGCGAAAGTCGTTGAAGGTCAAAAGTCGGGCATTCAAAAAACAAGTGATCCAGAGTCTCATTCATATTATCTCCTTGATTTTGTACGTCGACATCATTAGAACAGTGTGGGCAGACGGCAGAGTTAATAATATTCATGCGATGAAGATGGGCGCCAAAGCGACAGTGGCCAAATCTAAGACGACATATTATGGTGTAAAATTTTCTTTTCTTCGGAAGATATTTGGAAAACCAAGTTTTTTCTATAGTGTTGTGGCAAACAGTTGCATACCAGCGTCCAGTTACTGCGTTTCTCCAAAAATCTGTCCATTCTTGAAAAATTTTACTTTACTACCTAATGGAAACAAACTTCAAATGTCAAACTTTGTAAAAGTGTGACATTGTTTATAATTTTGTGTGTTCAATAAAAATTTTGAATTTTGAATTTTGAAATTTTTTTATTTTATTAAGTTCTGTATCAGTATCACAATCAGGTAGTCAATAATCTTGGTAGATCGAGGTATTCTCTTGTCATTCCATAGTTTATACCATTGTTCGGCTCAATTCTAAATGGTAGTATCGGCAGAAAGTGTGTGATTTTTAGGGTTCCGTATCCGGTACGGGACCCTATTACTAAGCCTACACCGTCTGTCTGTCTGTCTGTCCTCTCCGTCTGTCCGAGGGCTATATCTTATGAACCGTATCACTCCGAGCACTTTCCCACGCCCACGGGCAGCGGCCATGCCTTGACACCTCCTAGCTATAATACCACTTAGGGCGGCAATATACAAGCCGTTTTCACCCGGGCCGGTCCGGTCCGGTGGTCCGGTTCGGTAAGAAAAGTCTACACTACACGTGCAGTTTGCATTCGTTTGTTTCTGCTGTGTCTGGCTCGGACGGATCGACGGCGACGCACACCGGTAGCTTGCCGGAACGGTAAGGGTGAAAACGGATGTATATGACGATACGATAGGACTTTTGCATTGCATTCTGACCGTCTGTTTTTATTCATTCTTTTCTTACCAAACAGGACAGGACCGGGCCCATTGACTTATAATAACGTAAGGAAAGACATGCCCATACAAACTCAATAAAATATGTCCTCATTATCAATGACGTATCATGTATTCTACTAGACCTCTTACCCGGGCAACAGCCTTCGCTCCTTCGCGGTGGAGTAACCATTACGCGGAGGGACCCTCTTGAGACTAGTAGCTCGCGAGCGACCGAACGCGGCGGACGCGCCGTCCGCGCGCTCGCTGCCGTCCGTCTGCGGCTCGCATCGCGCCAGTCATTATGCCCGGTTGTGTGTTGCGATATTGCAAAAATCATACCAAAAATATTGGGAAAAGTGATGGCATCTCATTTCATAGGTAAGTATCACTTCATTGTGATCTTAATATATAAGGTCTTTCAAAATTAGTTAATAGTACGCTAAGGGGGGGGTTCTGCATCATATAGGGAGTAAAACCTATATAATTTTTTTTGGACCTTGGGCTTTTTTATGAAAAATGTTTTTTATGTATGAAAATGTATGTATGTAAAAAAATATGTGGTTGATTTTTATAGCCTAATCGATTCATTTTCATAACAGTAACAAAAGAGTCTTCATTACCATTTTGATGTAACACGTGTAAGTTGGTAAAAAAAATCAAATTCTTTCTATTCCATACTAATAAAACTAAAATTGTGGTTTTCACAATTTCTGAAAGAAAGAGATCTATGTGTTGGAAGACTTTTTTGTTCCTGGCATGAAACTGAAACGATTAAGAAAAGAATTTTTTTTTACATTTTACATTATTATAATTTTTTTTTTTGTAAACAAAAATCTTTGTTCCTCAAAAGTGATTTATTTACGATACAGAACCCCCCCTTAGCGTACTATTAACTAATTTTGAAAGAACTTATATATAATATCTTGTTTTCCATGTGCTTAGAAATATTTGGTTCAACTGGCCAATTAGGGCTGTCACAACGCTACTTCAATTTGAAAATTTTGTACATTTTATGTATTGACCTCGCATTGCAATAACATAAGCATTATTTAATTAAACAAATAAATTGAACGCGCTCATTAGGGCTGCCACGTATGAATGATTAGAAATAGAGTTCTGGGATATCATGTATGAAAGTAAATAAATATGTATTAAACCACGTTAAAATATGAGAGTGAATTGACCGCTAATTAGGGTTGTCGCTATTCTTTTAATTTTTTTAAATTAGTAAGTAACTGAGAAATTTTCAAGAAAAAAATTTTTTTTACAAAGTTTCCACATCCTACTAAGGGATCAATACGAGAAAGATGGATAAAAATAGTCCAAGATGATACATTGTTTAAGGGAAAGTGAAAATTTAAATTTGTGTAAAGTGAAATTTAAATTATTTTGTTTAAGTACGGAGGAAGAGTTATTTTAGTTGTGTTTGTGTGTGTAGTCCAAAGTATACCTAATGGTTTTTTTAGTTATATATATATAATTTTTTTTAAATAAATGCTGCACTCTTTATTTTATGTATGTTTGGTTTGGAGATTTTAAGTTTGGTCCAAGGCCAAGACCGCAGTTATGAATTCTTTATTATTAAGTTTAGTTTTTTAGATATTATTCTAGTTATTAAGTGTAGGTATTATTATTATTTTTTTTTTTTTTTTATGGAACCTGACACGGTTGGCTACATCACCTACAACATCCGTGATGTCAGCCCATAACACAGGGTGAACTAGGTGCCATGTCAGTGCTTCCTTTCATTTCATGTCGGCTACACTAAACTGGACGGAAAACACGAACTATTTACCTACATAGCCGTTTCGACCGACGCGACGTTTCGTTCAGTGCGGTGGTACCAACCCGGCCGGGATAAACCCTACCACCTAGTAAGGTAAGAAGGGAAGGGACCTACAGTTTAACGTGGAATCCGAACCACGGTCAGCCTCCAACGGTCGAGCGGTCACCCATCCAATCACTGACCGCGCTCAGCGTTGCTTAATAACAGTTGACTAACCAACCGCGCCACTGAGCTACCGAGGCTGACGAATTTTCTTATCCCTTAGTCGACTTTTACGACATGCGACGGGGAGAGATGCAGTGGGGCTATTCTTTTTAAGTACCGACCCCACACGGTACACGGTAGGTATTATAAGAATACAAAACGGCTTTACTCGCGGTCGAAATACGAGCTGTGTGGCTCGACGTTTCGGGCCAAACGTATGGCCCATCATCATGAGCACTCTGGCCGAAATGTCGAGCCACACAGCTCGTATTTCGATAGCGAGTAAAGCCGTTGTTACTTCTTAAAATGTCAAATAACCACGGTAATTTAAAAACCCATATAAGTTTAGGTATGTATTTCAAGTTATTATAGTTCTGTATTTTAAGTTTAAATACATAATAAAAACGTTTTTTTCGATGAAATTCACTATCTGTTTTCTTCTATAATCCTTTAAAACGTCCCACTGCTAGGCACGGACTCTGCCCACTGACATAGGAGGTATTGTTTTTATTGTTGTTGTTTTATTGTTTATTGAGTATTCTTATGGCAGTCATATTGCACTCGAACTTGTCACAATTTGTTATATCCGGTTCGATTACTCGTACATGGTGACCAGTGGAAATCAGAAGCAGTTTACACAAAAATACCTTTCATAGACCAGTGTGCACTAGTTACCTAACTTTATTTTTCTTCATCGGAGCGATCGTACCTATTCGTTATGAAATGCACGTATATCAATCCTTATCAAGGAAATAAATAAGTACATTAGTTAGTGCCCGGGATTTGAACCCGCAACTTCTGCATTGAGAAGCGTTACCACTAGACTACGGGCACAATTAACCATAATACCTACTCGTAAAATAATAAATCGAAAAATATATTTTTGGTAGACTAAGTGACAACCCTACGTATTCCAATGCACGTGTTGACTGACCGGCCGGACCGGCCGGGCCGCTAGCCGCTGGTCGCTCGCTAGCTAGCCCCTCTCCCGCTCGCTTCCCGCCCCGCGCGGCTCTGCGTTCCGCCACCCCGCTACCTTACCTCATACCTCAGCTATTGGCCGTCATTTCTCTGTATTCTTTCTTCGTAGTGCTCACTCTATACATAAAATCTCTTTGCTCATTATAGTGGAAACTGAATATAATAGAGTCGCTCGTAGAGCTCCGTAGCCACGGCTTGCATCCGCCGGGCGGCTCGCTTGGAGACTTGTCTTCCGCCGCCGCCGCGCCGGCGGCGGTATTACCGTTTTTATTTTATTTTATTTTGTATATTATTTTAGTAGGTTTAACATATTATGTAAAATTAGACGTGAAATAAAGGAAATAAAAATAATAATAAAATAATAAAAAAGAAGAAGTTGTCAGAAAAAAATAGAAGTTGTCAAAGTGACAAGTCGCAAATTTTTTTTCTCCCAATGAAAAAAATTTTAAACCGAGTTCTGAGGTCAAAGAAGCCCGATTTCGCGTGTATGCGCGGCCCCACCACCACCGGCGCAGCATCTCGCATGGTGTGCAACACCATCAGCGCCGCCGCTCGGCACTCCCGGAATATGGTGACGACTTGTCAAAGACAGCACGGCAGAAGACAGGGACACGACCGGCGTCCCCGCCCCGGGCTAGAGGAGGGCGCGGTGAGGGCGCACCGCAGCTTGCGTGGAGTCTGCCGCGCCAGCAGCGCGCCGCCGCCCCGCACGATTACGCCGCCATCCTCGCTTACACCGACGACGACGTTGACGTCTCCCTGTGTCTCGCTCACCTGCCACTTCTTACACGACTGCGCACACCCACCACCAAGGTTCGCCGAACAACATCGCGCTCCCGCCACAAGACCTACGACGGGACGACGATGTCCGCCACATCAACCGGCCTGCTTGGGGCTATCGGGGCTCCGTGCTCTGACTACAGCCCCCGCTACCGGCGTGGCGGTACGGTGCGCAACGGCGGCGCACGCACGAGGATCAAAATCCATGAAAGGACTGCGTGTCGTCGCCCCGCAGCCGGTGGATACGGAGCTGTCCGAGATGGGGGTGGTGGTGGCCTACGTGTCTAGTACCACAGAATAGAAAAGAGTACTCCGTCTAGTACCACCACCTATCGCTCGTAGCTTGCCTCGCGTCGTCTCGGAGAGCTCCGTAGCCACGGCCTGCACCCGCTGGCGTGCTTGGAGGTCCGCCTCCCGCCGCCGGCGAGAATACCGTTTTTTGTTTTTGTCTGTTTGTATTAATTTTGTATAGGTATTTTATTTTATAATTATATAAAATTAATGTAAATATGTAACAAAAAGCGTGAAAATAAAGATATAAAATAATAAAATAATCTATACATATAATAAAATCGTAGAGGTAAGAAAGTCTGTACATTGAATGTATTCGGAAAAAAACTAACCAGGGTGGCTTAAAATGAGATACTGAACATGTTAGAACAGTTTTTAAAATTTTTGTTTGTTTGTTTGTTTGTCTGTACGCGCATCACGCAAAAACCACTGAACGGAATTAGACGAAACTTTGTATAGTGGCAGTTTATATGCCGGGTTAACATAATACGTAAAAAAAATAACAAAAATAAAAAAAAAATTTACAATTATAAACATTATTGCGCGTTTAAAATCACGTAGTCCAAAGTGCATAATTATATCTTGAGAACTGTCAGCAAATACAATTTGAATAAAATATTCATTCGAAATTTAAAAATAAGTAGATACAACGAAAATGACAGTTCTTCTTTTTTATAACTTGAACACAATAGTCTATACATATCTATTCTTTCTATACATATCATAAAATCGTAAATGCAAAAATGTCTATTTGTAAGCGCATCTCGCAAAAACCACTGAACGGAATTTGACGAAACTTTTTATAGTGACAGTGTATATCCCGGATGAACATAATAATTAAAAAATATAATAAAAATCACGTAATCCAAAGTAAAGGTAAAAAACTATTTTAAATGTCATGTTGACAACGGAGAACTGTCATCTCGACGTGAGCTGGCCGGTGACAAATTGTTTGATAAATAAAAATAATAATTGAAAGTCGAAGTTATGTCACAGCATATATATATATGCTGTGGTTATTTCGCTGTCATTGGTGCAATAAAATTTATATATCTGTTGCCCGCGGCTTCGCTCGCGTGAAATTCGTATTTAAAAAAAAGAAAGTAAGTAACTAAAGGCGGGCCCGAAGGCGGATCTGCGCTCACGTAAACGATATTCTTTCTCGATGAAAGTAACTAAGGGCGAGGCGGAAGGCGGAGCTGAGTTCAGGAAGAAGAAAAACATCTTTGAAGAAAGTAAGTAACTAAGGGCGAGGCCGAAGGCCGAGCTCTATTCTGGAAGACCATAAACCTTCTCGAAGAAAGTAAGTAACTATGGGCGAGGCCGCAGGCCGAGCTGCGTTCAGGAAGAAGCTAAACCATCTTGAAGAAAGTAAGTAACTAAGGCGAGGCCGAAGGCCGAGCTACGTTCGGATAATTGAAAAACCATCTCGAAGAAAGCAAGTAACTAAGGGCGAGGCCGAAGGCCGAGCTGCGTTCAGGAAGAAGCTAAACCATCTTGAAGAAAGTAAGCAACTAAGGCGAGGCCGAAGGCCGAGCTACGTTCTGACAAATGATAAACCATCTCGAAGAAAGCAAGCAACTAAGGGCGAGGCCGAAGGCCGAGCTGCGTTCAGGAAGAAGCTAAACCATCTCGAATAAAGTTAATTAATATTAAAATTGAGTTAATTTAATTTAAATTTTATTATAAAGTCCACGCTTCTAACGGCAAATATACCGTGCATCCTAGAACCTCGCGGTTATTCCCGGCTGGATGGAAAGAGGCCCGATGCTATCACCTTAGTGCCATGGACTAAGGGTAGTTCTTTGATGTGGGACGCCACTTTTGTTCTCATTGGCTCCAAGTCACGTTAGGACATCTTCAAGAGCGGCTGGCGCGGCCGAGGCTGGGGCGGAGAGCCTCAAACGCAGCAAATATAGAAATATAATTCAAGATTTCGAATCTGTTGCGTTTGCGGTTGAAACCCTCGGTCCGTGGAGCAGTGAAGCCAAAAGAGGCTTGAGCTGGTTGACGCAACTGGTGTCCCGTCATCAAGGGCTTATGTACTTGATTCAAAGGGTAAGCCTTGCCATCCAGCGGGGTAATGCCGCAAGTGCTCTAAGAACATTTGAAAATGCCCGTTTTGATAGTTATTTTAATGTTTGTTAGGTAGGTTTAATTCTTTAGTTATTAATATTACTTTTGTATTTTTATGAAATAAATAGATTGAGTAAACCATATTATATTCTATCGAAGAAAGGAAGTCTTTAAGGGCGAGGCCCGAAGGCGGAAGAGGGTTTTTGGTTTACCTGAACGGAGCTCGGCCTTCGGCCTCGCACTTAGTTCCTTCCTTTCTTCCAGAAGGTTTAACGTCTTCCTGAACGCAGCTCGGCCTTCGGCCTCGCCCTTACTTACTTCCTTTATTTGAGAAAGATTTATCGTTTACCTGAAAGCAGCTCGGCCTTCGGCCTCGCCCTTAGTTACTTACATTCTTCTTTGGAATACGAATTTCACGCGAGCGGAGCCGCGGGCTCAGCTAGTAATAAATAATAACTCTTGTATTTGATTAACTCTTGATTTTGTATTAATTTTAGATTTAGGTTTTATTTGTAAAATTAATATAAAAAAAGAAAAAATGTGTAAATAAACGAATAATAACTTATATTAATATATTTATACATTTTCTTTTTTATATTAATTTTACATATAAAACTGGGGCAGCCGGGGCTGCCGCGAACAGGGCAGAGGACCTCAAACGCAATAAATACGGTGATCTTGCAGACAGTTTTCACTTTGTTGCTTTTGCAGTAGAGACGCTCGGTCCGTGGAGTTCTGGTGCCAGGAGTTTCCTGAAGAAACTCGGGAAGCTTCTAGTCGATGTAACTGGTGTCCCGCAATCGAAGGCTTACTTCATCCAACGAGTTAGCCTTGCCATCCAGCGGGGAAATGCCGCAAGTGTGCTAGGTACTTTTACCTTAGATTCATTTGATAACAATTTTAATATTGTTTAGTTTGAGTTTTCATTATGTTACGTTAATTATATTTTTTAAATACCAAAGTATTAAAATTTTATACAAAATAACAAAATGGAGTTTCCACCACCGGCGGCGGGACGAACCCAGGCTACCGATGGTCGGAGACCGGCTACCGACCCAGGCTACCGATGGACCGAGAGAGAGAAACCTCCGGACAATTCGAGAGGTGTCGAGCAAGACCGCCTTCTGCATCTGACCCTTGATCCAACCAAGTCGCTCTAGCGAGAGCCTCTTGAGATGATGGTCGAGGCTCTACGCTATCAGCCCATGCGCAGACACATGGCGCAGACACGACTATGAGCACAACGATCGTCGAGTCCACGGGCCACATGTCGGTAACCTCGTGAGACAGATCGATGTATTTTAACATTTTTCTTGTGAAAGCAGAAAAAGACAAGATGTTAAAATACATCGATCTGTCTCACGAGGTTACCGACATGTGGCCCGTGGACGATCGTCGAGATCGTTGTGCCCATAGTCGTGTCTGCGCCATGTGTCTGCGCATGGGCTGATAGCGTAGAGCCTCGACCATCATCCCAATCACCATCCCAAAGCAATGATACGCTGACTGATATGATCCGATCACCGGTCATAATATTATACGCTCAACAATAGATTTTCGCAATAGTAGTTTCATCGTACTTTTTGGCGATTTCTGTATGCACTTTCCGTGATTTCATCGTATTTTATAATGAACAGTTTTCTCAGTGTATGCGGCCATCTTACGTCTCGCACACTCTCATGATGTTCGTCATTCATGCTCGCTCGCTCGTCTCGGTTACAGGTACTACGCGCTTGACAATTTTGAGTACATGGCCCGGGTACGTGCGTCTCGGGCGACCCTTCCCGACTCTACCACTCACATTGCATTTTAATATTCCACCAAATTGAGCATGGAGCGTTTTTAGGGTTCCGTATCCGTCGTACGGGACCCTATTACTAAGCCTACGCCGTCTGTCTGTCTGTCGGTCTGTCCGTAGCCGATATAACAACAAATAATAAAAATAAGAAAAAGTAAAAAATTCACGGGGGTTCCCATAGAAGAAACCAAAAAGTGTATGCGAGCGCGCCATCTACCGAATAGATTATGAAGCATGACATGAACTAATATGAAGGATTTCATAAAACGCCATCTAGATGGCGTGAGTAGCGCTGGCCGTGATATGGCGATACGGGACCCTCGGTGCGCGAGTTTGACTCGCACTTGACCGGTTTTTTTCCTCTTCCCCAAACACAATGCAAAAGTTTTCCGCAAAATAACAAAGCTGCATTCATAAAGAAATCAATCACTGACGACGTAGCGAGCGAGCGAGCGAGCCCGCGGACGGAGCTGAGCGACGCGACGAGCGCCACTAGAGCATAGCGAAAAGAATAATGAAGCAAGTTATTTGTAAGTTAAGACTATTAAGTCAACAGTCAGCTGAATTAATTTGAGAAGTTCCGGAGAGTTCTCCTCCCAGTCGGCCTAGTGCGCACTCTGTCGGTATTGCTATGGCTTCGGAGAAACTTCAAAACTAATAGTTTATGTAATTATTAATCAAGCATGTTAGGTAAAGAAAGGTCCTACCCTACACCCCACGGAGGTGGTCAATACGAATTCGTGTATAGCACAAATTCGATACAGTGCAACGATGTACATACATACATACATATCGCACACGCTGAATCCCGACAATCGGGGTAAGCAGAGTAATCGGTGTTGTGCTGCAAGAACTCTGGTAAATTACAGCACAACACCGACCAACACGTTTAGCAAAGTATTCGAACAAGATTCAATCGATCAAGCAGCAAGTAAGGCACGAAGACCCATCTGCTACATGACTCGGTGGAAGTACCGTGCCAAGGTGATGTATTGGGTAATATTGAAGGCAATAAGGAAATAAATGGATTAAACAATAAAATTGCTCCAGTCCAGCAGGTCTATTCTTGGAAATTCTGACAGCAGAATCAGCGCTGTTGTGGCGCTGAGAGCCGCTTTGGAAGTGGTTCTCAGCGCCACAACAGCGCTGATTCCGCTGTCAGAATTTTACAAGAATAGACCTGCAGTACTGTGGTACTAACCCAGTCGGCTGCAAATTGAGCCTACCACCTAGTAAGGAGCCAGGAAAGAGGCCTGCAGTTTTAAACCGGTTCCGAAAGGTGAAGCAGCTAGGTGTCCCGCGATCTAGAATCACTGCAACTCCGCAGGGATGTCGGCTCCCTAAGTGTGTTATATCGTTTATTTCATGGGCAGTGCTCGGAGGAGCTGTTTAACGCGATCCCGCCGTCCCCTTTCCAACTCCGCACCACGCGCACTGATCAGGGTTTACATCCCTACACCCTACACGCTGGACTTAACGCGGTTGCGTACTAACCGGTTCTGCAGATCATTTCTGTAGAGAAATGAACTGCAGATCATTTCTGTAGAGAAACCGGTAAACTCTGGAACGCTCTCGCTGCACATATATTTTCCCCCAAGTACAGTTTCGGGTCCTTCAAGAGGGGGGTCAATAGGCACCTGTCCTACGACCGAATGTTCATGGGCGTCGTTAGACACCTCATGGGTGGCTCGGTCGACGCCACATGTCGCGCTTTCTATTAAAAGAAAAGTATTTTTAATGACAAATATTCTTTGGTGCACAGCGGAATGCGACGCTGTGTTCTCCTCTAGTCCAGCATAGCCAGCAATCCAAAGGCAAGTCTCCGGCATGGCACCTTCTCGGGGGTGATATTGGCTTGTCGAAGCACGTGCCTGGTCCCTCTAACTCGGCCATACCATACCGAATCGCATAAAAAAACTCACACAGAAAGGTTTACGTGCTTGAGATTATTTTACATTATATGTATGTAAATAGGTTATTTATTATTATTTCTTGTAACGTAAAATTGCTCATTTGTAAAAGCAAAAAGTAAAAAAAAGTTTTTATTAGTTGTACACTGTATACGTATACAGGGTGTCCCAAAACTCAACGTCAAGTGGAAACCAGGGAGTAGGCCAGTTTATGACTAGCCAGGGAAAAACAAGAAAAAAAAATCTGATCATGATCATTTTTTTTAGAAAAAAAAAAACGGAATATTTTTCTTTGTAAAACTACAGGTTGGGATACTGATCAATAGCAGAGTTATTTAGGCTACCAATAAAAAACAATTACAATTATATTTGCAAATTAGTACCTAAAAATGTTGTACGAGAAATTTTCAACGGTTTTCAAAAAATACTCATGTCATAAAAAACTAATTTGTTTTTTATGATTCATTTTTTATGAGTCATTTATGACTCAGATTTTTTTTCTTATTTTTCCCTGGGTAGTCATAAACTGGCCTACTCCCTGTTTCCCGCTTGACGTTGAGTTTTGGGACACCCTGTACACAACTGTATTCAACAATTACAATAATGATGTGAGCTGCTCGCACTTAAGTGTATTTCGTTAGTGACTGATGATGAGTGTTGCTTGAGTCCCTGCACCCCTTTTAAGGGTGCACGCACTGGATGTATATCGTACATTATGTATAGCCAGTGTGAGTACTTACGCGAAAGGTTACAACGAAATTCAGATAATTAAATTTGTCATTCCTTTGAATTAAATAAACTTAAACTGTACTTGTGATTTCATCGAATTAAATAAAATTTAAAATGTTTTGCAATTAGCAATTTCGTCAAGCAGGATTAAATCTTATGATATTTAGGACTTATTTATTACATTTCTTTGTTGTTGTTGTTGTTTGCTGCCCAGCCTCTTGGGAAGGCGGGTGGGCCATTCTCCGCACTGAGACCTCAAGACGGTCCGTTGTACGTTGGCGCTCGGGTAGTGCTACTCCAGCCACCCGAGCTCTTTCATGAAGTGGAGCACTCTTCTTGGACGCTTCCACACTCCATGGGCAGTTCCCACGTTCCCAAGAAACTGCAGTCGTACTTCTGCCACCACCGGGCACTCCAGGAGCACGTGGGTGGCTGATTCGTCCTCCGCCATGCAGCCTCTGCACAGGGGACTGTCGGTGACACCTATTGTAAACAAGTGTCTGTTAAGTGGGCAATGACCCGTAAGCAGTGGCGGCTGGTGACTTCAGTGACCGGTAGTGCGCTAACTACCTACAAAGGTACAATTTCCCAACACATTCCCGTCATGTTATTTTAAGATCGGGACTTCCGAATTTTTTAAACTCCTACGTTTTATTATGTACGTACCTAGTATGAATATTCTCATGACATTCAATGAGTTGCAAAAAACAAGAAAAAAAATCCAAACAAGTTTTTTAACTCATTTTTAGTACCTTTATGAACACACCCATAGACCACAACACTAACTGCAGCTTTCAAAAAGAAAACAGTAGTAATGTCCCAAAAATACTTCAAAAAATATATAAAAATAAAAGCATTTGAAAAGTAGGAATGAAGCCGGGATCACCTGATTGTAAAGCCTTACCTTTAACCAACGCTTAGGTAAATATCGGCACCACTTAATTCCAGTATCACGTGACAGAAAGCACAAAACCTAACCATACCCCATTTTAAATATTCGCGCGCTAACTGATACGTGACATCACATGACAGCGCGCTGACTCTAGGCAGACGGACTCGTGCAAAACGAATCGCTCGCGACATGTCGCACGCGCGGCTATTCACGATATAACGTCCTTGTTTGGCGCTCGTGCCCCGCACGCAGAACTCCATTTCGGCCCATACTGTTTCTATGAAGTATCTTTTGTCTCACGCGCCAGCGGTGTTTTGCCGATCCCATACATTCAGTATGGAGACCCGCGTGCGTTACTCGATTCCGCACGGGGCGCGCGTTTAAACGCAAAAAAGTGCCTTGTGATCTATAAAATAAGGTCGAATTCATATTCGTATTTATTTGGAGTACGATCATTATGGTTTTAATGTAGGTATGTTGTAAGATATTATTTATTTTGAGTGAAGTGAAGACTTCTCGTGGTATGGTAGTGCGGCGCACGAGCGCACTTTAGGACCAGCCGCCAGTGCCCGTAAGAAGTCCTACCGCCATACGCAGTTGACCATTTGTTGTACATTTCTTTGTAATAAACAATTATGCTAATTGTTGTTAATTTTATTTTGATATATTATTTAAGTGTCGAAATTGACGATGGCACTATACACTTATGTATTGAATTAGAACTGGTGGATTTTTCGTTTGTCCAAGCGTAGGTTACCTACCTATGGATGAAACTGTACAATAAACAATAACCCCTGCTATCAATTTAGTTTGTTTAATTTTTGTTTTTTTAAATTGTACCTATAACTTTTTTTTAAGATTCACATTGATTTTCATGAATTTTATTAAGGTTGTGCCTGAAATAGATTATTATCACTAATTAATGTCTAAAATCTCATTATGTAGTAATTAGAGTCAATTCTTCGAGAAATTATATCGTTTACATGAATCCAGCTCGACTTTCGGATTACCCTCGGTCGTTGACGTAGATAGAATACAATCTGTAATTAAAGTAAGTATCTAATATTGGGCTAATGGTATCTTTATATATATAATTTTTCTGTACGTTTGTCACCTAACTCCTCCTAAACAGCTGGACCGATTTCGATGACATTTTGTGTTGTGTGTATATTTGAGTGGGTCCCCGGATGGTTTGAAAATACAATTGAACCCGGTAGATGGCGTCGTGATAAGTCCACGCGGACGAAGTCGCGGGCACAGCTAGTAACATTATAAATTACGTAACCTACCTGAAATAGTTAATGAATACATTTCCTTGTACATAGCTCAATCGATCACCTTTACGGTTTCTTCAACTAAAAGCAAGCTATTAATAAAATATTTGCGGAAGGCGCGAGCGCGGTACTACCTCCACAGATAATGAAAGGTGCTACGGAGCCCTAGCAATTTCCCCGTTAAAATTATGCGATACCGGCCATCTGGCGGGCATGATTGATAGCTCCGGGATTTGAATCCTTAATTTTTTTATTAAGTATAAATAAAAAACTGCGAGTGAAAAGTTCGAATTGGGGAAATTTGTGTTTGTAATTTTGCAGCCAAATTGATTTCGCGATTACTTCAGAATGTTCTGAATTACGTTGACCTAATTGCTGGCGGTATCGCCGTGTGGCGGCATTTTATGAATTATTGTGATTTTGGGTTGTATGAGGCTACAGGGTGGCAGACTGGAGAATTAGAGAAATGAGTATGACGTCAGTTTTAGCTGTCGCTACCGACACGCGTCAGGTGGCCATGTTGAAAGATGTAGCGGCGTACCGTAATCTGTATACCCGGAATTTGTGCCCGTAAAAAAAATACAGAAAAAATCCAGCCACGCGGCGGCCGCGGCGGCGCGGCGTAGGGAGCAGATAGGATAGCTCGGCGGATTCTACGTAAAAGTAGTGGCCGTGTTACTGATAATATATTTAAATTGTTTTTTTTTTATGGGAACTGACACGGTTGGCTACATCACCTACAACGTCCGTGATGTCAGCTCATAACACCGGGTGAACTAGGTGACATGTCAGTGCTTCCCCCTTTGATCGTGCCGGCTACACTGAACTGGTCGGAAAACACAAACTATTTACGTTTCATTCAGTGCGGTGGTACCAACCCGGGCGGGTTAAACCCTACCACCAAGTAAGATTAGGAGGGAAGGGACGTACAGTTTTACGAGGAATCCGAACCTCGGTCAGCCTCCAACGGTCAGCGGTCACCCATCCAAGTACTGACCGCACCCAGCGTTGCTTAACATTCAATAGCGACAGTTGACTGTCTGCATCACTGAGCTATCGAGGCGGACAAACCCGTCAGACGTAGATATAAATAAATTAATATATACCCGTGTATATATTAATTTATTTATATCTATTCATATAAGTAATTTTAATTAATAAGTATTCTTATTATTAATAATTTCATTTTAAATTCTCATACTCAAGTCTTTTGCTACTACCTACACATTACTAAAACATAAAAAAAAAATAAGCACTAATAACATTTACATGAGGTCCAAGGGCGGACTTATTCCTTACAGAGATTTCTTCCAGCCAACTTTTGGACGTTTAAGTGTCGATTATTATAGTGAAATGTTAGTAGGTAGGCCTACTAACATTTCACTATAATAGCTATTTTAGTTAGACAATGCAGCAGCGGTGACGTCGCTACACATTACAAGTTCGACGAAGTACACATCATATTTACCGGGAGGATTATCTATTCCACAAATCTGACTAATGAGTTTCTAACGACTTTATTTATTTTAAATATATAATTTTTCCTGTATGTATGTACGTCTATATTGTCTAACTATCTACTGTATTTTGGAAGCGACAAATTTAAATCTCGCATTAGTGTTTTTGGTTAATAAGATTTGTATTGTATTGTATATATTTAGATAGATAGATAGATAGAAAATGCTTTATTGCTCCAGTACATTAGAAAATTTACATAAGGTGCAAAGGCGGACTTAACCCTTAGAGAGATTTCTTACAGTCAACCTTTGGATGTTTGAGATTCGATAATATAGTGGAATGTAAGTAGGTAGTAGCAAACTCTCAGCAAAATTGTTAATCTTGCTCTCAAGCTGTGTTTTAGATAGACTATGGGCGGTGTTATTATGTGGCTAGTCACTAAATACTTGTAAAAATATGTTTAAAAAATACCCTGCGAAGTTTCTTGTCGGTTCTTCTTCGTGGGTGTAATCGAACCGGATAGAACAAATTGTGACAAGTCCGAGCGCAGTCTAACTGCCATATGAATGATCAATAAACAAAACAAAAGAGTTGAGCGTGAGAATTGAAGATAAAATAATAATAAGAATACTTATTAACAATACATATAAGTACATGCTATTAACATAATAGTTTAATTACATAATATTACATAATATTTAAATACAAGCCATACATGTGTTAATACATATATGTAAATTACTAAATATCCTTATCCTTCCTTACCTATAATAAAATCCAACGTCTGCTTTCTGTCTGTCTGAGTGTCTGTCTGTCCGCTTATAACTCGAGAATCACTGAACCGATTTTAATAAAACAAAATTCTACGGATTGCTTGATTCTTCCCATCAACTATAGGCTACTTACTATCACGCTAAATGGCTTATGAGGTTAGCAGTGAAGTGAAATATGAGAGCGGGCGGAGCCGCGGGCACAGCTTGTGTAGAATATTATGTACAAATAAATATATATACATACATACATACTTGTCCATCCAGGTATAAAACAAAAGTTGTTTTTTGTTTGCGGACAGCAGCGTATTTCCTTTTCCGTGTTCAATAGGAGGCAGTACTGCCTTGAAACGCGCACGGGTTTGTTAAGCTAACTCCCTTAGTACTGCCTTGAAACGCGCACGGGTTTGTTAAGCTAACTCCCTTAGTACTGCCTTGAAACGCGCACGGGTTTGTTAAGCTAACTCCCTTAGTACTGCCTTGAAACGCGCACGGGTTTGTTAAGCTAACTCCCTTAGTACTGCCTTGAAACGCGCACGGGATTGTTAAGCTAACTCCCTTAGTACTGCCTTGAAACGCGCACGGGTTTGTTAAGCTAACTCCCTTAGTACTGCCTTGAAACGCGCACGGGTTTGTTAAGCTAACTCCCTTAGTACTGCCTTGAAACGCGCACGGGTTTGTTAAGCTAACTCCCTTAGTACTGCCTTGAAACGCGCACGGGTTTGTTAAGCTAACTCCCTTTTCAAACTCGTGTTCAATTCAAGGCGTACTTCCGATAATATTTTTTTTATGTTGGTATAAAATAACCATAACCTATTTTTATTACCCTAAAAATGGTTGTCATAAGAAAGTGAAAAAAAATAATTTACTTGGTCGAACCCACGACCATGAGATCGAAAAATGTATACACCGTCCTCTACACTATACCAAAGCTCATAAGTGACCAGATCCTATTCAGTTAACAGCCAGGCCTTGATTTGAACACGAGTTTGAAAAGTTACCAAACCCGCGCGAGTTTCAAGGCAGAACTGCCTCCTATTGAACACGGAAAAGGTAATACGCGGCCGGGCAGGCCTAATGCACATAGGGCATGGCTACGGAACCTCTTTGGATGAACATCGTTCGTACTTAACAGGATTTTGTAATGTTCTGTGGTTTTGATAATTCGATTTAGCCTCTGAACCGCAGACTAGCCCAAAATAAAATTTATTCACTTGTAAAGCCTTCGACTCAAAGCTCAAAGGATGTTTGTAGATTTGTCGGAAGATTACTAATGATGTCCACATCCGACTGGAGTTTGTCAAAGAACCAATGAAAGTTAGCCAAAGTTAGATGAGATCCGCGCGGAGCTTAGTTTTCATGCAAGGGGAGTAACATGATCGTTCGACAAAATTTACAGAACATTTCATACCGGAAAGGTTGTCGACGTTACTGAAAATTAAAATAATTTTCTTCGAATTTACATAGGTAGTGATTTCGTTTCACGCACAAAAATGTATTCGTATTGTAAAGATACAAATCCGTAGGTCCTTAAGCTTACTATGTCCTACAGATAAGCCCTTTCGGATTGATAAGTACCACCTTATTTAATGAAAGTTGGCCAAAATGTTTTCTGGCCAGTTCAGAGGATAGAATGAAGCGCAATGAAGAAGTGGAAGCACTGGCAGGGCTTGTCACCGCGTGTGTGTAGTTCGCGGCACGTACATAAATAGAGCTCTCGTCGGTACATTATTATTATGTATGTATATTATGTACTGCATCTCTTCCCATGTATGTCGTAAAAGGCGACTAAGGGATATATGTATGGCGTTACAGCTCTAATTACGTGTCTCGAACTATAGCTAGTGATGTAGCCAACCGTGTCAGTTTCCATAAAAAAAAATGCTATGTATGGCGTTACAGCTCTAATTACGTGTCTCGAACTATAGCTAGTGATGTAGCCAACCGTGTCAGTTTCCATAAGAAAAAATGCTATGTATGGCGTTACAGCTCTAATTACGTGTCTCGAACTATAGCTAGTGATGTAGCCAACCGTGTCAGTTTCCATAAGAAAAAATGCTATGTATGGCGTTACAGCTCTAATTACGTGTCTCGAACTATAGCTAGTGATGTAGCCAACCGTATCAGTTTCCATAAAAAAAAATGCTATGTAATCATATGGCGTTACAGCTCTAATTACGTGTCTCGAACTATAGCTAGTGATGTAGCCAACCGTGTCAGTTTCCATAAAAAAAAATGTTATGTATGGCGTTACAGCTCTTATTACGTGTCTCGAACTATAGCTAGTGATGTAGCCAACCGTGTCAGTTTCCATAAAAAAAAATGTTATGTATGGCGTTACAGCTCTAATTACGTGTCTCGAACTATAGCTAGTGATGTAGCCAACCGTGTCAGTTTCCATAAAAAAAAATGTTATGTATGGCGTTACAGCTCTAATTACGTGTCTCGAACTATAGCTAGTGATGTAGCCAACCGTGTCAGTTTCCATAAAAAAATGCTATGTATGGCGTTACAGCTCTAATTACGTGTCTCGAACTATAGCTAGTGATGTAGCCAACCGTGTCAGTTTCCATAAAAAAATGTTATTTATGGCGTTACAGCTCTAATTACGTGTCGCTAGTGATGTAGTCAACCATGTTGGGTTACATAAAATACCCACGAGAAGATTGCTCTAATTGACCAAAAAGGAAAAAAAATAGTTTTATCTCGCTCTAATTAAGCATTTGTAGGCAGATGAAACGAAAAATGCCGCTGTGTAGAGCAGGATATTAAATGTGGAGTCGACATATAGTGTGACAGAGTGCAAATATCGTCGGGAATAGCGCGGCTCAAATATTTGTCTCTGAAGACAGATTGTGCAATTCGCCGGGCGCCGTATGGAGATGAAACTAGTGCTGCCCTCTGCTATGTCGATTGTCTTGTGTTTATTGTTGAAACTTGATCCGTCGACCTATGTATAGCATTTTGTCACTTTTATTAATTTGGCGGATTTATTTAAAATCTATCTATGTATATATTATTTTGTGAAATTAGGGCTGTTGTTCACAAGATTACTGAAAGAAGTTATATTTTATATGATAAGACCGCATTGAAATTATGCATAGCAGACAAAGTGCCAGTAAGGGTTTTTAAATGCTTACGAATAGTTTTCCATTTTCAGATTGTCCACTTTAATAGCTGGGATAACTTCGTTCCTGTTTCTCAATACTCTTGACAGCGCATCTCCACGGGGCTGACTCTTCCACACTCATAATGTCTCTCGTACATAATCGTCAGTTTCAGGTTCTAACACCGTTTCATTTTCAGGAGTACTTTGTGTTAGTAGCAGGGAACATAAAAAGTGTATGCAGTGGTGCGCTTGGTCTTATATTTTACAATCGATAAATATTTCTTCTTCGATAAAACAATACTTATCGATAAGTCTGCGCACATCCCGCGCCAGAGTTGAAGTTTGCTCAAACAGAGGCAGATGACGTCACACAAAAACATTTGAGAAGACAAAAACGCTTCAGATCCATTCCGATCGTCTCCGCTTTCCTACCGCGGACGGGACCAGGACAGTCACCATCACGATAACTGCATTTGTAATTATAAAGTATAATTATTTGAAGACGTAGAAATTCGTCTCAGATTGCGGGTTGTATGAGTGGCTATAAGGGCTGGGGGCGGGGGGGAAGGGGGGGGGGGGGGGGGGGGGGGGGTGCACACTAATAGGGTTGCCAGATGAAAATAATCCGAATATAGAGAACAAATGTGAACTTTCGGAAACAAGTATGGACACGATTCGTGACGTCTGCACTACATGCAATATTTTCCGTTAAACCTTTCACATGTGCGTTATATAAATAATAAAGAGTACAATTAATAATTTAAAAATCTTCAGTACAATTTTACGAATGATTAGTTCATCGATTTGAAAGTCCGGACAAATCTAAAGTCCGGGCGCGACCCGGACAGGAAGCTGAAAACCGGACATGTCCGGACCAATTCGGACGTCTGGCAAGCCTTGTAACAATGTAACAAAATAATGAAAACAAGCCGGGTGTGGAAAATTCTTTAATAGGGAATAAACGTACGAGATATAATAAACGACGAAAATGATAACTTAAAGACTAAAATGATGAAGAAGGTGTATGTGATGAGTTTTGACAGTCCTGCTTGGTGTTCAGTCGTGTGTTGGGTCCGTTTAGTAGGTCAGATGACGGGCGACAGGGAGCAGCTGAGAGTGCAGCGACAGCAAACACAGCCGCTGAACAGCCACTTGATGTAGACGGGGAGGGTCTTCTCCAGCACAGCGTTGATGCGCAAGTCTCAACGCCAGCGAGCAGCCAGGCGGCCTTATATATAAGTTATTCAAAAGGAAAATACTTCTGGTTTAAACGATGGCGATAGAATTAAGATAACCACGGGAACTATTATATAATGAATGAATTATATAATGGCATTTTCCATAGTGTAGATATATTTAACTCAAAATTAAGTAGTTTTAAGAAACAGTGTTTAACTTTGTGCACAGAAATTAATTTGCTCTAGGTCAACTCTAGGTGCTTAACTTTTTTTTTTGCATATATTTCACTTCTTTTTTTATTATATCCTAGTGTTGAAAACATGTTTATAGTTTCTTCTAATTGTGGAAACTTTACTGGTTTATGTTATTACTATATGTTTATTTAATTTAAGATATTTATAACTGTGTGTTTCCTTAAAATAAATTAAAAAAAAACAGGGTCGTATAAATCGAGCCAGAGCCGAAACGACTACAATCCAACAATCAGTAGATGAATTAGGTACCATTTTTTTTTGGGATTGGCTGTATGTATTCTTAATAAATAAATAAATAAATTATATCATGGCTGTCGAGAGAACCTCAACAGAGCAAAATATTCTTTTCTTTTAAAAATCATCGCGGCAAGCAAACCAGCCAGCACTATGGTAATATTGTTACAGTTTGCGCATGTATGGGTAAATTGGTGAATTGGTGAAACGTAATGGGTGGATTTGTGAGACGGGAATTATGTCAGTTTGGGTTTCAATAAAGTCGTTTCTGCGCTACCGTCGCAACTCGGAGGATAAGCTAAAATGATGATACTACGTACCGTACTCTGTGTACCAGGGAGTACACAGAATACGTAAATACGCACGACGCGTAGGGAGCAGATAAGGAATCTAATCTAGACTCCTATGACTTTGACCTACCTTATCTCTGACCTTTTAGGTATTCTGAAAGAAATTCTAATGCCCAATTATATAACAAGTTTTATACCTATTATAAGAGTTCTGTCTTGATGATTGATGATGATCTGTCTTATCTACACAATACATAATATTATATAAAGAGGTATAAAATTTGTAAGTTTGGATGTAGGAGGTAATCTCTGATAATACTCATCCGATTTCAAAAATTCTTTGACCAATATTTAAAATGGGCCTTCAGGCTAGACATAGGCTATGCGAGCGAAGCTTTACCGCGGGCAAAAGCTGGTATTAAAGAAAGAGAGAAAATAAGTTTTATTCTTTGTTCAGATATTTGCAATCAAGATATAACTAGGCAACATAGTCGCGATCTATTAGACTTTATGTTATCTTTTTAATTATGATCTGTCTTATCTGAATGACAGATGAGGGTGAAACTCTTTAGGCCGTATCTCGTAGATAGAACACGTAAGTTATCGTCACTCAGACTAACGGTTAATACGATTAATCATTGCTTTTGATGGGGAGACGGTGGCGGCGGCGGGTCGCTTCGAGATCAGCAGCATTCAGCGGTTTCTCTCGCTTTATACCTTTATTCAAATCTGCTTCTTTTGTCAACAGTCAACGCTAAAAGGACCCTCTTGAAGCTCTTTACGGTGTTTCCGTTCTTGGGAATTATTATACTTTGTAATATATATTTTTTATTTTAAATGACCAATTTTAGCTAAGCAGGTATTTGATTGATTGAACAGTCGATTTCAAAATGTTAATTTGTTTTACTTGAATCTTATAGTCCGGAATAAAAATGTACTGACTTCATAGCGACATATCCTGAAAATACTTACTCGTATATTGAGTTTGCACTTTGCATCCCCCGTAGTATCACTCGTCCGTCGCAGAGAATGCGAACACCCTGTCAGCTTCGATAGCTCAATGGTGCAGACACAGGTCAGTACTTGGATGGGTGACCGCTCGACCGTTGGAGGATGACCGTGGTACGGATTCCACGTAAAACTGTAGGTCCCTTCCCTTCCAACCTTACTCGGTGGTAGGGTTCAACCCACCCGGTTTGATGAATGAAACGTCGGTCGAAACGGCTATGTAAATAGTTTGTGTTTTCCGTCCAGTTCAGTGGTGCCGGCACGACCGAAGGGAAGCACTGACATGGCACCTAGTTCACCAAGGTGTTATGGGCTGAGATCACGGATGTTGTAGGTGATGTAGCCAAACGGTGTCAGTTTCCATAAAAAAACCCTTTCGTTATTGGAATTAGTTTTTTTCATTTCTCAAAATCGTTCCTCTGTCACACGGCTTACGATTTTACTCGAAATAAGTCCATGAATCGATGTTCAGTTCAGTTTCAGTTAATTTATTGATCCAGTCGGTAATAAAATAATACATTACATGTGAACAAGTCATCCATACGTCTCGTAACCCCTTGTCACGCTTGGTTAGGTTAGGTTAGGTTAGGTTAGGCTAATCATCCAACAGTAGGTACTGGTAGTGCCGCCGGACAAAAATACAAGGAAATTAATCCCCAATCGTCTTGCTCCGACAGGAATTCAGTATAACGTACAGTTCCCGGCAGCTAATGATGCGTGTCGAGCTTTAGAAAGAGACAATATTAACAATTCCCTGAGAGAGGACCACATAATGAGCTGTCTATTTCAAAAAAATTCTTCAGCCTATCCGTATTGAGCATATCCTCTTTGTATAACCGCTAACGTCTACCGCCAAGACAGAATCGTTTGAAGTCTAAACGCCGATGACCACCGAGTCCCTCGGGTCGAAAGTTTCTGAACTCTCAATGAGTTATCTTCGAGAAATCATCCTCCACCGAGGGCGACACAGATTTCTAAATGCCGCAATATATTATTAAATATTACACAGAGGTCGAGATAGTTTGTAGCGTCTCGCCGTCACTAGGCGACCATGCCGCTGGCTAATTGGGTCACTTGCCGTTGTTAACTTGTTTTAATGTGTTTTGTTTATTCAGATTTTACAAGATACCATTTTCAATAACAGGTAACGACATTAAACATAGTTCAGTTTATGGCATATAATATTATAATATTTAAATATAAAAATTAATACAAATAAGCATAGATATACGAAAATGTTGCTGACAAAATTAAATCTATAAACAGTGACAATGCGTTCCAGAGTCCGCTGAAAATATTTCTCTTAATTATGTATAACCTCAACGTTTATTAATAACTTGACTGAACCCTATGTTCTTTGTATGCTATAATTTTTTATTTTCTTTGTTACTTAGACGTAGTATGTTTTAATTAACGTAATTAAAACGTAGTACGTAAGTAATATTGAAGAAAAAAGAAGCTCTATAATTTTTCTTACCCGGTTCTTCCTTATAGATGGCACGGCTGAACGGGACACGAAAAAAAAAAATGATGACCCATACTGACTATACATATGTCTCAATGTGTTGTTTGTGTTCTTTATGGCGAAATAAATATCTGAATCTGATATTTTTTCTTTATTTT
The DNA here is from genome assembly GCA_946902875.1 of Nematopogon swammerdamellus. Classification (NCBI taxonomy): domain Eukaryota; kingdom Metazoa; phylum Arthropoda; class Insecta; order Lepidoptera; family Adelidae; genus Nematopogon; species Nematopogon swammerdamellus. The sequence continues at coordinate 674,412 of OX336355.1, read as the reverse complement.
TTTTTATTTTTTTTTTATGTAAACTGACACGGTTGGCTACATCACCTACAACATCCGTAATGTCAGCCCATAACACCGGGTGAACTTTGTGCCACGTCAGTGCTTCCCTTCGGTCGTTCCGGCTACACTGAACTGGACGGAAAACACGAACTAGCATACATACATAGCCGTTTCGACCGAGCTTTAATTCAGTGCGGTGGTAGCAACCCGGGCGGGTTAAACCCTACCACCTAGTGATACTCGTATAAATACGTATATGCAAATAACTAAATAACCTATAATCTATCCAATAAACTTTAAAAGAACTATAACAAAAGGGCATCCCTTTTTTATATCATTCTAGTGCAGAGCATATGTTTAACAAAATAAAAATGTGTATTTAAAAAATAAATAAATAAAATTAAAAAAATCCCAGAACACTTGCAGCGTCGGGTGCCACGCTGGTGGCGAGGATTAACCCTTTGAATAAATTAGGCCCTCGGTTGCGGAACGCGAGTTGCAGAGGGCAAAGCTCTTTTTAGAAGCTTTTGGCTTATAATATAATTTGTCATCAAAATCTATCACCTGTCATATAGTAAGCAATGTTTCACATATAATATGTATTAAAATAATAAATAATAAGAAAAAAGTTAATATGAAGGCGAGTTTACCTTCTTGACGAGCTAATAAGGTGGGGCAAACGTAATAATCCATTTTGTTGCGGCTATAACTTTTTTCATAAGAAGAACAAGGAAAGTTGATCTTAAAGACACAGATAACAGTTCGCAAAACTGCTGGCATGGCATCGAACTGAGCGTGGTTACGCGAGGAGAGGTGATTTTGGATCTGTCGACTGCACCTATCGAAATAGTCACCTATTTTATATTTATTTTATTTTAAACTTTTAGAGAAAAAAACAGTTACAATATTAATACATAGAAAATTAACTCTAGTCTAACACCTAAACCAGTAAAGTTTCTACAATTTAATTTTAATCCTACAATTAATAATATCAACAAAACTTATAGATAATATAAGAAAAATATGGACATATTGGTTTAAATAAAAAAAGAGCAGTTGAAAATGATAATATAAATTTTCAACTATATTATATTTTATTATTATGAACTATATATTATTGATTAGACTATATTATAGTCTAATCTGGCGTGTATGTACAGTACAACTTTAGAATTTAGTTAAGAATAAACAAAATTCTTGTTAAGAGTATATCAAGAGGCCAGGTTGCTTGATATTTGTTGTGGTACTCTGAGCTTGCATTACGTATTTTTAATAAGCTCAATATTAATCCTCCAAATGGTCCAATTATCCCCGACTGCCTCCAAGCCGCTTAATATCCACACAAAAACAGCGATTACCCTGAAAGCGGGGTAACGCAGAGACGGCAACATTAGAGAGCTGCGTTATTAGCAGATGCAATATGGCAACACCGGAACATAGAGTACTTACAAGTTACACACAATGAATTCCTACACAAGACAGCGACCAGCGAGCGCCTCGGACACAGGACTTTATGTGGAGTAGGGTTACGTTCGGCTTATGAAGCATCAAGTTATGCGGTGAACACACATTGCAATGCATCATGTAAACCAACCCTATTTCTATAGTCATGGCATGAACCACTATTAAAATGGAAAAAAAAAATTAATAACAATTATCACTGACCCCAATTGTCACTACTTCAGCCGAATAGTTCCGCGACAGCCACACTCCTCCCGCCTTTAACACTTACAACGATGCAAACAGCGCATCAACAGCTGTCTCTGATCCGCGCCATGTCACTACTTCAGCTGAATAGTTCCGCGACAGCCGCGCTCCTCCCGCCTATAACACTTACCACGATGCAAACAGCGCATCCACAGCTGTCTCTGATCCGTGCCATGTCACTACTACAGCTGAATAGTTCCGCGACAGCCGCGCTCCTCCCGCCTCTAACAATTACCACGATGCAAACAGCGCATCCACAGCTGTCTCTGATCCGCGCCATGTCACTACTTCAGCTGAATAGTTCCGCGACAGCCGCACTCCTCCCGCCTCTAACAATTACCACGATGCAAACAGCGCATCCACAGCTGTCTCTGATCCGCGCCATGTCACTACTACAGCTGAATAGTTCCGCGACAGCCGCACTCTTCCCGCCTATAACACTTACCACGATGCAAACAGCGCATCCACAGCTGTCTCTGATCCGCGCCATGTCACTACTTCAGCTGAATAGTTCCGCGACAGCCGCACTCCTCCCGCCTCTAACAATTACCACGATGCAAACAGCGCATCCACAGCTGTCTCTGATCCGCGCCATGTCACTACTTCAGCTGAATAGTTCCGCGACAGCCGCACTCTTCCCGCCTATAACACTTACCACGATGCAAACAGCGCATCCACAGCTGTCTCTGATCCGCGCCATGTCACTACTTCAGCTGAATAGTTCCGCGACAGCCGCGCTCCTCCCGTCTATAACAATTACCACGATGCAAACAGAGCATCCACAGCTGTCTTTGATCCGCGCCATGTCACTACTTCAGCTGAATAGTTCCGCGACAGCCGCACTCTTCCCGCCTATAACACTTACCACGATGCAAACAGCGCATCCACAGCTGTCTCTGATCCGCGCCATGTCACTACTTCAGCTGAATAGTTCCGCGACAGCCGCACTCCTCCCGCCTCTAACAATTACCACGATGCAAACAGCGCATCCACAGCTGTCTCTGATCCGCGCCATGTCACTACTACAGCTGAATAGTTCCGCGACAGCCGCACTCTTCCCGCCTATAACACTTACCACGATGCAAACAGCGCATCCACAGCTGTCTCTGATCCGCGCCATGTCACTACTTCAGCTGAATAGTTCCGCGACAGCCGCACTCCTCCCGCCTCTAACAATTACCACGATGCAAACAGCGCATCCACAGCTGTCTCTGATCCGCGCCATGTCACTACTTCAGCTGAATAGTTCCGCGACAGCCGCACTCTTCCCGCCTATAACACTTACCACGATGCAAACAGCGCATCCACAGCTGTCTCTGATCCGCGCCATGTCACTACTTCAGCTGAATAGTTCCGCGACAGCCGCGCTCCTCCCGCCTATAACACTTATCAAGATGGCCGACAAAAGCCTCGTGTATATTAGTCGAGTAACGTTACGTAGTGTTAGTAGGGCGAGTGCTAAATAACCAGCTGTTTGGGAGGCACGTTTGGGCTTCTAGCGTACGTACTTAATTGTAGTGAAAAATCGGACATTGTCTCATTGCCTCCCTTTTTTATGATAACCAGTATTGGTGGGGTCGCTGTGCCGAGGGACCAGAGGTATCCATAACAGCCGATTTCAACTCAACTCGCGAACCCACGCTCAGAGAGACGCCATTCCAGCAGATTTGTAGACTTTAGAAGCGCTATCCAGCTTGTTAACGCAACGTTTGAAGACTTTGAGAGGTTGAAAGTATCGGAAAATACACGCGCCGGTAGATAAAACACACACTCATAGTGGTGCGACAGAGGAACGATTTTGAGAAACGAAGGGTCCTATGTCAACAACAAAAGGGTTTTCGGTTTCTCTGCGATAAGTGCTGCGGAGATAGGTTGGATGGCAAGAATAATCCATATTGCATAAAGTCTAACTTTTTTTTTAAATCCGGTTTGGGTGGCTGAGTCGGAGGGGCCAAAGCGCATGCTCCGACCAGCCAATATCACCTCCGAGAAGGTAGGTGCCATACCGGAGACTTCCCTGGATTGCTGGCTATACTGGACTAGAGGAGAACACAGCCGAGACTCCTATGCGGCCATCGTACATCCAGTACGGTGGTACCAACCCAGTAGGCTACAATTTGAGCCTACCACCTAGTAAGGGGCAAGGGAAGGGACCTACAATTTTACACCGGTTCTGAACCGTGACGCAGCAGGTGTAGTGTAGGTAAGCACATACATTTTTTCGTCAGAAAAAACTCATTCGTACTCGCCGACCGGATTCGAACCGCAGACCTCTCGCATGAGAAGCCGATGGCCAAACTCCGCTTATACAAGATTATATTTTTATTTTTATTTTTTATAAATAGGTACATTACATTTACTTATCTCATAAATCCAACATTCAGATTCTTACCATCGTTACAAAAACAACATTGCTTCCGAATAAAACATCGCGTTCTTTCAACTCAATGAAAAAACTCAACACTCTTTATTCAATTCTCTGAAAAGGCTCGAACGCTAACGAAGTTATTCAACATTAAGGCATTTCAGCCGGTAATTAAGGGGACAGACGAGCCGAAAAAAAAAACTGATAAGTGCGAACGCTGCTCAGATGAAGAGGGTTCCGTAGCTACTCTCTTCTTGAACGCATAGTTGCTCCTTGCCGCGCCGCGCGTCAGCGCTGTCCACAAGAGTACTATTTTTCTATTCTTCAACCTAGTGTTCATGTTGTAAGACTAGGTTGTTGTAGACTTATAGTCAGCCTCGATAGCTCAGTGGTGCAGACAGTCGAATGTCGCTATTGATTGTTAAGCAACGCTGGGCGCGGTCAGTACTTGGATGGGTGACCGCTCGACCGTTGGAGGTTAATCGTAGTTCGGATTCCACGTTAAACTGTAGGTCCCTTCCCTTCTTACCTTACTCGGTGGTAGGGTTCAATCCGCTCGGGTTGGTGGTACTGAATGAAACGTCGGTCGAAACGGCTATGTAAATAGTTTGTCTTTTCCGTCCAGTTCAGTGTAGCCGGCACGATCGAAGGGAAGCACTGACATGGCACCTAGTTCACCCGGTGTTATGGGCTGACATCTCGGATGTTGTAGGTGATGTAGCCAACCGTGTCAGTTTCCATAAAAAGAAAGAACTAAATTAACTTCTTTATATATATTTTTAATATTTATTGATCTTTACGATCCGGAATAATCACCTCGAATAGCGTGAGTGTGTGACAGATAGATGGACGGACAGGCAGACACATGCCCTATTTTATAAGGGTCCCTGTCAGCGTGACTCAGAAATCCTAATTAATGATCGCGTGGAGTTTTGACATCTTGTGCTATTATGATGAGTACGAGATAGAATTAAAAGTAATTTTTGTTTATTTCTGCGGGTGGAGAGAAATTAATAGCGAGAGCTATTAGAGGAATTTACTCCGCGCTCGGGTGACCATGCTGATCTACGTAACAACTCGGACAGAAAATACATTGATCCGGATAACATATTGTATTGCTACATATGTATCTACTAGGTACGTAGGTAAGTACCAGTGTTCATATGAAATATGCATGTGTAAGGTAACGCAGGATAAGTCCAGCTGGGTATTTGTATTAGTGCCACCATATAGATGCACTACTGAGCTACGGTGCGGGTATTGATTATTGATATTACAGCCATATGATAGTGGTCATTTGTTGTTTATTGTTTATTGAAGCATTATTAAGGCAGTAAGACGGCACTCGAACATGTAATAATTTATTATATCCGGTTCGATTAAAACCACGAAGGAGAACCGACACTATTTTTTTTTCATATTTTAGTGACTATCCTACATATTAACATAGGTACCGAAATACAGCTTGAGGGCAAGATTAACCATTTCACTGAGAGTTCTGACCACAGACACTTATTAATTAAGTGTATCAGGTGTAAAAAGCCTTAGTCAAATTTGACGTAAATTGTGTCAACTCAAGAACATTAGTACATTACAGTGCGACAAGGCTTCAAATGAACGTGGCTGACAGCTGAACTAACGCCGCCACAGTGATGCCAGAGACCGTCTCGCGTCTCACCCGTTCACGTTCGCGTACGTTAGTATCACTTCTTAGTCTGTGGTGTTGTTAGCAGAAATCGAAGTCTATCTGTTATTTTATTGGAGAGCAAGTCTTCCTAAAATTCAATACATAAAATAAAAATTAGTACTAAGTATCTACTTACCTTATAGGTAGTATACTTAAATTTTCTTTTGCAACGATATATTCCCCTAGTGTAAGGAAATTTTCAAAATTGACAACCCTAATGCTGCAGCAGCCCCCTCGCACAAACGTCATCCACGTTCATTTCAAGCCTTGTCGCACTATACACGTACTAAACGTAGTATAATTGTCAAAAAAAATTACAAGAATAAAAATATTAGATAGATACGAAAATGGCGCACCAACACAAACACCCAGCTTTCTTTAATGAGTGTATGGGGTTACTTGGTTTTTAAAGCTAACCAAGATGCGTTGCGTATAAGCAATCTACGAATATATCATGCGTACGAATATAGCATCCGTGCCCGTCGTCGCAATGTGTCACATTATTATGTGTGTCATATTATCGAACTTAATATGTGCCCTGCGACGAAGGTGGATATATTGTAGACCGCAATATTTTCTATTCCTACTTGTACAGTACACAGTACACACTTTGGCAATGCTGATATACAATTTTCTTGGTGGGGTTTTCCTTCACTGGAAGTGACAGATATATGGAAGAACTTCTTCGAAAATTCATTGGTGCATACCTCTCTCTGATCTTTTCTTAGGTTAATGTGTTAACCACGCTATCGTCTACGCGTTGTCCCACGACTCACATTACAGAAGGTCACCCTAGCCTGCCGGCGGCTACCTAGCTAGGCAGATAGCGATCCGGCCGGCTCCTGCCCCGTGAATTTAAGTGCTCGCTGAGTAAAAATGGCAGTTTGGAAGATGGAGGCCGCGCCCTCGCCCCCTACGGCTCTCCGTCCCTTCATAGCGCCTTCAGCCCACGGAGAAGAGAGATATGAGGAGTCGGTCTAACTGGGTACGTCGCCGCTGTGTCTAGGCATGCGTCATCGGAGTGGACGTGGTGTTGCATCAGTCGCGTACCCCTAGCGCACGGTGTGTTAAATGATGCCTGATTCTTGGACTATTGAATTTGTTTTAATAAAATCGACGTGGGTGTTTGAGTCAGAGGGGCCAGAGCACATGTTCCGACCGGCCAATATCACACCCGAGAAGGTGCAATACCGGCGACTTCCCTCTTGGATAGCTGACTAAACTAGAGGACAACACAGCCCTTTGTGCATCCCCCCCCCCCCCCCTCCTCCCCCCTCCGCGCTACTCTCCGCACTGACGACACGTGTCTTAATTAGGGTTACCATACGCCAGGATTTTTCCTGACATGCCAGGATTTTTAGGCTCTTGTCAGGATTGCGGCCGGATTTTGCAACTGTCCGGATTTTTCGATTTTTCAATGAAGTACAGCAGATTTTTTTAATTATTTTTTTCATTCAGTATTAGAAATGTATACAAACGGTAATGTAATTACTAATTAGAGTAAATTACAGAGCACAATCAACTAAAACAGAAACATAATCATCTTTACCAACAACTTTGGTAATATTAGGCAAATTAAGTAAGTATTAGATATCGATTTTTACTATCTTTGGGGGGCGTTTGAGTTGAAATGAAATGAAGTTTGAAAATTAAGTTGTAATAGAGTTCGACCAGTAAGTCCAGCCCCCGCGCCAAAGCATTAACAAATATTTGAAAGTTAATTACGTTTGCAACAAAATTTCAGGACTTTTCTAGAAATTAGGCTTTTTGTCAGGACTTTTTAATTTTCCATCTGGTAACCTTGCCAGCAACAACTCCTCTCACCTGTCTTATCCTTAGCCCTCTCACCCCCGTCCCCTCCGTCATTACTTCATACAGCCTTCAGCCCTACTCGCCTTACCGCGGTGTACACTGGTACACTTGTAACATTTAACATTGTAACTGTAACATTGTAACTGTAAAACAAAATATTGTTACACAATTTATCAAAAAAAAATATTGGTTGTCTGTAAAGTCGGTTTACGGACGATAGTTTACGTGATGACGTGGAATAATCGTAGTAAATAGATCAAAGATCAGTAATTTCTATTTCCAGTAGAAAGATTAATCATCTTGTGACTGGCCATCAAAACTTCTGTTGTCTGATCTTGACAGTTTTACTTCTTAAGACGTTTCCATGGTAACTTTGAATATCAACGCTACACGCTTTCGTGCGTGCAGCCGGTGCTCATCAATTTATAAGACGTGACGTCATCACGTCAAAATTATAAAAATAAAAATAAAACATGATGAACCACACAGAATATGAATTATTCTCAATGAAATATTGTTAATTGTGTTTAAAAATTATTTATTAACAAAGACACGACTAATGATAAAACAGTATATAAAGAGAAAAATTACTATAAGCTGTAGAACTAAAAAATAAATAAAAACATCCTTCGTTGGAAACTTATCGCAGTCCCAAGGACCCAAGCAGAGTTCCCCTACTGAATGACCAAGCTTATGTTTTGGGTAAGGAACGCTCTGGCACGACCGTCCTCGGACGCTTTCATAGCTTGGCCAACTGCTTCACTAGTTCTTTGGCGTCCAGGCTCCACACCCAAAGATCTTACTCGTTAATTTGTTTTATACCTAGGTGGGTTGGAAACTTCGCGGTCCCGACTATGAAAACAAAATAAAAATTTTGACATAACCATTTGTAATATTTTGAAAGTCGTGACTGATGAAAGTGCGTATGTTTATCCGATTTGAGATTCGCGCAGTAATCAAGTAGATACCTTACCAAAAAAAAATAATTAAAAAAAATGTGACGCCAAAACCGATTCATGAAAACATATGCAAGAGACGTTAGGTGGATCCTGTCCATCGTACACGACCATCAAAAGGTGGACTGTTGAATTAAAAGGTAGAACTGCAAAGTCGACTACTCAAGAAAACGTGGAAAAAATTTGCGACACAATCATGGCAGACCGACGATTGAAGATCACGTAGATTGCGGAGGGTCTGGGCATCTCATGCGAAAGAACTCAAAACATTATTGTTAATCAACTGGGCTTTACCAAGGTGTCATCCAGATGTGTGCCACGGCTCCTTTCAGTTGAATAAAAACGAACCTGACTAACCATCTCTCGCGATTGTTTGGAACTCTATCAAGAGGATCCGCAAGAATTTTTGGATCGATTGGAACGATGGATGAAATATGAGTGCACCACACCACTATACTCCAGAGTCAACACAACAGTGTAAATAGTGGAGACGTACTGGATCTCTGCCTCCAAAGAAAACAAAGACAGTTCTGTCGGCAAACAAAGTTATGGCTTCAGCTCTTTGGCATGCAAAAGGCATAATCATGTTGGATTACCTCGAAAAGGATGCAACCATAAACTCCGACCACTACTGCTCTTTACTAGGTAATTTACGCGAAGAAATGAAAATAAAACGACCTGGAATTCTGACTAAGAGAGTACTTTGTCAGCCTCGGTAGCTCAGTGGTACGGTCGGTCGACTGTTGTTAAGCAACCCTGAGAGCGGTTAGTACTTGGATGGGTTACCGCTCGACCGTTAGAGGCTGATCGTGGTTCGGATTCCACGTAAAACTGAAGGTTCCTTTCCATTCTTACCTTACTCGGTGGTAGGGTTTATCCCGCCCGGGTTGCTACCACCGCACTGAATGAAACGTCGGTCGAAACGGCTATGTAAATAGTTCACATTTTACGTCCAGTTCAGTGTAGCCGATATGAAATGAAGGGAAGCACTGACATAGCGGCTAGTTCACCCGGTGTTATGGGCTGACATCACGGATGTTGTAGGCCAACCGTGTCAGTTTCCATAAAAAAAACTCTTCCACCAAGACAACGCGCGAGTTCACACCACATTGCTATGGCGGAAATCTACTCTTACGGCTTTGGGTTGCTGCCCCACCCGCCTTAATCACCGGATTTGGCTCCATCGGACTTCCACCTATTCCGAAATTGTCAAAAGCACGTAGGAGGAAAGCCTCTAATAATGAGCTTGAAGCAGCAGTAGACAACAAAAGTTTTATTCGGGCCTCGGTGAAACATTTTCTAAAAATGGCATAACCACATTAGACAGAAGATGGAAGGTATTAGAGCTACAGGTAGATTACGTCGAAAAATTTAATAATTCGAAAAATGTCGGTGTACTCTTTCATAAACGGGCCGCGAATTTTTCAATCCACCCTTATAAACATATTTACAGCATCCGTGATGTCAGCCCATAACACCGGGTGAAATAGGTGCCATTTCAGTGCTACCCTTCATTTCATGTCAGCTACACTGAACTGGACGGAAAACACGAACTATTTACATAGCCGCTTCGACCGGGCTTTCATTTAGTGCGGTGGTATCAACCCGGGGTGCAATTCTTAGCATCGAAATCGATACACCTGACCCATGCCTCAAAATAATAATAATAGCCAAGGTTGTACAGGTGATCTAAACTCTAAACCACTACTATATGACCCGAGCCTTGTCCAGTCACATAACGTTATCTATACCTAACTAGAGTATCTTTGATGTGTGAACGCCTGAAATTGTAGACTCTTGTGCCGGTCAAAGCTGGGAGGATATTTTAAGAGCTATTTCAAATATAAAAAACCGGCCAAGTGCGAGTCGGACACGCGAACCGAGGTTTCCGCCTCGGTTTCCGCACCACAAAAAAAAAACATTGATAAAAAAAAAACGGTTCTTGTATGGGAATCCCCCTAAATTTATTGCTTTTTAAATTTTTTATTTGTCGTTATATCCGCCATAATAACACATATTCTGTGAAAATTTCAACCGGTTACCTATTACGATTCCAAAGATACAGCAGTAGAACAGACGGACGGACAGACAGACAGACGGTGTAGGCTTAGTAATAGGCTTCCGTATGGAATACGGAAACGTAGGCTTTGAAATACTTTTCAAAATATTGTTATCTTCAACTTGGTTTTTGCGGCACCTATTAATAAAAGTTGAGGACCCCTGACTTTTATCAATCATCAATACTAATAATAAATCTGTAAGGGATGGACATGGAGTAAGTTACTTTGTTTTAGGAAATATTGAGTTTGTAGACTCTATGTATGATACTAAAGCTAAATTGACGATTTTTAGAAATATTTTCTGTATGTATGTATGTATGTATGTATGTATGTTCCTCCATAACTCTTAAAGCCATAATCCGAATTTGATGAAACTTAGTACAAACCCATTTTACTATACGGGACACAGGATAGGCTTACTAAAATTCACTTCCGGCTACGCTAAGATGTGGCTCCCATACAAATCGAATTGTTCCAAGCGCCGAAATAATGGGCGGCGCGGCGCGGCGGGGGTTAGTAGCGCGTCTCGCGGAGACTGGCAGCCCGCCGGCGGCGAAGGCGCGGGACGCGGCGCGGGGTGCGGTCTATTCGGTGGTCTGGCGGAGCGCGGTGTGTGTGTGTATGCATTGTCTCGGCAGAGTTTCTTATATTTTAATTTGATTCATAATATTATGTAGGTTAACTTCGTTAGGTATCTATTTGATTAATTTTAGGTGCAAACCTATGTAAAAGTGTTATTGCGAGTCGATGTTAGCGGATATTTATTTAACTGAAGTTCCTATTTGATTTAAGTTAATTGATCGTATGTTTATTATATTGTACGTAGTGTAGTATGCGCGGTATATTAGCGAAGAGATTCTTATTTTTACCCGATTACGGCGAAGCGAAAAGGAGAGTTATGTTTTTGACCGGTATGTATGTATGTATGTATGTTCAACTGTTCCCTCATAATAACTTCGACACTACTTATCATAATTTGACAAATGAGGTATCGTTGGATGCGTCTTGACCGTACGCTGGTCGTCAAGACGCATCCAACGTCTATAGGCTATAGGATATGGCGCCCTCTAGAGAACATAAGTAGTGATAAAAAATTGCCCGCGGCTTCGCTCGCGTGAAATTCGTATTTCAAAGGAAAAAAGTAAGCAACTAAGGGCGAGCTGGGTTCAGGTAAACGATAAACCGTCTCGAAGAAAGTGAGTAACTTTTTGAGGCCGAAGGCCGAGCTGCGTTCAGGAAGAGGATAAACCATCTTTAAGAAAGTAACAAAGAGCGAGGCCGAAGGCCGAGCTGCGTTCAGGAAGAGGATAACCTTTTCGAAGAAAGTAAGTAATTATGGGCGAGGCCGAAGGCCGAGCTGCGTTCAGGATGAGGGTAAACTTTTCGAAGAAAGTAAGTAACAGAGGGCGAGGCTGATGGCGGAGCTGCGTTCAGGAAAACGATAAACCTTCTCGAAGACAGTAAAGTAACTATGGGCGAGGCCGAAGGCCGAGCTGCGTTCAGGATGAGGATAACCTTTTCGAAGAAAGTAAGTAACAGAGGGCGAGGCCGAAGGCCGAGCTGCGTTCAGGAAGACGATAAACCTTTTCGAAGACAGTAAGTAACTATGGGCGAGGCCGAAGGCCGAGCTGCATTCAGCATGCGGGTAAACTTTTCGAAGAAAGTAAGTAACAGAGGGCGAGGCCGAAGGCCGAGCTGCGTTCAGGAAAACGATAAACCTTCTCGAAGACAGTAAGTAACTATGGGCGAGGCCGAAGGCCGAGCTGCGTTCAGGAAGAGGATGACCTGTTTGAAGAAAGTAAGTAACAGAGGGCGAGGCCGAAGGCCGAGCTTCGTTCAGGAAGACGATAAACCTTTTCGAAGACAGTAAGTAACTATAGGCGAGGCCGAAGGCCGAGCTGCGTTCAGGAAGACGATAAATTCTCGAAGACAGTAAGTAACTATGGGCAAGGCCGAAGGCCGAGATGTGTTCAGGAAGAGGATAAACCTTTTCGAAGAAAGTAAGTAACAAAGAAGTTACTTTCTTCGAGAAGATTTATGGTCTTCCTGAACGCAGCTCGGCCTTCGGACTCGCCCTCGGTTACTTACATTCTTCGAAAAGGTTATCCTCTTCCTGAGCGCAACTCGGCCTTCGGCGTCGCCCTTTGTTACTTACTTCTTAAAGATGGTTTATCCTCTTCCTGAACGCAGCTCGGCCTTCGGCCTCGCCCATAGTTACTTACTATCTTCGAAAAGGTTTATCGTCTTCCTGAACGCAGCTCGGCCTTCGGCCTCGCCCTCTGTTACTTACTTTCTTAGAAAATGTTATCCTCTTCCTGAACGCAGCTCGGCCTTCGGCCTCGCCCATAGTTACTTACTGTCTTCGAGAAGGTTCAATTTTCCTGAACGCAGCTCGGCCTTCGGCCTCGCCCTCTGTTACTTACTTTCTTCGAAAAGTTTACCCTCATCCTGAACGCAGCTCGGCCTTCGGCCTCGCCCATAGTTACTTACTTTCTTCGAAAAGGTTATCCTCTTCCTGAACGCAGCTCGGCCTTCGGCCTCGCCCTTTGTTACTTACTTTCTTCGAACAGGTCATCCTCTTCCTGAACGCAGCTCGGCCTTCGGCCTCGCCCATAGTTACTTACTGTCTTCGAGAAGGTTTATCGTCTTCCTGAACGCAACTCCGCCTTCGGCCTCAAAAAGTTACTCACTTTCTTCGAGATGGTTTATCGTTTACCTGAACCCAGCTCGCCCTTAGTTACTTACTTTCTTCCTTTGAAATACAAATTTCACGCGAGCGAAGCCGCGGGCAAAAGCTAGTATATTTATATAAACATTTCAAGTTATAAGAAGATAGCTCAAACCCGATTAGTAGCTACAGGCTGCGACAGACAGACAGACGGACGGACGCACGGACACTTGAACGATGTTATAAGGGTTCCTGCCAGCGACGCTGTCTACGGAATCCTAACAAGAAGGAGCGTGAAAATTGAAGATACACTAATTAATATTAAGAATACTTCTTAATAAATACATGAAAATTAATAAATAAAATATAATAATTAGTAGATAGATAGATAGAAAATACTTTATTGTTCCAGTAAACATTAAACAGTAACCCAATTATAGTATTTTTTTTTATGTAATCCGATATGGGTGGCTGAGTTGGAGGGGCCAAAGCGCATGCTCCGACCAGCCAATATCACCTCCGAGAAGGTAAGGTAGGTGCCATACCGGAGACTTCCCTGGATTGCTGGCTATACTGGACTAGAGGAGAACACAGCCGAGGCTGCTATGCGGCCATCTTACATCCAGTACGGTGGTACCAACCCAGTCGGCTACAATTTGAGCCTACCGCCTAGTAAGGGGCAAGGGAAGGGACCTACAGTTTTACACCGGTTCCGAACGGTGAAGCAGCAGGTGTAGGTATGCACGTAAATTTTTTCGTGAGAAAAAACTCATTGGTACACGCCGACGGGATTCGAACCTCGGACCTCTCGCATGAGAAGTCGAAACCACTCGGCCACCCGCCGCTTAGTATAGTATGCCAATTAATATTAATAACCACCTGTTCCCGTGGTTTCACTTTGGGGAAAAGTATCGTACAAGCAATCGTAGTTTTGTCAGAAAACGTGAGTGAAACGCCCATGTGAATCGATTCAGCAGTTCTCGACTTATAAGCGAATACAGAATTATAATTTATTTTGCTTTCGAACAGAGTAAATTCTGCACATTCATTACTATAACTTTTTATATAAAAAACAAATTTAATGTGTTAATTTAGGTTTTGCAACACTTTTCAAAATATTGTTACTTTCAGCTTAGTTTTTGCGGCACCTATTAATAAAAGTTGAGGACCCCTGACTTTGTTTACACATAAAATGTCGTTACGTCCCGGGAATCTATAAACATTTCAAGTTTTAAGAAGATAACTCGAACCCGACTAGTTGCGACAGACAGACGGACGGACGGACAGACATACACGTGACCCATTTTATAAGGGTTCCTGCTAGCGTCGCTGTCTACGGAATCCTAACAAGAAGGAGCGTGAATGAATGCCTCTAGCTACAGAAGTAAGAGTTTCACCGGCTGACCGCGAGCTTGTCGTGTTGTTGGTCCGTCTCACAGAGCATCAAATACCTACCGCCCGCGCCCCCTACTAGAGGCGCCCTAAGCGATGATATTTGAAACCCAATAACCGTACGCTGAGCTGCTAGCGCTTCGTATGTGTGTGTGTGTGCTAGTATCGACACTACACACAAAGAGGAGCAAGTTAGGCACACGCACAAAACAAATGCACACGCACAACACACATACGTAAGTCATAGGCCACGCCCACAGGCTTCAACGGCGTTGTAGAGGAATCGCGCTCACGGCGCCTCTAGTAGGGGCGGGCGCGCGCATTTCATGCTCTGTGGTCCGTCTACAACTGGTATGTATGCGCGCTCGCTTCACAATCAAGGCGCCGGATAATGTTGCCATTTGAAACTATTTCCACTGGCGTCAAGGTACCATGTGGGGCCGGTACTTTAAAAGAATAACCCCACTGCATCTCTCCCCTTGTATGTCGTAAAAGGCGACTAAGCGATATGACTCCCTTCTTATACTAGGTGGTAGGGTTTGACCCGCCCGGATTGGTAACACCGCACTGAATGAAAGGTCGGTCGAAACGGCTATGTAAATAGTTTGTGTTTTCTGTCCAGTTCAGTGTAGCCGGCACGACCGAAGGCAAGCACTAACATGGCACCTATTTCACCAAGGTGTTATGGGCTGACATCACGGATGTTGTGTAGCCAACCGTGTCAGTTTCCATAAAAAAAAAGTAAAACGGCAAAAAATAAAAACCGATCAACGTGTGGACGCTTACCTTTAACCAGAAGGTTATCAGCCAACTTCCCGCCGCCATCATATATAAATCAGTTAAGTTGTGAACAACTTCCAGTTTATACTGACTCTCCTATGACGTGTCACTATAAATCTTCTCTATTCTCCGGGTCGGCAGGGCGGAGGCGACGGCGAAGCTAAGCTCCAACATTTTATTTATTTTTATTTATATTTGGATACGTAACGTGTGGATATGTTCATCATTTAGACGTCAAGCATCAACCATTTGCACATCTTTAGTTTTTATTGTATATCTAGCCCAGGGATCACCAAATGGCGGACCGCGGTCCGGATCCGGACCGCCGACCCATTTTTTGCGGACCCAGAAGAATTTAAGAATATCAATATAAAATCTACCATCCATTTTGTACCGTGTGGGGTCGGTACTTAAAAAGAATAGCCCCACTGCATCTCTCCCCGTCGCATGTCGTAAAAGTCGACTAAGGGATAAGAAAATTCGTCAGCCTCGGTAGCTCAGTGGCGCGGTTGGTTAGTCAACTGTTATTAAGCAACGCTGAGCGCGGTCAGTGATTGGATGGGTGACCGCTCGACCGTTGGAGGCTGACCGTGGTTCGGATTCCACGTTAAACTGTAGGTCCCTTCCCTTCTTACCTTACTAGGTGGTAGGGTTTATCCCGGCCGGGTTGGTACCACCGCACTGAACGAAACGTCGGTCGAAACGGCTATGTAAATAGTTCGTGTTTTCCGTCCAGTTTAGTGTAGCCGACATGAAATGAAGGGAAGCACTGACATGGCACCTAGTTCACCCTGTGTTATGGGCTGACATCACGGATGTTGTAGGTGATGTAGCAAACCGTGTCAGGTTCCATAAAAAAAAAAAAAAAAAAAATCCACCCACCATCCATCCACCAAAGACCATCTCCAGGATTTAATGGCAATAGCTTGCACTAACTTAACTCCAGACTTTAAACGGATTGCTCATAGTAAAAAAGGTCATTTTTCGCATTATTATTAGGTACTTACTTTGTTATTTTTTAATTAGATAATAAAAAAATGTCTGAATTGTTCAGAATAAAACAAATAATTTTTCTCATTAATATTAGGTACGTACTTTGTTATTTTAATTAGAAGTATCCCTAATAAAAATCTTTTCGTATTTCTTTTCGTTTTATATACTTATTAATTGACATTTTAAATCTTGGTTGCTAGTCATCACATCATCTACCAAAACGGACCGCGAAAGATATATATTTTTTTAAACGGACCCCCAATGAAACTAATTGGTGATCCCTGATCTAGCCTATAACCGTCTCGAGATATGTCAGATTTAATTATTGTAAAGCTGCTTGTAAATCGGTTCAGCCGCCTTCGAGTTTACTCGCTACAGATCGAGGGACCGGTGCTGCATTTTATAATAGTAGAAAAGACGATTAGCCCTTTATAGGACGGCTAGAACAAAGTGGCCAGTTTACTGGCCACTACCATTAATGGTCACAATTCATACAAGTTTGGTCTAATTATGATCCTTATAGTAGTAATATTATAAGAATCAATTAGTACATATTCACGCTACTAAATAATAGATGGCGCCACAGGTAGTTTGCATGGCAGATAGACAAAATATAGACGCATATGGTTTTTTGACAGGTATGTATATAGCGGATCTACGGAACCCTCAGTGCGTGAGTAAAAATCGCGCTTGACCGATTTTTATTTTTAATTCTAACTACTTACCGTTTATTATTGATTAAGTTGTCCTGTTGTTGTTCGTTGTCAATTGTTTTAATGGTAACTTTAATTTACTAATTTATTTAAACCTACGGTTTGTGGCCTAACTATAAAATATTTAATTTAATTTCAGGTGGATTTTCGCGTGACATTTTTACGACCATTTCCGTTGTCTATATTTTGACGTTCAGTCAAAATTTAAAAAGTGAAGCTTTGCATGCAACAACAACCATTCATTCAAAAGTTACGTTTGGAACAAACGCAATTCTGCGAGTGTAGCCAAACGGAATATAGCTCGTCGCGAGCGTTGTTTTGTGTGACCGTGTTCGGTTAACATTGCCCAGGGCTTGGACTGTGTGTAGCGCAAAGTCTAGCGTAACCCAATAGGGTAGCGGTGGTAGTGATCGGAGCCTGCCGAACTAAATGAAATATTTCTCTCCACCAAAATCTAAAGGAGAGAAATATTTCATTGTTCCAAAAATATTTCACAGAAACAAATACGATAGAATCGTTTACATGAGGTGCATAGGCAGACTTATACCTTAAAGATATTTCTTCCAGTCAACCTTTGGATGTTTGAGAGTCGATATACTGAAATGTAAGTAAGTAGTAGCAAAAGACTTGAGAATCAAAAGATAAGTGTTTATTTGTTAAATACATGTTATATTTCTTTCTTCTATGCTTATTGTGTATCCATCAGTTCTAATTTAATTGGGAAAATACTATTTATACGACTATTACTATTACTATTTATACGACTATTACTATTTATACGACTATTACTATTACTATTTATACGACTATTACTATTACTATTACTATTTATACGACTATTACTATTTATACGACTATTACTATTACAATTATAAGTTAAATTTTGGGGGAAGCAGCAGGTTAGGCCCATACCTAGCGCGTACATGTTTCCATTAGAAAAACTCATTGGTGCACATCGGCCTCATTCCTTCCTCGCACCTTGAGATCAAAAGTCAAGACCGCGCCGACCACCCGACGCCCAATACTACTAACGTCATCGCGACACGCCTGTCTTCCAGTGAGGTAGGCAGAGACAACGGATCTCCACTCGCCACGATCCTGTCATTTCTCTGTTATACTCATAATCAATCTCGATTTTCATAATGGTCTTCATCATGCTCGTTGGTTACGGATACGACGCACTTGACACTTTTTGAGCACATGCCCGATCTGGTGTAGGTCCGTACATCTAGGGCGACCATAGAGAAATAATATACGGGGGTACGTCTATGAGGGCGACCCTTCCCGACTTTTTCACTCACATTCGCTCCATACATTTGTTTTGTTATTCTTCTATCATCAATTCTTCCAAAATGACCGAACCACCGAAGCATTCCTTTCTCAATCCTTGTAATTATATATTCTTTCAGACCACAGCGCTCTCGCACTACACTATTCGAAAAAGAACTGACAAACAAACTTCGCTATTATTATGGTTATTTTCGAGGAATCAATGAATTTAATTAAGTTTTATTTCATTTCATTTCTTCTTCTGAATTATTAGCAAACTGGCCGACTACCCCGGCCAGTTTAATTATTGCGCCTGTCACCCTAGTCGTGTTACTCTAGCTAGCCAGACGTTCACTATTTATTTTAAACTGGCCTTTGTGGAGCCGCCCCCACCCCACCACCTCTTGCAACCCGCGCTAGTTGTGGAAGCCAATTCAGTAGCTACATTAGCGAATACAGTCATCCACTTTCACGCAATTCCACTTCTTCTTAAGGTTTCTTCTTCTAGCGAAGGTCGGCTACCGTTAGTTAGCCTCGGGTGCTATCGACCTTAGGGTGATGTCCTGCACTGCAGACCTATAAAAGATCGCGTGATGCGGTTGTACCACTGGCGGAGGTTCTTCAGCCAAGATATGCGGCGTCATACAGGCCTTTGTTTGCTTTGGATCTTTCCCTCGCGTCCACAAGCGTCGGTCAACGAAATCATCAAAATGTGTCTGTGTATGTATCCATATTTTAAGAATTTATCTTCTAGACAACTGCTTGCGTCGTCAGTGTCCCAAGATTCCATGTCATAATATAGCAGAACGAAGAAGTAATACGGAGCAATAATTGGCATGACACCTAATTTTGACAGTTCCGTACCGCTGAAGGCCGGGAGGACTGGAGGAAAATTGGAGAGGCGTGTGTCCAGCAGTGGACGCTTACACGCTGACTGACTGACTGACTGACTAATTTTGACAGGAATATGGTGTAATGGATTGACATGACGGGTGCACCAAAAGATCAAAATGAAACAGGGTCGCGTAGAAGCATCTAGAATGACAACAGCGACAAAGTCTTAACACACAAGAGTGACGTGTACGGAACCCTCATATCGTGTGAGTAGTGCCATGAGATTAATATCATTAATGTACGGATAATGAGAAAGCATTACTTAAGGCAATTGGCCAATTAATTAATATCCAGGATGAATTAAATCGATTCGGCTTGAAGGAACCTCACTACGACGTAAACACAATTAGGGTCGATTACGCCAACAAAGACTTAACAAGTACGTAAGTAACCAGTAAATCCACTTACCTATGCTCATTCATCATTTACGACACTTACGATAATAGTCAGCTGGCTAAAGCCGAAATGTTGTCATACATAAATATAGGTGTTCGTCCATTTAACTTTCCAACAGGCACTTGTGAAAAGTTAAATTGACATCCTGCTAAGAAGAGCGAATGAATAGCGTCAGCTGTTAGTTTGTTTTAGGGACTATGTCTTGTCTTACCAACGTTAAAAGATAGAAGACACTGCGAATCGAAGTATTCTATAGAGAAGACGTATGGAGTTACGGATTTAAAAGCTGTCATTAGTTAACGGTCTTTTAGTTATATTTAAGTCTGTTTTGGCACAATCGGGTCTAAATTGGAAATTCATATAATCATGTTGAAACGTACCTACATAATTTTTTTTACATGTAATCCGATAAGTGTGGCTAAGTCAGAGGGCACAGAGCACATGCTCCTACTAGCCAATATCACCTCCGAAAAGGTGCCATACCGGAGAATTTCCTTTGGATTCTGGCGGACTAGAGGAGAACACAGCCGAAGGTTGCTATGCGGCCATATTACATCCAATACGGTAGTGGTAGCAACTCAGTCGGCTACAATTTGAGACTACCACCTACTATGGTGGAAGGGAAGGGAACTACAACTTAAGTTCAATTTTGGGGGAAGCAGCAAGTGTAGGTATGCGCGTGCCAGTTTCCATTAAGCAGCATCCACACGTTGGCCAAGTAAGGCAAATATTTTAGCCCTACCTCATTCTAACTTTTTTTTTTTTTATTTTTTTTTTTTTTTTATGGAACCTGACACGGTTGGCTACATCACCTACAACATCCGTGATGTCAGCCCATAACACAGGGTGAACTAGGTGCCATGTCAGTGCTTCCCTTCATTTCATGTCGGCTACACTAAACTGGACGGAAAACACGAACTATTTACATAGCCGTTTCGACCGACGTTTCGTTCAGTGCGGTGGTACCAACCCGGCCAGGATAAACCCTACCACCTAGTAAGGTAAGAAGGGAAGGGACCTACAGTTTAACGTGGAATCCGAACCACGGTCAGCCTCCAACGGTCGAGCGGTCACCCATCCAATCACTGACCGCGCTCAGCGTTGCTTAATAACAGTTGACTAACCAACCGCGCCACTGAGCTACCGAGGCTGACGAATTTTCTTATCCCTTAGTCGACTTTTACGACATGCGACGGGGAGAGATGCAGTGGGGCTATTCTTTTTAAGTACCGACCCCACACGGTACAATTAAAGACAGATGAAACTAAAACCTTTGCCTTGCTTAGCCAACGTGTGGATTCGGCCTTAGAAAAACTCATTGGTGCACATCGGCCTCATTCCATCCTCGCACCTCGAGTTAAAGAGCCCAGCGCCAAAACCGCGCCGACGCCCAATACTACTAACGTCATCGCGTCACACCTGTTTCCCAGTGGTGTAGGCAGAGACGACGGATCTCCACGTGCCATCCGATCCTGACACACCTCTGTCGCCTCTTCCACACTCATAATGTTCTTCATACATGCTCGTCGGTTTCAGATATGTACTTTGGAAATTCAGCAATTGACTTTTAGGAGCGCATGCATTTTTTATTAAACCTAACAGGGTTGCCTACATCACTGGCAACACCCGTGGCTTCAGCCATGAACACATTGTAGCTGTCAAAACTAGGTGCCATATCAGGTCGTGTCCTGATTTTGATAATAAACTTGGGTGATAATTTTTTATCAGCCCATTCTGTTGCTCGGCGAAAAGCAACGCCAAAAGACGCCTCCGGAACCCTACGATCTGAGCGCATCAAAACTTGATCCACCATCTCCAAAAATACAGTCGTGAACAAAACATAAAACCACCAGTTTTGTTAATGGATACATTTCTTTATTTTTGCTTGGCGTCTATTTCTAGCAGTTGAATATATAGGGGGAGCACGGAGGATATGATAGTACAGAGGAGTTGTTGCTATACAACTATAATTTCTAGTAAAACATGTTTTACTTTGAAGTTTGGACTATATTCCGTATATAGTTTGTACCGTGTGGGGCCGGTACTTAAAAGAATACCCCCACTGCATCTCTCCCCGTCGCATGTCATAAAAGTCGACTACGGGATAAGGAAATTCGTCAGCCTCGGTAGCTCAGTGGTGTGGTCAGTCGACTGTTGTTAAGCAACGCTGAGCGCGGTCAGTGCTTGGATGCGTGACTGCTCGACCGTTGGAGGCTGACCGTGGTTCGGATTCCACGTTAAACTGTAGGTCCCTTCCCTTCTTACCTTACTAGGTGGTAGGGTTTATCCCGGCTGGGTTGGTACCAACGCACTGAGCGAAACTTCGGTCGAAACGGCTATGTAAATAGTTCGTGTTTTCCGTCCAGTTCAGTGTACCCGACATGAAATGAAGGGAAGCACTGACATGGCACCTAGTTCACTCGGTGTTATGGGCTGACATAAGGGATGTTGTAGGTGATGTAGCCAACCGTGTCATTTATCCATAAAATTAAAAAAATTAAAAATATTCCCACCAAGTTAGAGTAAAATATTGAGTCCTTGTATCCCTCACGCCATCTATCGGTGAAAGTTTGTAAACCTTTGGGCTCATACTTTTGTAGTTAAAATGTTAGTCAAATGATCATTCGGAAGATGGCGCTCTACCACATATTATTATGATAATTTTATAGAGACGCCCCTTAATTTTTTTTATTTTTGTTTTTTCAGCGTTCCATATCCATTCGGAAAACGTATGCTCCCAGTTGGTGGCGACGACGTACCCAGTTGCTTAGTTACTAACCAACCTACTACTCTCTACTATTTCCTTCGTGAAAGACAGCTTCGACAATAGTAATCTGTGACGAGATCAAACAGGTTGCGTTTATTGTTACGCTGCGGTGGTATTCCTGCTGTTTGTGGTGTGACCACACACGCTACTCGCACTACTTTCACAGTATCACTTCTCTTTGTAGTGTTTCTAAACTTTCATGATTTTCTCGTCTAAATCAAATCCTAATTTCGATCTCCCTCCCCCTTCCCTCTTTTCCTATCTCCTTTTCCTCTCTCTCTGTGTCTCCGTTTCCTATCCATTCCTCCCTCTCTTCTCCTCCTCATCTGTTATTACCGATTTTCTTCCTCTCCTCAACTACATCTACCTCTGAAATCCCTCCCTTTTCTCTAACTCTAAGAAGTGTTTCGTGTCAAGTTGTGCCGGTGTGTGGACGCAGCTCAATGGCGGCTATTCTCGGCTGTTGAAAGATGACTTGGAATCCGAACTGTTTTGTGGTTTCGCTTGTCTCTTCTACAGCTTTATGATTTAGTTAAGGCGGAAAAAACTTCGGAATTCTATGAGTATTTTCGTTCTATCGAAATATCTTATTTAATTCTAACTGCATAATACATTATAAGATATAGCTTTTGCCCGCGGCTTCGCTCACATGAAATTCGTATTTAAAAAGAAGAAAGTAAGTAAGCCCGTTACTATACCTTTATTTCGGTGCGCGGAACAATTCGGTTTGTATGAGAGCCACATCTTAGCGTAACCGGAACTGAATTTTAATTAGCCTATCCTGTGTCCCGTATAGTAAAATGTGCGTGTACTAAGCTTCATTGAATTCGGACGATCGGTTTAAGAGTTATGGAGGAACATACATACATACAGAAAAGCTTTCTAAAAATCTTCCATTTCGTTTTAGTATCATACATAGAGTCTACAAAAGCAATATCTCATAAAACAAAGTAACTTACTCCATGACCATCCTTTTCAGATTTATTATTAGTATTGATTGAATGATAAATGATAATACTCGTATATTATAAAGTGGCGGGTAACTCAGTGCTTAATTATTTATATATTTTTTTTTTATTTATCGGTGGGGCCAGAGTACCGACAGAGTATGCTCCACCCAGCTAATATCGCCCCCGAAAAGATGCCATACCGGAGACTTAACTTTGGTTTGCTGGATATACTGAACTAGAGGAGAATGCAACGACGCTGCAATGCGGTTATCTTGCGTCCAATACGATGGTGCCAACCCAGTCGGCTACAATTTGAGCCTACCACCTAGTAAGGAGCAAGGGATGAGACCTATAGTTACACTACACGGGTTCCGAACAGTGAAGCGGCAGGTTAGGTTAGGTATGCACGTATCATAGCGTGTTTTCAATCAGAAAAAAAAACTCATTGGTGCGCGTCGACCGCATTCGAACCTCGGTTCTTGAGATCAAGATTTCGAAGATCTGCGATCATCTGCCCGCCACAAAAAAAAATGTTTCAAATAATTGCGTAAGAGAGAGAGCCGGTCAAACATACAACTCTTCCCACTTTATCCAACTATGCGCCGAGCGGGAAGAACATACAACTCTTCCCACTTTATCCAACTATGCGCCGAGCGGGAAGAACATACAACTCTTCCCACTTTATCCAACTATGCGCCGAGCGGGAAGAACATACAACTCTTCCCACTTTATCCAACTATGCGCCGAGCGGGAAGAACATACAACTCTTCCCACTTTATCCAACTATGCGCCGAGCGGGAAGAACATACAACTCTTCCCACTTTATCCAACTATGCGCCGAGCGGGAAGAACGAGGGAATATTACCATTGAAGTATATTACCGGTACTCTGGAACTACCTTACAAAATCACAGCAATTTTGTGCCTAAATTTGTTTTTAATATATACCAGCTGTGCCCGCGGCTCCGCCCACTCTCATATTTCACTTCACTGCTAACCTCATAAGCTATTTAGCGTGATAGTAAGTAGCCTATAGTTGATGGGAAGAATCAAGGTATCCGTAGAATTTTGTTTTATTAAAATCGGTTCAGTGGTTCTCGAGTTATAAGCGGACAGACAGACACTCAGACACTCAGACAGAAAGCAGACGTTGGATTTTATTATAGGTAAGGAAGGATAAGGATATAGTATGCCCATGTTGCATACCTGTGCCGAGGAACCAATAATGGTGCAGTCGTAAAGCCAAAACCACCTCTCCTCGCGTAACCACGCTCAGTGAGGTGCCATGTCGGCAGATCTGCGAACTATTGTCGGGCTGTCTAGCCTATAATGAAATACTGTTGAACCATATGACATATTGTATCAACTTTGATAGAGTATTATGTATTTAATCGAAGTTTTCAGTCTCATCCCTAAATTCTGTAGTTACCGGGGCTTCTTGTTCATCTTCGACCTGCCGCTATCCACTGCTGGACATAGGTCTCTCCGCATACTCGCTACACTGCAGCAGGTAGGTAGTGGGTCAGCGGTGCGGTCGGTCGACAGTTATTAAGCACACCTGGGCTCGGTACTTGGATGGGTGGCCGCAGGACGGTTGGAAGCTGATCGTGGTTCGGATTCCACGTCAAACTGAAGGAACCCTTTCTTTCTTACCTTACTAGGTGGTAGGGTTTATCCCGCCCGGGTTGGCACGACCGCACTGAATGAAACGTCGTCGGTCAAAACGGCTATGTAAATAGTTCGTGTTTTCCGTCCAGTCCAGTGGAGCCGACATGAAATGAATGTAAGCACTGACATGGCACCTAGTTCACCCGGTGTTATGCGCTGACATCACGGATGTTGTAAGTGATGTAGAAAACCGTGTCAGTTTCCATAAAAAAAAATAACTACCGGGCTCAGCTTCAAGGAACCAATACGCTTAACGTCCCCAAAATGCCGACAGTCAAATCGTCCGAAAAAATTGCTGTTTCAAGCAATTATTCCAGTGCTCTAGTATATTAGAGTTCAGTGGGCGCTTACAAAATGCGGCGGCTGGCTGAAGCCGTGAAGCGACCCTTCACGCTCAGTCTGTGTGGGCTGTCGCTAGAGGGCGGTCGCGTGTCGCGGGCCGCACTTCCGGTGAAAAGTTTACGGGCCAACGGGCGCCGCGGGCTGTAAACTTGTCGAGTTCGAAATTGTTTGTGAAGATTATCTAAATGGGTCAAGTGTGGCGTGGACAATTATGAATGTAAATGCTATTTTGAAATATAGGTCGGTTCAGTTAGGTAGGCTAATTAAAAAATAATTTTGAAGTTTTGAATTAAACATGTGTAAGGCGTGTTAATATTTGATTTTATGATTGAATGCACATTTAAAATGACGCTGAAGAGCAAAAATATAACGTAATAAGAAATTACACCATGTTTTGTTAGAAATTAAGCAAAATAAACCATTATTTAACTTTATATAAAAATGAACGTAAGTAAACTGGGTTTTTTTTTAAATTAAATACATACATACATACATAATACACACGCTGAATCCCGACAATCGGGGTAAGCAGAGTAATCGGTGTTGTGCTGCAAGAACTCTGGTAAATTACAGCACAACACCGATCACCACGTTTCGCAAAGTATTCGAACAAGATTAAATCGATCAAGCAGCAAGTATGGCACGAAGACCCACCTGCTGCATGACTCGGTGTAAGTACCGTGCCAAGGTGAGAGGTGGCGAGCCTGTCGCCCTTTAGCACGGCATCTTGTCCTTATCCCTTAGTCGCCTTTTACGACATGCATGGGGAGAGATGCAGTGGGGATATTCATTTGGGGAAAATACTTTAGTAAAAATTAGTTCATAAAATCATCAAGACAAATTTGGTGCAGCATTTTATTTTATTTTATTAGGGAAACACACAGTTATACATAATAAAAATACATACATAATAAAGTAAGTACATAAGTACATAAGTACATAAGTACATAATAAAAATGGGTATATACAATTATAAACATTTACGAGTAGTTTTCACATAAATTATTTATTAAGCATTAACAGTAATGAATTACCTACATTCATACATTATATCAGCCTCGATAGCTCAGTGGTGCAGACAGTCGACTGTTGCTATTGATTGTTAAGCAGCGCTAGGCGCGGTCAGTACTTGGATGGGTGACCGCTCGGCCGCTGGAGGCTGACCGTGGTTCGGATTCCACGTAAAACTGTAGGTCCCTTATCCCTTCTTACCTTACTAGGTGGTAGGGTTCAACCCGCCCGGGTTGTTACCACCGCACTGAATGAAACGTCGGTCGATATGTAAATAGTTTGTGTTTTCCGCCCAGTTCAGTGTAGCCGGCACGATCGAAGGGAAGCACTGACATGGCACCTAGTTCACCCGGTGTTATGAGCTGAGCATCACGGATGTTGTAGGTGATGTAGACAATCGTGTCAGTTTCCATAAACCTACCTACATACATTTAATGTACATCTGATTGTGTGAATACTTATAGCGCTTCATTTTGTGCCTAAAAATATTTGCCTATGGGGATTATTAATCCGATCTAGTGTCCTACTACTTACTGTTCGTCTGTCCGTCCGTCTGTCTGTCTGTCTGTCTGTCGCACGCGCTCTCTGAAGTGATTACTCCGGTCCCTGAACTTAAAGCTAAATAAATACATACATACATAACTCACGCTTTTGTATTCCGACAATCAGGGTAAGCAGAGTAAATCGGTGCTAAATAAATTACATACATACATACATATCACACACGCTGAATCCCGACAATCGGGGTAAACAGAGTAATCGGTGTTGTCCTGCAAGAACTCTGGTAAATTACAGCACAACACCGACCACCACGTTTCGCAAAGTATTCGAACAAGATTCAGTCGATCAAGCAGCAAGTAAGGCACGAAGACCCACCT
Source organism: Nematopogon swammerdamellus (assembly GCA_946902875.1). Lineage (NCBI taxonomy): Eukaryota > Metazoa > Arthropoda > Insecta > Lepidoptera > Adelidae > Nematopogon > Nematopogon swammerdamellus. Next base: position 647,105 of record OX336355.1, on the reverse strand, counting down.
GCTGCATGACTCGGTGAAAGTACCATGCCAAGGTGAGAGGTGGCGAGCCTGTCGCCCTTTAGCACGGCATCTTGTCCTTATCCCTTAGTCGCCTTTTACGACATGCATGGGGAGAGATGCAGTGGGGCTATTCTTTTCAAGTACCGGCCCTACACGGTATAAATCTATCTATAATACTAAAAAAACAATATTATACGTACTTCATTTTGTCCTTACTGCATGAAAACGATTTATATAGGTAGAATAGAATAGAATATTATAGTAATTTATTCAATTACAGTATCGTACATACATTATCTATCACACATTAACACAGCAAAATACAGTTGTACAATAGAAAGTGCGTAGGCGCAGCATATGGCCACTTGCGAGTATCCCAAGGGCCGCTGATGTTAAGCCTAGCCTACAATAATAATGACATTTAAATCTAACAGAACTTTATACAAATTTTAACTACAGTTAACGCTTTTACACATTTGTTAGGTTACCTACATAGGTAAAATTCTGTGGCTCGGCAGATAAGGCATGCATAGGGAAGTCGACGCTTCCAACTGGGTTGGGCTGCCTTCGGAAAGTTAAAATTCGCCCTGAGGTCTGTCCTGCCTCAGAATTCAAAGACCCGTTTACATGACCAGTGCGTCCTCCCGGTTATAACGTGCAGGTGTGAAACATGGAGTCCTCTGACGGTCGCTCTGATCCAAAAGCTGAAAGTTGCCCAGCAAGCAATGGAGCGAGGCATGCTGGGAGTATGGCCACGCGATCTGGTGCGTAACGGGGCAATCCGCCGACGCACCAAAGTAGTCGATATTGGACATCGGGTAGCTAAGCTCAAATGGCAGTGGGTTAGGCACGTCAGACGACGACCGTTGGAGTAAACGGATTCTACGTGAACAGAGAACAGGAGTTCGGGTAGACCACCCACCAGCCAGGTGGGACGGCGACATAATGTGCGTCGGAAGTGGTCGGCGGTTCCGTACCGCGTACCGAGAGGGCTCGAGACAGATTAGCATCTGCAATTATGTCCAGCAGTAGACACATAAGTGCTGACTCTCAGTCAGTCGACTGTCGGACTGACTGAAATAATTAAAAAAAAATCGACTAAGTACTTTTCGGACCACGCAAGGGTTCCGTAGTCGGGAAGAACGTTTACACTGTGTAACGGAAAATATCCCATATCTCAAAAACTAGACGACATATCGAATTCAAACAAATTTCTTGGAAAGTGGGCCGGTACTTAAAAAGAATAGCCCCACTGCATCTCTCCCCGTGCATGTCGTAAAAGGCGACTAAGGGATAAGGACAAGATGCCGTGCTAAAGGGCGATAGGCTCGCCACCTCTCACCTTGGCACGGTACTTCCACCGAGTCATGCAGCAGGTGGGTCTTCGTGCCTTACTTGCTGCTTGATCGATTGAATCTTGTTCGAATACTTTGCGAAACGTGGTGGTCGATTTTGTGCTGTAATTTACCAGAGTTCTTGCAGCACAACACGGATTACTCTGCTTACTCCGATTGTCGGGACTCAGCGTGTGTGATATGTATATGTATGTATGTATGTTTTTTTTTTTATTTTCCTCTTTAAAGACCTATCTAACGATATTCCACAAGCTTATGTGCACTGACATTGTTTTTTCATCCCTCAGTTACGTGACGTATGGTGTGCCACACGTAATTTTTACTTAATTTCACCACACCATTGTATAGCGGTTCATAGAACACACCTTCCTTCCAAATTTCATCTAATAGTGCCAATAGTCTGTCAGTAAAATAGCTGTGAAATACGGATGGACGGACGGACGACGGACAGACGGAGGAGGAAATTATAAGGGTTCCGTTTTGCCATATAGTTACGGAGTCCTAACAAACATGTAGCATAAACATAATTGCGTGACATTGAAATCAGTTGTTGTTGATGTTAGACAAAAACTCGTAGAATATACAACGCGACCGCGTAGCCAGTAAAACACTAGTGTGGCCACTCTGTGAATAATTTGTAAGGTTCTATAAATACAACAGTTTCAACTAATTGTAGGGCCTGGCGGGCGGCTTACCCGTATTTCTGGGCAAGATTTGTTTGGCCCGCACTCGAATAGAAAACATTTAGCTAATTAGAAGTGATAATAATTTTTATTTATGACTATTTTAATTTCCGTCATGTTTTATAAGCTTGCTTTAGAAGTTAATGCTCTATTTAGAAGTCTATTGAACTGAATTGACATGAATGAAAATTTAGTTGAAGATTTCAATAAAACTTTTATAAAACCCGACTACAGTCCTATCTAGGATATCCACCTGCCACGATACCGACACCTAAATGTGCAGAAGAATCGTAAAAAGTACATATTGCCGCTGGGGTAGTGCATCGCTTTAAGGCCTTCGCTTACGGTGACTCTTGGTCGTCGCCTCTCACCCTCAAATCCCTCAACCAGAGGGAGGCGATGGCTCGCCCTGGCGTGATGCTCGTGAACGGGTGCTGTTTGTGGAGACTGGCCAGCCCCAAATGGCAGCATATTATCTGAATGGTATAGGTACCTATGTATATACTACTTACCTGACTGCATAATTAGTTAACTCTTGACTAGTGTCTAGTTTAACCCATTGACAACTTGATACTTCAAATATCTTAATATTCATATATTTTTATTTTTTATTTTTAACAAGATACTACATACATTCGAGGTTTACTTTATTTAATCAAGTAATTAAGTAATCAAAACAATTAATAAAGATCTAAAACTAATAACTAAAACTAACCTAAAGCATAACTTACCTATGTAACAAAAGAAAAATTAAGATGAACCTATAAATAAAAAATTTAAACATACTACATTGTAGTATGTTTAATATACTAACATAATTATGTTGATACAAATTACGTATCAAAGTTTGACAAAGGTTCTTTACACCTCATTCACTTAATTAATAAGTCTTTGTAGTCAGAACTCTCAGCAAAATTGTTAATCTTGCTCTCAAGCGGTGTTTTCGATAGACTAGAGGGGTTTTATTAAGTGGCTAGTCACTATATAATTTTAAAAATATGTATAAAAAAAATTACCCTGCGAAGTTTCTTGTCTGTTCTTCTTCGTGGGTGTAATCGAACCGGATAGAACAAATTGTGACAAGTTCGAGTGCAGTCTAACTGCGATATCAGATCAATAAACAATACAATACAATACAATACCTGCGACGACTCTCCCACTCGTGTTTTTCAAACATTCTCGCCATGTTCGCCTTCCTTCATCTATTTGGCCTGTAGAAACATGTTCACTAGTAGTTTACTGAAAACGAAAATTAAATGCGAAAATAAAAATTATCATCCCAGTGACTTTCATTTAACGTAATCTCAAGACATTCTCAAGCTCCTCGTAATGTTATTTTTCTCCACAAAATGTGTATAGAAATTCTTATTTAATTTGGCTTTAAGAAACATTGTGTGTAGGCAAAGAGGAGTTATACTCGTTGGAACATGTTAGTTGGCCGAGTGAGTTATCTAGTACGCTAGTACATAATACATCTTTGTGTGTAGGTACAGAGGCGGTTAGTGAAATGGAAAAGAGAAAATAATTGCCATTCTGGTCACGGAAGATAATTTATTATAAATAAAATATGTAAGTAAATAAAGTTATTTAAATAAAAAAAAAGTAAAAATTATTTATTCAATAATGATACACTTACAATATAGGTACTGTCCCCTGCCCTAGTCCACAGACTGTGCTGCAGAGGACAGCGGGTACTAGTTTTGACATTGAAAATGTCTTTTAGTTCGTTCCCGTATAGGCCCCGATTTCACGAAAAAATGCGATCCCCTTATATCTCGGAGAGTTGTGAAGATATGATATTCAAAAGAGGCTCAAAATACGCCTATTCATGAGAGCTGTAAGGTGCAATTAATGTATTGTAAGGTAATGTAAATGTAAGGTGAATTATTCGAGAAAGTAAAAAAATTAAAAAGTTATGGCCGAAACAGTGAAAAAAAAATTTTTTTTTTTCCGAATTTTTTATTTTGGCGCTCGATATTTTGGCAACGAAGAATGATATCAAAAATTTGAGAAAAACTCCTCTGGACAATTTAGTCAGCTACAATTTGAGCCTAAAACAAAGACGATCGGGTTAAGGGTTTGCCCTGTAGCTCAACCTTTTTGAAAAAATAAATTCACAGATTTCGTGCCTCACACGACTGTGACGACACGACATTGGAAATGAATCTACGGAATTCGAAAAAATATTGTCGCTGAGCGACACGAGAAAGTCGGGATAAGGAAAAGGTTAGTTGGGGTCTGATGATGGAGCCGAAAGGAAGTCATAGGAACTCTTAAACTACACATGATAAGCCCATCGTGTTTGGGCTCGTTGGATTTGTCTTCGCAAGTACTCTTGTCATATATGATGTCCGGGGTCCTGATGATGGATCCGGAATGAAGCCATAGGAACTCCTAAACCACACATGATAAATCGACCGTGTTTGGGCTCGTTGGATTTGTCTTCGCAAGTACTCTAGTTATATGTTATTTCCAGGGTCCTGATGATGGAGCCGGAAGGAAGCCATAGGAACTCCTAAACTTACACATGATAAATCCACCATATTTGGGCTCGTTGGATATAGGAATATAGGTTAGGTTAGAAGATGCGTCGCATAGAAAATGAATTCCACAAAATAAAAAAAAATATTACATTTACATATTTTTATAATTTTCCAAAAGCACAAGCAGCTTAAAAATGTAAACTAAAATAACAAATTAATAAATATCAAATATATTATAAGGATATAGAAGATAAGAATATAGGAGAATATAGAAGATAAGAATATAAGAATATAGAAGATAGGATAGGAGAATATAGAAGATAAGAATATAGGATATGTTAGAAGATCTTCTAACCTATCCTATATTCCTATATCCAACGAGCCGAAATATGGTGGATTTATCATGTGTAGTTTAGGAGTTCCTATGGCTTCCTTCCGGCTCCATCATCAGGACTCTGGAAATAACACATGACTAGAGTACTTGCGAAGACAAATTCAACGAGCCCAAACACGATGGGCTTATCATGTGTAGTTTAGGAGTTTCTATGGCTTCCTTCCGGCTCCATCATCAGAACCCAACTAACCTTTTTTTTTCGAATTCCGTAGATTCATTTTCAATGTGCTCGATAGTCGTGTGAGGCACGAAATCTGTGATTTTTTTTACGGGTACAGTTGGATTCGAATATAATGCTTACATAATATGTTCTATCTATTCACAAAACAGAAAAAAGGTAAACCACATTAAGAACAAACAAAACAAAGAAACCAAATATAACAACCAAAAAACATAGTGTAGTGTTAGTACTTACAGCAGTATTTTAGTAAGTGTGTGTCTTTGTGTGTGGGGGTGTTATTATAACGGTGTTGCAGTTGCCCCCGTAATATATTTAACTGACATAAGGGGGTTATTCTATATGTGAAATTAAACAATTTCTGTGGCAAAAAAAAATTGTTTTTTCCATACAAATTTTAAATACCTATTCTCAAAATGAATGGAGAAAAAAAAATTGTTTTCTTCAAATTAAAAAGCCGTAGAACAAAAGTTGTTCTATTTCACGTACAGAATCACCCCCTTGCGGGTTTTACGGTTGAGGTTGCAACACCGTGTATATTTCAATAATGCTTCACGTTCCGTAACAATAGTCTCGGATAGCGCGAGTGACAGACAGACAGATGGAAGCACAGGCGCCAGACCTTTTCCATAAGGGTCCCTGCCAGCGAAGCTGACCACGTAACCCTAGAAAGGGGGAAAAGCGTATTAACAAGCGCGCACAGTGTAATGACGTGTACGCATGCACTGCTCGACTAATGCATTCTTAATGCTGCGTTTTCGTTTCGTTTACCATTAGAGACGCTGAAAAAATGGTGTAGGCGACTTTGGTATCTATATTCATCAAAATATTATGATTTTTAACTACAGTTTCATCATCATGTCAGCCTCGATAGCTCAGTGATGCAGACAGTCAACTGTCGCTATTGAATGTTAAGCAACGCTGGGTGCGGTCAGTACTTGGATGGGTGACCGCTGACCGTTGGAGGCTGACCGAGGTTCGGATTCCTCGTAAAACTGTAGGTCCCTTCCCTCCTAATCTTACTTGGTGGTAGGGTTTAACCCGCCCGGGTTGGTACCACCGCACTGAATGAAACGTCGGTCAAAACGGCTATGTAAATAGTTTGTGTTTTCCGACCAGTTCAGTGTAGCCGGCACGATCAAAGGGGGAAGCACTGACATGGCACCTAGTTCACCCGGTGTTATGGGCTGACATCACGTACGTTGTAGGTGATGTAGCCAACCGTGTCAGTTTCCATAAAAAAAAAAGTTTGCATTTTATATGACATACACACACGTAAGAAATTATGGTCTAGATTTTGAAAATTCTAAATGTTTTATGAAGTTTGTTTTGTAGCAGAAAATCACTGACATGGCATCTAGTCCAACAGGCGTAATGGTCTGACATCACTGCTCGTGGCAGTTGATCTAGCCAACCGTGTTTCAGGTTCCATAAACAATTAAAAATGGACTTGTCCAATGCCGGCTGTACACACTCGGCGAGACATCCCGGGGCAGGCCGAGTGCGAGTGTGTACATGGTGCTCTCGTCTCGTCTCGCCCTCTCTCGTCTCGCCTCGCTACCTCTCGGTCGTGTGTCGGTTTTTTGGTCCCGAGTCAAAGGGTCTCGTGATGTCTCGCGAGGAAAACGAGAGCGAGCATGTACACACTCGTGTTGCCCGTTAACTGTGTTTGAGTGACGACGCGTTTCCATGGTAACCATCCACCATCTTCTTCGCCACGGCTTGGTACAATCTTTTTTTATGATATACACCTAAATAATTATAATAACTAGCAGCAAAAAGACAAAATGCAGCAGCAATTTCTAGGTGCATCGTGGCGGGTATCTGCAGTTCAACTGATAACACCGAGTGTGTACATGGTGCGCCCTCGCCGATAGCCTCTCGCCCGACACTCGGCGGGAAGCTCTCGCCGAGTGTGTACAGCCGCAATAAAGAATAGATACTCCGAAACTCGGAACGATGATTATAAACATATTTTTATGACCAACATACTTCGTCTGTTGAAATATTACACCTCAGAACATTAAACTATTACCAGCCCGCTCTCTAGTTGCTGCAATCAGTGTAGCCGACATGAAATGAAGGGAAGCACTGGCATTGCACCTACTTCACCTGGTGTTACGGGCTGACATCACGGATGTTGTAAGTGATGTAGCCGTGTCAGTTTCAATAAAAAAAATCTACGATGCAATCTGAGGATGCAACCCTTCGGTTCGGCTTAATTTAGCCGTTTATTACGACGACGTATATTTTAGCATTTTTAGCTTGGCGTACGGCCTCGGCGATACGCTCTTTCTCTTTGTCTTTCTCTTTCTCTCTCTCTCTCTGACTCTTCCTTTTTCTTTTTTCTTTGTCTCTTTCTCTCTCTTTTTGTTTTGTTTTACAATATAGTGTTGCTGCTTTGTTTTTAGTTATTTTTTTAATGCGCACTAAGTATTTAATTTTTTACTCACGGGTCTCAAATATTAAAATTTTAACTGTAAGAAATAACTTCAAGGGATAACCTCACCTTGTACATAGGTACTATATTTCCATGTACGTAAAATATTGTATAAGTAGTTCTTTCTACATAATATCAATTTATCTGGAATATTTATAGAAACACGTTGGTGCCGCGACTGTTTTATTCGACATAAAGTGTGAACAGTCCTTGTCAAATTACTTATGATTTCAGACGAAAAAATAAGTCGGCAGTTGTTCCTAGAGTAGACGCCCTCTAGTTTAACTTGGAACGTACGAACGTTAAATGATTCCCGAGCTCGTACGATCTTCACTCTGCTGCGCATAAGAATACATTTTAGGTCACAGAGGGAAGCGTGTGGTACATCTACATGCGCGAAGCTTATGGAGTGAACATCGTACGAGCAGCAGTAAAGTTTAAAAAGTTTGGCGAAGACAAGTTTTGTTCGAGCAATCATTTCGATATATTAAGATTTATACCGAGGACGGATGGATTGTCTATACGACCATTCAGCAAGAGGAAGAAATGCATAATTAACTGTACATTTCTTCTGAGCCGAAAGGTCGTATATCCAATCATTCCACTTACATATTCCAAAAGTTCGTGGCCTAACATAGAAGGGCCATGAATTTTTTTAAATCTACCCTCATTTGTTAGTACGATTCTTCAGTAATAAATGTGCGAAGTTTGGTTCCGATACTGCAAGCCATATTTTTTTCCTGATTATTTGTTTAACGCTATCTGACAAGATTTTTAATAATGGAGAATTGAACACCGAGCAGTGGTGAAGTACCTCCATAAAAAAACATGTCACCAAAAGATATCCATCAAAATATGGTGAACACATTGGGGGAGTCTGCTCTATCGTATTCCAGTGTCAAAAAGTGGATAGCTGAGTTTAAGCTGGGTCGAGAGAGCATTCAAGATGACCCAAGGAGCGGAAGGCCTTCGACATCTACCACGATGGAAAACGTCAATAAAATACGTGATCGTGACCGTGAGTGACCGAAGACTGACCATCAATAAGATAGCTCAGATCACAGGCATTAGTTATGGTCGGGTAAAAAACATTATATCTGAAGAATTGGGGTTCCATAAGGTTTCTGCTCGTTGGGTTCCAGGATTGCTTTCAGCTGAACAAAAACGAGTTCGCTTCACAATTTCCCGCGATTGTTTGGAACTTTTTGAGGCAGATCCCGAGGATTTTTCGTCCCGTTTCGTTACCATGGATGAAAGCTGGGTTCATCACCATACTCCTGAATCCAAACAACAATCGAAACAGTGGAAAAGATCTGGCTCACCCACTCCGAAGAAGGCTAAGGTCGTTTTGTCGACCAACAAAGTCATGGCTTCAGTTTTCTGGGATGCGAAGGGGATTATTTTCGTTGATTATTTACCAAAAGGCAAAACTATAAATTCAAAATAATATTATTGCAACCTTTTGCGAAGACTTCGGGAAGAAATCAAAGAAAAAAGGGCGGGTTGCTGCGGAATAAAGTGTTGTTCCATCAAGACAACGCCCGGGTTCACACGTCAGCTGAATCAATGTCTGAAATCCTTAATTGTGGCTATGAATTATTACCCCACGCACCTTATTCGCCGGATTTAGCCCCCACGGATTACCACCTTTTTTCAAATTTAAAAAAACACACTTAGGTGGCTCGAAATTTTCGACCAAAGAAGAGGTGATAGCCGCAGTAAATGAGTATTTTGATCACCTTCCTGAATATTTTTTTTTCGAAGGTATAAACAAGTTGCAGGTCAGGTGGAAAAAGTGCATTGACCTTGATAGAGACTGTCGAAAAATAAAAATTGATTTGGACCCACTTTTCTTTCAATTTCATTAGAAGTTTTGGATCCACCCTCGTACAAAGATGAAAAGTTGTGACAAGAGTTCAACGTTGTACGGGTATGGGCGAAGGTGATCAATGTTTGTTTCTGCGAATCCTGGTTTACGAGTTCGTGTCATTATACTGTGCGATGTGTGTATAAAGCGATCTTTCCGAACAATAAAGGCGCATGGAAATAAGTGTAGTCGCGATAGCATCACGCACGAGTTTGACATAAATCTGGGCAAGGTGTACCTAATGTCCCTTACGACTTCCGTACTTTATGAACGCGGCCTTATGTTGTGAAATACGAGTTGTGCTTCGGATTGCTCACAGATGACGCTCTTACATACTTATAGTACCTAATAATAACTGAAGTCGCGAGAAGAAAGATCTCGCTTTTGATTTGTTTTATTTCTGGTCTATTAAACCATACATTAACTATACTTTATTCTCTATTCTATATTGTCTATTGTCTATTGTCTATTGTCTATTGTCTATTGTCCATTCTCTATTCTCTATTCTCTATTGTCTATTCGCTATTCTCTATTCTCTATTGTCTATTGCCTATTCTCTATTCTCTATTATCTATTCTCTATTCTCTATTCTGTATTCTCTATTCTCTATTCTCTATTCTCCATTCTCTATTCTCTATTCTCTATTCTCTATTCTCTATTGTCTATTGCCTATTCTCTATTCTCTATTCTCTATTGTCTATTGCCTATTCTCTATTCTCTATTCTCTTCTCTATTCTCTAGTCTCTATTCCCTATTCTCTATTCTAAATATATATTATATATTTCTGAGAATATTTTCGTAAATTAGACGTTCGACAATACACAAGAACATTTATCCCGACATAGGACTTTGCTCTGACAAAGTGATTGCGAATGCCAACTATAGTAAGCCAAATACCAATAATATTAATATCCATGGTAGACTAAAAGTAAAACATGTAACTGTCATACTTTTAAACAAACGAACTCCCCACGAATATTCCCTGGAGCCCTTAAGAACACTCCACTTGTGAAACAAGTGAAATACTTCAGTTCTGTGGTTTTAATTTCATTTTGATTCGTAGAATTGAATTGTAATATTTTATTAAAATTAATATTCTACACAATTCTGAGAATATAAAGAAAAATAGTAATTTGATTTATGATAAAACCTCGGAGCAGCTTCCGCCATACTTTAACAGATTATTCCAGAGAGCAAGCAGACATATTGAAACTTCCGCGTCAAAGCTATTCGATTCCAACTTGCGCACAGCTGGGCTACGTTATTTATTATATACCGAATGGCACATACGTGCACTTTTCGGCGTGATGAATAACGCACAATAATTACGAAAAGTGCAAACAATAATAGACTTTAACTCGTTTCACGGAAGCTACATTAATGCTTTAGGACGGATTAGAACTTTCATGTCTTTGTAGTCATATTTCGTTTGATTTGACGCAATAGGACGACGTAACCTTTGGCTTGTGTCCTACTATTGTTAAAGGTAAAATGCAGTGTTGGAAATTTTTTTTATGAACTTGACTTAGTTGGCGGTATCTATTCTGTCGGCTCGGAACTATGTAGGTGTCATGTCAGTTTTATTTTTTATTTTATTGCATCCGAACTTGGTGGCTGTGCCCGAGGTCATCCCGAGGTCGAGACCTCAGGCGCAGCCAATTTCATCCTCGAGGAGTCACCGAGAAGCCAGTCCGGCTTGAAGGCGAAATAATGCCCCTGGGGAAAGATTCTTAACTCGCTATTTGAAGATTCGTGGGTTGTAGGAATAGGGAAAGATATTCCCCGGAAGCCCGTTCCGCACATTTGCAGTGCGACACAAGAAGGATTTGGAGAATCGTGCAGTTCGAAGAAGTCTTCTGCCGACTAAGGGGACACAGGGCTATTACGCGAGAGTATGGCGGTTTGGCGTAGACAATCAGGAGGAGGAGAGATGAGAGAAGTAAGTTCGTCAGAGCAGCGGCCATAGTAGTACCGATAAATCAGGCTCAATGACCCAACTTCCCTTTATTTTTGCCGGCTACAATGAAGTGTGTACGACTACAGGTTCTATCCGGAAAACACATAATATTTTTAGATTTATAGGACTAAGTATTACGTACAGAAAAAAACACACTATTTTAATACGGCATTTCCATTTGACGTAGCTTACCGCAAACTACAACTTGGAATAGAGCTACTGGCCGCTTTCCACTTTCTTTGTCTGAAAAATTCTGAAAGATCGTTCCCAAGGAGCGGCCGAGCTGAGAAAATAAAGCATAAAGAGAAGACTTGAGATATTTTTAGCAGTGAAATGTAAGGAAAAAGATTGTAATGTTTCTTTCAAAGGAATGTTTTCAGGCTTTTTGATAAAAAGCTAAGATATAATTCATTAAAGTTCTGTTAGTAAACAAACATTATCTCACATTATAGTCAAAGAGACTTCACGTGTTAATAATCGGTTACAACTCCCAAGTATTTTGGATGATTTTTCATACAGAAAATAGTCAAGTGCGTGACGATGAGCATAAATGAATAATGTAATGAGCGTGGAAGAGGCAGCAGCTACGTGGAATCCAGTTTTATCTGCCTATTTCACTGGGAACCAGGTGCGATGTTATGTATTTTAGCTCTATACTTTGCAAGGCGATGGTGCCCGTTATAAATGGGCAAACCGAACCGGGCTTCCCACCAAACCGATCAGCTGGTGATGTAGCGTACGTCACTTAACTTTGCGGGGAATCGTTTGAAGGATACGGTGAATCCTTATCGATTGAACTTGATATTACCAAGGCATTTGACCGGGTTTGGCATAAGGTGCTTTTGGGCAAGTTGCCGGCGTACGGAATCACCTAGGGCCTTTGTGACTAGTTCACCGACTTCCTACATGGGCGTAGAATTCAGGTCCTCTTGGCCGGCTGATCGTCGGATGCAATGTGAGTGAATTCCAGCGTACCACATGGTTCTGTGTTGTCTCCTACGCTGTTTCTTCTGTATATCAATGATATGCTGCTGCTTGGCAAAATACAGTGTATGCTGACGACAGCACTACACACTGATCCAATACTTCTATATTACACTGGGAGTGCTAGGAGCAGCAGTTTGATGCGAGCCCGCCATCCCATTTCCACCTTCGCACCAGGCGCATAAGGCAGGGATTGGATCCGTGCACTCTAAACTTTGCCGCGATTGCGTAACAATAGGTTCTGTAAATCTAATCAGAACCGGTAAATTCTGGAACGGTATGCCTGCCCATATATTTCCCCCCAAGTACAGTCTCGAGTCCTTTCAGAGGGACGTAAATATGCACCTGTCAGGCTGGCATGGCATTCGCAACCCCTTCAGACGACCAAATTTCCATAGGTGTCGTTAGACTCGTTAACATGCCGCGCTTTCTATAAAAAAGGAAGGGTCGAATATTAAATGATTTTATTTTAATCATTTAATAATACAAAAATGGTGTATGTTCCAACAGGCATATAAACTGTAAAAGAAATTAACAAATACACAACATAACATAATGAATAAAGTGCTGAAATGAATGGCAACAGTTCTAGCAGTGAGGAGAGAGTGTAAAGGTGTGCACAGACAGGAGCGAGCACAAGTGAAGATGGGGCGTGTGGGGCGCGGCGCCGGCGCAGTGTGGAGACACCTCGTGCTGGCGGCTCTCAGCACGGTCGTGCACTGCCAGACCGGCTGGAGCGAGGAGGCCGACGATCTGGGTGAGTCTACTTTTATGCAATTTCCAACTCAAACTCATACTAAAGACTTTTATTTACAAACAAATAAAACAGAAAACATAAAAGGGAAAAAAAAAACATAATAAAAACAAAAAGAATTAAATACTTTTAACAAAAAAACAACACATAGTTCGCAGAAAGGATGCGGCACAGCTCTTATTCCTACGGCGAACCATAAGAAAGCTAACCCTAACATGTTCACATAATTTCGACTACTTACTAATAAAGAAACTAGTTTAAAAACGCAAAAAGAACAAAACCAAAAAATACATAAAAAAGGGAAAAGAAAAAAAAGAAAGAAAAAATTTGATATGGGCAGCTGAATCAGAGGGCCAGAGTACATGCTCCGACAATGGTCTGTGGCTCCAACCCACAGAACATAAAACTCGAGGAGAGGAGAAGTCTCACGATGACATATGTATTAATATGAAGTTACCTTCAAGGCATAATTTACCTTTAGACAAAGTATATTTGTGCGGCTCTCGTTTTTAGGGTTTCGTAGCCACCCACGCTGGCAAGGATCCTTATAAAATCGGTCGGGTGTTTTGTCTGTCTGTCTGTTCCTCAATTTTTGTCTATCACAGCCGAAACGGTTTGAGCTACCTTTTTTAAACTTGGACTGTTTATAGATTTGTGGGAGGCAGCAACCTTTGAAGTAATGTCAGAAGCCCTCAACTCTAATTAAAAGACTCGCTAAAATTAAACATATTTTTGTAAAAAGCCGAGAAATGGTCATAAGTAGTCTAGATTACTGCGATAAACAACATTTTGATTTGTCTGAAAAGTTATATGATGAAATATGCTCAAAAAGTAAAATATATATATACATACTCGTATATTTCTACTGGGTCATTTTGTTACCATACCGAATATTTGGTGGTTAATCTGCATCAAAAGCTATATTCAAGAAACAAAATTCAGTTTTCCATAAATTTTCGTAAAAATCCTATCGTCAACCTGTATGGAGAATTCAAATGTTGCCATTGGAATGATTCAGATTCAGATTCAGATATTTATTTCGCCATAAAGAACACACAACAATAACAATATTACATTGAGACATATGCATATTCAGTATGGTTCGTCATCATTTTTTATGATGTCCCGTTCAGTAGTGCAATCTATAAGGAAGAATCGGGTAAGAAACCTTACAGAGCTTTTTTTAAATATAGCTTACATACTAAGTTTTCATTATGTTAAATATAACATACTATATCTAAGCAAAAAATTAAAAATACTAAGTCAAAAATATACTCATTAAAAAAGATAATAAAATACAAAACAAAGAACATAGGGTTCAGTCAAGTTATTAATAAAATTTGTGTTTATGCATATAAACAATTTGAATTATCAAAGTCAGCAGAATTTTTATTTACAGTATGAAAAAAATTCACTTAACTTATAAAATGGATTCACTTAACTTATACAATGTACTTAGTTTTTGATACAGATCCCATGAAATATCCAGCATGGTAACAAAATCACCCAGTATAGTTCATTTAGTGCTTCATCATCATCATCAGCCTGTATCGGTCCACTGCTGGACATAGGCCTCTCCCAAGGCACGCCACCACACGCGGTCTTCCGCTCTTACATGTCATTTAGTGCTTACGGAATTTAAACTTTTTGAATTAAGTCTTGCACTGTAATGTGGCACAATTTTTTTTAGCTTGATGGTTTTCCTGAAAGCAATGAAAGGCGACTAATGTAGAAGGAGATCCAGTGCGCGGAACTACGCTTACTTGTGGTACGCTGGTACATCCGCCCGCTTACGTATTCTACTCGTTTTTACGTTCTGTGCTCCGGCCAATCACCTCAGAGACAATCCACCAACTAGTCATATCGAAGACTTCGCTTTCAATAATTTGCTAACTAGAGAACACAACCGACGACACGGACGAGCCTGCCTATTCTCGATTAACGATTGTCGCGAAAATTGCAGTGGCTGAAGCTCTGTCTCACTAGACGCATTGAGAAACCCGTTGGAGTGAGTGCGAAGGGTCATCAACAATTGCTAGTAGCGATGAATTGCCAATTGAGAAGGCTCTCGGCTCACACATCCGCACTCGGCAAGCACACATCGATCTACTGAGACTAAAAAAATCACACATCTCTATCCCATTTCCATTTCATTCATTTGTTGTTAACCATTTATATTTCATACTATATTGTCCTTTCTTTAGTACTCATTATCCAACCCAACGCCCACGACAACAAAAAAAATATATATATAATTCGATTTCTGTAAACTTTCACAGCCTCGAATAACTTTTCTAATGTGGATATTTGAAAGGGTCTTTGATAAGGCTGAGTGAAATTTAAATAAGTAGCTTAGATTTCATTTTAGAATAATTTTTCGTTTTTCCGAAATTAAAAAACTGTAATTTTTAAAAATGTATTTCTCCTAAACTAAAAGTTGCAGAGGCGGGGGAGTTTTACTCTAGCATTTTAAATAACTAAATCTATTAATTTCTTGAATAAAAAGGACATCGCGCCTTCCACACCCCTATTGTTACTGTATAACAATTCCGCAACTCGCCTCTTTTGAACCTTTTACATACTGGTGGAACAATAATTGTATATTTGATAAAAAAATGATAGATGGCGTTCAAAAATAATGTATATTTTAATTTAATTTCTATATCTTAAAACTATCTTATATTCTTGCCTCTAATTGACTCTTTTCCCCACTTTCTCTCTCACCCTCCAGAGCCAGCTAGTCGACAAGCGGAGCCCTCAGTGTCGGGTGTCACGTCCATTTAATACTGTCTGTATGCAGAGTGAACTGTTTATCTCCCTCCACAATCCGCCGAATAAAATTAAAAATACAATCAAATGCAGATGTGGTCCGGAGTCCGGACACACTTACCCGTCTGGCCCTTTATCCCGAGAATATATTCTTATCTAATGAAATTCGTAGTTTTTTTTTTTGCAAAAATGGTCGAGTGTATATTTTTATGCGCCGGAGTCGGCTTCGTTCGCGTTAGTAACTTCGATCCGGCTCGAAGGACCAATATGTACTAATAATTTTGATGTAATTATTGTGTTGCGCATGCGCTCGTGCTTCATGCTATATAGCTCAGAGGTTCCCAAACTTTTTTTTCTCGTTTTTTTTTTATGGAAACTGACACGGTTGGTTACATCACCTACAACGTCCGTGATGTCAGCCCATAACACCGTGTGAACTAGGTGCCATGTCAGTGCTTCCCCCTTTGATCGTGCCGGCTACACTGAACTGGTCGGAAAACACAAACTATTTACATAGCCGTTTAGACCGACGTTTCATTCAGTGCGGTGGTACCAACCCGGGCGGGTTAAACCCTACCACCATGTAAGATTAGGAGGGAAGGGACCTACAGTTTTACGAGGAATCCGAACCTCGGTCAGCCTCCAACGGTCAGCGGTCACCCATCCAAGTACTGACCGCACCCAGCGTTGCTTAACATTCAATAGCGACAGTTGACTGTCTGCACCACTGAGCTATCGAGGCTGACAATCTCGTAGATCACTTTCAAAATTTTACTGGTTTCTGTGAACCCCCTCCTGCTATATTACCAAAACTCGTCAAAAAATGTGAAGATCTAACGATGGAAATTTGCATCGCGGCTAAGTTCCAACCCTAAATTCGGAGCGGTGAAGAGAAAATGAAAAATATGTAGTATATTTTCTTGTGTTCTATTTATTAAAATAATGTTACTTACAGACTTAGTAGAATTAAAATTAAACATTAATGGGAGGGATGGATTTGATGGATTGACAGCAAATTATCAATATTTGGCTTCAGTTTTGTAAGGAATAACCGCCTATAGATGCTCTGAAATGTTGTGCAATGCTTGTAGAATTGGGAGAAATAGTTGTACTGAATATCGAATATGCAAGTTCTTACTATTCAAGCCAACATTATTGTTCTTTCTCAAAACCAGATAAATTTTCGTGGACCCCAACTTACAACTTGTGAACCCCCATTTTTTTTCACGCCAACGTCGACCCCCGTCGAGTCTCCCGTGGACCCCTGGGGGTCCACCTGGACCACTTTGGGAGTCTATGATAGCTGATAGGCCACCCAAGCACCGAAACTCTACTGGTGGAAACAGAGTGGGGTTAGGTTATGTTAAGTTAGGTTAGGTTAGGTTAGGTTTTTAGTTAGTTTATGCATGCACATGCATGCACAAGAACATTATATGTGTATGCGCAATAGCGCGCGCGCACTCAATGAGTTGATTATTTTCTTTAAAATTCTGAAATTGTAATAACAATATTTACAAATCCATATGCAAACATAATATGGGTCCGGATTCCGGCGCTTACAAAAATATATCCCACTGCATCTCTCCCGTGCATTTCGTAAAATACGAGTAAGGGATAACGGCAAGATGCCATGCCAGAGGGCGACGGGCGAGTCACCACTCACCATGGCTCGTCCTGTCACCACCAAGTGCACCTGGGCGCGGTCAGTGGGTGACCGTTCGCTCGTTGGAGGCTCACCGTGGTTCGGATTCCACGTAAAACTGCGGGTCCCTTCCCTTCTTACATTAATAGGTGGTAGAGTTTAACCCGTCCGGGTTGATACCACCGTACTGAATGAAAATTCGGTTGAAACTCCTATTTGATGCTCCTATTTGATGTGGTGCGAGTGCGCTTGGGCAGCGCGGAATTGCTGGGAGAGGTGGCGCTGAATGTTCCGCTCCGCCGCACTCGCCACACGGCGCTCTTTCACGTGCCCGTGCACCTCACCAATTACGCTCCAGAACAATGTTCTTACCAGAGTAGCACGCACCTACAACAACTTATGTTGTTATACATAAGTTGGTGTTATACATAACGGTGGATGTTGATATATTTCAACTCTCCAGGTCTGCATTTAAAAAACAAATTACCCAAACTATTTTTACGAGCGAATGTACATTCTCTTTTTTTTTTCTCTCTCTCTCTTTTTCTCTTTCTTTCTTTTTATACAATGCCCCACGCACTCACACATTCACCCTCACACACCCTCAAACCCTACACTCACACTCACTTACACGTATACACACACATCCGCACTTTAAATTGTTCATAGTATAATATACATAAACATAGGCTGTTCCGAAAATTGTTAGTGAAATAAAAATTGTTAGAATATGAAAAAAAATTATTTACAGCTTTTCAAAATATTTCCCTCCAATCCCTATGCATTTATGCATTCGGGTGAACCAGGTTTCTAAACATTTAAAAAACGTATCTTGCGGGAGGTCGAAAAATAACCGCCGAAATTCTTCGACGGCCTCGTCTGCAGTGTTGAATTTTCGCCCGCGAAGCATTTTTTTTTACCGTGGGAAATAAAAAAAAAATCGCATGGAGCTAAATCTGGGCTGTACGGAGGATGGGATAACCTTTGTACCCCCGAAGTTGTCAAATAGTCCATGTTTCTACCGGTGTGTGAGCGGGCGCGTTATCTTGGTGAAAAAGCATGCCACGGACGCCGCTCCTTGGGCGCTCGCTATTCAACTCCCCGAAAGCTTGAGGCAGACAAACTTCGCAATACCAATCTTCAGTTCAGCCTGGATCTCCCGATGTGTAATGTGTCTATTCTCCCGCAATAGCCACTCTACCCTGATGACGTTTTAATGAGTGACTGCAGTTGATGGTCGGCCGGGTCTGGGGTCATCGTTTAGGTTCTCTCCACCACGTTTAAATTCACGAAACCAATAAGTAACTGTTGCTAACGCAGGAGCAGACTGCCCAAAAGCAGCTTCAAATTTTCGTGAGATTCCTTGAAGGTTAACCCTAGTTTATAAGCATAGAAAATCATAACACGAAAAGCTTCTCGCAAGACGTCCAATGTGCAAAATTGGTAATCTGTGGTTGCAAATAAAATATGAGTGACGGATAACCGTTAAAAATATTTAAAAAAAGAACTACACATAGGTGGCCAATAATTTTCGTCAAGAAGATGTGTATTTAAATTAGCCGTCAAATCAAAATAGTTTCAGGAAAAAAAAATTGTATTTATTCTGTGGCTAACAATTTTCGGAACAGCCCACGTAGTATAAGGATCCGGGATGAATATATGTAAATGAAATTATCAGCTTTTAAGGTAAATCTATAATTGGCGACAATATCAGATTTTAGATTAATTAAATATATTAATATACTAAGCTGTAGATGGTATGAATAAATAAAAAAAAAACGGCTATTTAAATAGTTCGTGTTTTCCGGCCAGTTCAGTGTAGCCGGCACGACCGAAGGGAAGCACTGAAATGGCACCTTGTTCATCAAGGTGTTATGGGCTGGCATCACGGATGCAGTAGGCGATGTAGCCAACCGTTTGAGTTTCCATAAAAATAAAAACAACATAAGTACTATTTATTATAAAATATTATATGTTATGCAGTAGATGAAGTTAATAACAGTAAGTTCAACGTGAAAACTAACTACAGACATACAGACAAAAAGCTTACGTCGACGTTATCAACTCGCGGGACATCACGAGAGCTGTAATCATTCTCATACAGCCCGCTTAGAGCTCGTTCTTTTTTTAAATAAAAATAAACGCGACGTCGTAAACAGGAAATTGCGTCTTATAATGAAGGCTGAAGGTTTATTATCTATTGTATTATAAAAGGGAATTTGTTCTCCGAACAATGTTGCCTCTTTTACTCGGTCTTTGTAAAAAACTTCGTGTTAATTCAGTTATTTCGTTTAAGAGGGAATTAAATTCGGCATTTAATACAATGGTAAATGCGAAATTAATAACATGCGTGTGAGCGAGACAGAAACAAAAAGCAAACAATAAGCGATACAATTTTATTATATATATGTAAGTTTAATGTGTCAAATGATCTAAACTTGTATATACAACATGTCCCAAAACTCAACGTCCAGCGGGAACCAGGGAGTAGGCCAGTGTATGACTGACTACCCAGGGAAAAATAAAAAAATAATACGGAGTCATTTGTTTTTTATGAAATGAGCATTTTTTGAAAAACGTTGAAAATTTACATCTCGTACAACATTTTAGGTACTACGACTACAAATTTGCAAATATAATTGTTCAATTTTTTATATTGGAAGCCTAAATAACTCTGCTATTGATAACTATCCCAAATAAAACGAGAGGTTCTCGCTTGACGTTGAGTTTTGAGACACGTTGTATATAAAAATTGTTATCTGACGACGACCAAAGTCGAAATATCATGAAAAATATGTGTTTTTAAATTTCTAATGTACAACATATATATAATAAAAATAACTGAAACCAAATATTGGTGTAAAAAAAAGTATTTCATTCATAAATAATATGTGATAAACATATTTGCACCTATTTAAATACGCAATTGATAAATACGAACAGTTAAATAATATTTCACATTATTATGAATGATATTCAATTTGCCGTGTCAATTTATTCCTCTCAAAGTACAGTTTGGAGACCTTCAAGAGGGGCGTGAATAGGCCGGCCTACTTACCTGTCAGGCATCCGCAGTGCAGCAAATAAAGCATCGCATCGCACCGAATGTCCATGGGGACCGTTAGTCTAACTAAGTCTAAGTTATCACTAAGTACTAAGTCTAAGTTAACACTTAGTACTAAGTCTAAGTTGGCACTTAGTACTAAGTCTAGGTTAACACTTATTACTAAGTCTAAGTTAGCATTTAGTACTAAGTCTAAGTTAGCACTTAGTACTAAGTCTTAGCTAAGTGCTAATAGTGCTAAGTAATGAACGGGTGGAACCTTGGAACGGTGTGCGCTCATGTCGAGCTCCGTATGATTTTTTTTAGAAAATGTGCTGTTTTTATAAGCTACTGAATTTCCTTATTATATTTTGGAAGATTTTTCCATTTACATTTTAGGCATTCTGAGTATGTAGATACTATGATTTTCGGTTAAAAAAATATATATATAATCTACCAAATATTTAGATAATCTGAATTTTGACTTATTCTTATAAAAAGTCTAAAAAAATCACTTATTTCTTCTTTGAAGAGGAAGCACTAATGAGAAGAAACTGCCTCGTGAAAAATTAACATTTTCATCTTTTCCTTCTATTAATATAACTTATGTTAATGTTACTTAATGGTTTATTTAAACAATTTGCGTATATTTCATTTAACATACCTATTTTATTCATGACCTTATAGTATATTTTGTTGAAACAAAAACCAAGTAAGTGTGAAATATAGAGAGATACGTAAGTGTACTTCATACAACCTAAAAAAATACTATGGCTTTCATAGTGCTAATGAGTTTGATGAACGACTAAGTTTTTGCTATAAATGAGCAAAGGCTAGAGCTATAACTCTTTTTAGTTAATAAAAACCGACTGCAACCCCTGAAGTACCAACTTTCCAACATAAAAAGAATAATCGAAATCGGTCTACATACGGGGTAAAGAATTATCGCTGAACGAACATACCATAAAAAAACATTTCTCATAAAATCCGTATTACCTATGTACTTGCGGGCAATTAACGCAACTCTTGAACTGATCTTATGAAGATGATCGTGTTTAGTTATACGTAACACATAATATCACGCCTGTCTCCCCATGGAGTGGGCAGAGTAAACTTATATCCACGTTCTACGACTCTGACCGAGAATAGCTAGTATTCTTCATACTAGCTATTCAGTCTCGGTACAGCAAGTGTATAGAGGACTCGTGGTATAGAGAGACCAGTAAAGTGCCTCTATCTATGCATCTATCTCCGTGTAGGTAGATCTATGCATCTATCTCCGTGTAGATAGATCTATGCATCTATCTCCTTGTAGGTAGATCTATGCATCTATCTCCGTGTAGGTAGATCTATGCATCTATCTCCGTGTAAGTAGATCTATGCATCTATCTCCGTGTAGGTAGATCTATGCATCTATCTCCGTGTAGTAGATCTATGCATCTATCTCTGTGTAGGTAGATCTATGCATCTATCCGTGTAGGTAGATCTATGCATCTATCTCTGTGTAGGTAGATCTATGCATCTATCTCCGTGTAGGCAGATCTATGCATCTATCTCCGTGTAGGTAAATCTATACATCTATCTCCGTGTAGGTAAATCTATGCATCTATCTCGGTGTAGGTAGATCTATGTATCTATCTCGGTGTAGGTAGATCTATGCATCTTCACAGCCACCTGCAATAAATGTAATATCATCATCCAGCCGCTGCGCTGCAGCGATCGATGCATCTATGCAGTTAGACGACCTGCATGCCCGCGAGAGTGTCAGCGGAAATAGGTTAGCGTACCGGGGGAGGACTGGGCCCAACAACTGACCCCGCTCGAGTTCAGTATGGCGCGTGTTCGCGCCAGCGCTGCAGCGCCATCTGTTGAGAAGCCCTCAGTTGTCTGCATCTAACGTTTGCATCGCTTTTTGAGGGTTCCGTGGCCAGCGCCAAAGCATTCCAGAGTTTACCGGTTCTGTGGAGGAAGGATCTGCAGAATCGATTGGTACGCATCCGCGGTAAGTCCAGCGTGTAGTCGTGCAAACCCTGTCCAGTGAGCGTTGTACGGAGGTGGAAAGGGGACGGCGGAATCACGTCAAACAGCTCCTCCGAGAACTCCCCGTAATGTAATGTAATTAAGTATATTTTCGATCCACAAAAGTCAACGTGATGTGACTGAATAACAAGTTTAGTATAATTTGCACTCGCGAGCTCGGACGCCTCGCTCGGCGAGGCGAACAAACGAATCGAGTTCGAAATCCCATTACCGGCAGATAATAACGAGGATAACCAAATATATCTGCAGTTCGAAGAAATAAGAAGCATGGAACTGCCATTCTCATTCATATCCAATCAAATACTTAAACTCTACTTTTCAAGGGGTCGTTAATTTTTAAAATGGTTTTTTTTATGGAAACTGACACGGTTGGCTACATCACCTACAACATCCGTGATGTCAGCCCATAACACCGGGTGAACTAGGTGCCATGTCAGTGCTTCTCTTCGATCGTGCCGGCTACACTGGACGGAAAACACAAACTATTTACATAGCCGTTTCGACCGACGTTTCATTCAGTGCGGTGGTGCCAACCCGGGCGGGTTGAACCCTACCACCGAGTAAGGTAGGAAGGGACCTACAGTTTTACGTGGAATCCGAACCACGGTCAGCCTCCAACGGTCGAGCGTTCACCCATCCAAGTACTAACCGGCCCAGCGTTACTTATAGTCGACTGTCTGCACTACTGAGCTGTTGAGGCTGACATAATGTATGAATGTTATGCCTAATAAATAATGTATGTGGAAAGTTTACTGCTTAATGTTTATATTGTATGTGTAATTTAACTTTTATTTCAAGCTTTTTAACAGACGTCATCTTTTGATTACTTGACTACTTGATTACAAACATAGCTAAGAGGCATCTTGATATTTATTTTAACTTTTATTTCAAGCTTTTTAACAGACGTCATCTTTTGATTACTTGACTACTTGATTACAAACATAGCTAAGAGGCGTCTTGATATTTATTTTAACTTTTATTTCAAGCTTTTTAACAGACGTCATCTTTTGATTACTTGACTACTTGATTACAAACATAGCTAAGAGGCATCTTGATATTTATTTTAACTTTTATTTCAAGCTTTTTAACAGACGTCATCTTTTGATTACTTGACTACTTGATTACAAACATAGCTAAGAGGCATCTTGATATTTATTTTAACTTTTATTTCAAGCTTTTTAACAGACGTCATCTTTTGATTACTTGACTACTTGATTACAAACATAGCTAAGAGGCATCTTGATATTTATTTTAACTTTTATTCCAAGCTTTTTAACAGACGTCATCTTTTGATTACTTGACTACTTGATTACAAACATAGCTAAGAGGCATCTTGATATTTATTTTAACTTTTATTCCAAGCTTTTTAACAGACGTCATCTTTTGATTACTTGACTACTTGATTACAAACATAGCTAAGAGGCATCTTGATATTTATTTTAACTTTTATTCCAAGCTTTTTAACAGACGTCATCTTTTGATTACTTGACTACTTGATTACACACATAGCTAAGAGGCATCTTGATATTTATTTTAACTTTTATTCCAAGCTTTTTAACAGACGTCATCTTTTGATTACTTGACTACTTGATTACAAACATAGCTAAGAGGCATCTTGATATTTATTTTAACTTTTATTTCAAGCTTTTTAACAGACGTCATCTTTTGATTACTTGACTACTTGATTACAAACATAGCTAAGAGGCATCTTGATATTTATTTTAACTTTTATTTCAAGCTTTTTAACAGACGTCATCTTTTGATTACTTGACTACTTGATTACAAACATAGCTAAGAGGCATCTTGATATTTATTTTAACTTTTATTTCAAGCTTTTTAACAGACGTCATCTTTTGATTACTTGACTACTTGATTACAAACATAGCTAAGAGGCATCTTGATATTTATTTTAACTTTTATTCCAAGCTTTTTAACAGACGTCATCTTTTGATTACTTGACTACTTGATTACAAACATAGCTAAGAGGCATCTTGATATTTATTTTAACTTTTATTCCAAGCTTTTTAACAGACGTCATCTTTTGATTACTTGACTACTTGATTACAAACATAGCTAAGAGGCATCTTGATATTTATTTTAACTTTTATTCCAAGCTTTTTAACAGACTTCATCTTTTGATTACTTGACTACTTGATTACACACATAGCTAAGAGGCATCTTGATATTTATTTTAACTTTTATTCCAAGCTTTTTAACAGACGTCATCTTTTGATTACTTGACTACTTGATTACACACATAGCTAAGAGGCATCTTGATATTTATTTTAACTTTTATTCCAAGCTTTTTAACAGACGTCATCTTTTGATTACTTGACTACTTGATTACAAACATAGCTAAGAGGCATCTTGATATTTATTTTAACTTTTATTCCAAGCTTTTTAACAGACGTCATCTTTTGATTACTTGACTACTTGATTACAAACATAGCTAAGAGGCATCTTGATATTTATTTTAACTTTTATTCCAAGCTTTTTAACAGACGTCATCTTTTGATTACTTGACTACTTGATTACACACATAGCTAAGAGGCATCTTGATATTTATTTTAACTTTTATTCCAAGCTTTTTAACAGACGTCATCTTTTGATTACTTGACTACTTGATTACAAACATAGCTAAGAGGCATCTTGATATTTATTTTAACTTTTATTCCAAGCTTTTTAACAGACGTCATCTTTTGATTACTTGACTACTTGATTACAAACATAGCTAAGAGGCATCTTGATATTTATTTTAACTTTTATTCCAAGCTTTTTAACAGACGTCATCTTTTGATTACTTGACTACTTGATTACAAACATAGCTAAGAGGCATCTTGATATTTATTTTAACTTTTATTCCAAGCTTTTTAACAGACGTCATCTTTTGATTACTTGACTACTTGATTACACACATAGCTAAGAGGCATCTTGATATTTATTTTAACTTTTATTCCAAGCTTTTTAACAGACGTCATCTTTTGATTACTTGACTACTTGATTACACACATAGCTAAGAGGCATCTTGATATTTATTTTAACTTTTATTCCAAGCTTTTTAACAGACGTCATCTTTTGATTACTTGACTACTTGATTACAAACATAGCTAAGAGGCATCTTGATATTTATTTTAACTTTTATTCCAAGCTTTTTAACAGACGTCATCTTTTGATTACTTGACTACTTGATTACACACATAGCTAAGAGGCATCTTGATATTTATTTTAACTTTTATTCCAAGCTTTTTAACAGACGTCATCTTTTGATTACTTGACTACTTGATTACACACATAGCTAAGAGGCATCTTGATATTTATTTTAACTTTTATTCCAAGCTTTTTAAGAGGCCTAATTATTATTGCTTGATTACAATCATAGCAATCCTACACCTGCTGCTTCACCGTTTGGAACCGGTGTAAAACTGTAGGTCCCTTCCTTTGCCCCTTACTAGGTAGGCTCAAATTGTAGCTGACTGGGTTGATACCACCCAACTGGATGTAAGATGGCCGCATGGCAGCCTCGGTTGTGTTCTCCTCTAGTCCAGTGTAGTCAGCAATCCAGGGAGGCACCTACCTTCTCGGAGGTGATATTGGCTGATCGGAGCATGTGCTTCGACACCTCCGACTCTGCCAAGCATACCGGATTACATAAAAAAAAATAGCTAAGAACCATCCCGGTTAAAATAGCTTTCTAATAAAAAAACCTCGTACTCAACTAAACATTAAATGCATTTGAAAGACGAGCCAACCCAAGTCGAACTGAGGAATAGGAATTATAAAGAAATAATATGGTTAGTGCAAGTGAAAGGGAGGAGGAATACCTGTTTTATAAATATACCTACATAATTATAACATGTACACCTATTTATACAATACATCATAAACATACATACATATGTATTCATAGTACATACTACATACGCCCGTTCCTGTCCAGATCGGGCATGTGCTCAAAAAGGGTCAAGTGCGTAGTACCCGCAACCGACGAACATGCATGAAGAACATATGAGAGTGGAAGGGGCGGCAGAGGTGTCAGGATCGTGGCACGTGGAGATCCATTGTATCTGCCTACCCCACCTGGGGAAACAGACGTGACGCTATGTATGTGTGTATGTATGTATACTATATATATAATACTATACTAACTAACCCACAAGTGAATAAAAATAGGGAGGCATATTTGTGGAAGAATTTCTTCAGAATGCTTTCCAAGAATTTAGAGATATTCAAATCAACATGTGCATGTGACAGACTATAGACATGTATTTTGAACTTCTAAGTTTAACTTTTCACCATGCCCTCGCTATCTATTGAATCCTTTGGCGCAGTGAGGCAGGTCAGGTAGGTAGGTAGAGTCTGTGCATTACCGAATAATGCATTTTGGTTTATCTGCCCGCTACTGTTTGCTTTCGAAGCCGTTGGTTTTGCATGAAATTAGATAATGTGAAATACTGAGTTTGTTCAAAGTTAGAGGATAACGCTTTTTGATTTGATTCTGTATCGGTTGTATGTTTCTCTCTCTCTCTCTCTCTCGCACTCTCTTTTTGTCCTTTTCTTTCTATCTGTTTGTTGTTGTCTTTCTTTTCTCTATGTGTGTATTTTTCTCTTACTTTCTGTCTTTCTTTCTTTCTCTTACTCCGCTTTTCTCTCTTTATTTCTTAAGCTCTTATTTTATCTCTCTCTCTCTGTGTGTTAGATTATGTCTTTATTTTCTCTATCTCTGCATGTTTAGTCTTTCTGTCTGTCTTATTTTATCTCGCTCTCTCTCTCTATCATCATTTACTTCAGTAAGACTACCCAGCGCATTTCAATAATTTAATAAATTAAAATGGCATCTCCTAAAAAAAATTCTGGTCTTTTCCATTCGTTTTAAATACGTAAATTTACTGCCCATACTGTCCTTAATGACAACCCTTTGAATATTAAAGAGCCCACTCATATGAATGTCAGGCATAATTTAATTCCTTTGTTCGGAACATTATGTGAATCTAAACTTGTGACGTCGTTAACATTTTCATTAGTAAACTCTTTTAATCCACGAGATGAAAGAACCACTCTATATGTAGAAAAAAAAAGAATCACCCAGCACTCTATGAAAAAAAAAATTCATATTAATACTCGTATATCACAGTCGTCGAGTACCTACGCTGTGAATGTCACCGTGATGTAACCTTGGCGTTCAAATATTTAAGACAATTTATATTTATATTTATATATATGGTGGTCATATTGTGATATTCTGGTCAGTAATGAGCTGGCCTATCAGCCCTCCAAGGGATAACGTTGACTTTTGGGACACCCAGGGTGTAAAAACGGCGAGTACATTAAATTTAGGAAATGATTATTGGGATCAAGAGTAACAAAAAATTCAATAACTTTTTTCTGAATTCCCTTTAACCCAAGTATTGCTATTTATTTAACTAGCATGTATTATTAATAAGTATTCTTCTTATTATTTAAAAATAATTAAATCTAGACCTGAAAATAACTAAATTAACTATAAAAATAATCGTCCATACGGACCATTAGCATGGTCCCCATGACTGAAGCGGCGTTCCCCCTCAGGATCGCCAGGCTGATCCGCTGCTTGAAATGCGCCCAGGCACGGCGCAGTCCCCAGACGCGTCAATGAGTAGTTTTCCCAATTTCTTGGAAAACTGATCGCATCCGGGCTCCATGCCCCAAGAGTCTCAAACTACTACAGCAAAGGCCACAAACTCGCAGTTGTTATGATTTGGTTGTATTTGGCATCTTCAATTCTCGCGTACAACTCTTTTGCTACTTTAATTCCACTATATTAATGGAATCTCAAACATCCAAAGGTTGACTGTAAGAAATCTCTGTAAGGGATAAGTCCGCCTTTGCGCCTTATACATAAATGTTCTAATGTGCTAGTTACTGCTGTATGTTTCTTGGTGCTAAAGCATTTTTTATTCTATTCTAAAATGTCAGCCGTAAACTGGCTCGGCAGCCCAAACTTGCTTAGGTACTTCCTTCGAGAAAGTATCGTTTGCCTGAACATGGCCTGAGCGCAGGTCGACCTTCGGCCTCGTACTCGGGGAAATGATTTCTTGGAGAAAAAAATGATTTAATTACACGTCGGAATCTATATTTCAAGCGGCGGGTGGCCGAGTGGTTTGGGCATCGGCTTCTCATGCGAGAGGTCCGAGGTTCGAATCCGGTCGGCGTGTACCAATGAGTTTTTTCTGACGAAAAAATTTACGTGCATACCTAGGTACGCCTGTAAAACTGTAGGTCCCTTCCACTGGCGGCTGGTCCTAAAGTGCGCTCGTGCGCCGCACTACCATACCACGAGAAGTCTTCACTTCACTCAAAATAAGTAATACCTTACAACATACTACATTAAAACCATAAAGATCGTACTCCAAATAAATATGAAAGTGAATTCGGCCTTATTTTATAGATCACAAGGCACGTTTTTGCGAGTAAACGCGCGCGCCGTGCGGAATATAAATCGCACGCGGGTCTCCCATACTGAATGTATGGGGATCGGCAAAACACCGCTGGCGCGTGAGACAGAAGATACTTCATAGAAACAGTATGGACCGAAAGGAGTTCTGCGTGCGGCGCACGAGCGCCAAACAAGGACGCTATATCGTGAATACCCGCGCGTGCGACACGTCGCGTCGCGAGCGATTCGTTTTGCACAAGTCCGTCTTACCGTCTACCTAGAGTCAGCGCGCTGTCATGTGATGGATGTCACAAACCCGTTAGCGCGCGAATATTTAAAATGGGATATGGCCTAACCATATCCCATTTTTTTGTGCTTTCTGTCACGTGATACTGTGAATTAAGTGGTGCCGATATTTGCCTAAGCGTTGGTTAAAGGCAAGGCTTTACAATCAGGTGATCCCGGGTTCAATTCCTACTTTTCAAATGCTTTTATTTTTATATTTTTTTGAAGTATTTTTGGACTGTTTTCTTTTTGAAAGCTGCAGTAGTGTTGTGGTCTATGGGGTGTATTCATAAAGGTACTAAAAATAAGTTAAAAAACTTGTTTGGATTTTTTTTTTCTTGTTTTTTGCAACTCATTGAGTGTCTTGAGAATATTCATACTAGGTACTTACATAATAAAACGCAGGCGTTTAAAAAATTCGGAAGTCCCGATCTTAAAATAACATGACGGGAATATGTCGGGAAATTTGGTATTTAAGTAGGTAGGTACTTAGCGCACTACCGGTCACTGAAGTCACCAGCCGCCACTGGTCCCTTCCCTTGCCCCTCACTAGGTGGTAGGCTCAAATTGTAGCCGACTGGGTTGGTACCACCGTACTGGATGTAAGATGGCCGCATAGTAGCCTCGAGTGTTCTCCTCTAGTCCAGTATAGCCAGCAATCCAGGGAAGTCTCCGGTATGGCACCTACCTTCTCGGAGGTGATATTGGCTAGTCGGAGCATGCGCTTTGGCCCCTCCGACTCAGAAACCCATACCGGATTACATAAAAAAATAATTAATAAAAAATATATGAGCCGTGGATGGATTTTCGTGAACGAAAATGTTTGATAACCGAATTAGAAGCGAGCGAAGCCTCGGGCAAAGGCTAGTTGTTACGAATATGTGTAGGGTGAGCGTGTTTGTATGCGTGGGAGGGAGGGAGGGTGTGTGTATGCGTGGGAGGGAGGGAGGATGTGTCTGTGTGGGTGGGAGCGAGGAAGGGCGTGTTGGCAGGTGTGTAGGTGAGGTTGTGTAACGACACTCGTTCGAGTTCGTTATTTTTCTCTCAGCGCGCGTTATCACGTCGAAACGCGCCATTTGCTGTGTCTGCTTACAGCAGGACAATCATTGATGTGTTTTATTTCTTTGTTACTCACATATTAATCTAGTTATTAGTTAGTTATTAGTTACTTAGTTTATTTAACCCATTTCATACCCATTCTACCATCGTTCCACCCGGGGTTGGGAATGCATCCACACGCTGTAGATATCCTATCACTTAGGACAAATCGATCCTGTACATCCTTTAATTACAGGGTTGCACTCCCGCCTGCATCCTTTCCTCCAATGTACAGTCTGGGGTCCTTCAAACATAATGTGAAGGTGCACCAGCCGGCCGACATGGTATTCCTGTAAATATTCGAATTCCCGTGGGCGCCGTCGTACTAGACCTCTACGTTAGTCTGGAGCGCGACATATGTCGTGATTTCCATAAAAATTCACAGATTTCGTGCCTTACACGACTATCGAGCACATTGAAAATGAATCTACGGAATTAGAAAAAATATTGTCGCTGAGCGACACGAGAACGTCGGGATAAGGAAAAGGTTAGTTGGGTCCTGATGATGGAGCCGGAACGAAGCCATAGGAACTCCTAAACCACACATGATAAATCCACCATATTTGGGCTCGTTGTATACATATAGGAATATAGGAATATAGATTAGGTTAGAAGATTTTCAAAAAGGTTGAGCTACAGGGCAAACCCTTAACCCGATCGTCTTTATTTTAGGCTCAAATTGTAGCTGACTAAATTGTCCAGAGGAGTTTTTCTCAAATTTTTGATATTATTCTTCGTTTCCAAAATATCGAGCGCCAAAATAAAAAAATCGGATTTTTTTTTTTTTTTCACTATTTCGGCTATAACTTTTTTGGTTTTTTACATTCTCCAATAATTCTTTTTGCGCCCTACAGCTCTTATGAATACGCGTCTTTTGAGCCTTTTTTGAATATCATATCTTCACAACTCTCCGAGATATAAGGGGATCGTACTTTTTCGTGAAATCGGGGCCTATACTGGAACGAACCAAAAGACATTTTCAATGTCAAAAAAATTGTGCCTATTATCAATTATTTTTCTGAATGCTGTCACATCCGACCCTTCTGCTCAGACCTTTATTGTATTTAACCTTGAAATGTTATAACTCATACATAACATAACCCTCCGAGGATACGAGTAAGTGACGTTGATTTGTACTTTTCTATTTCCCTCTATTACCATTTTATGGGAAATATTTAGTGTCACACAGGGCACAAAACGTTGTTTTTTACTTTACTGCACTATTGAAAAAAAAAAACATATTGGTTACTTTATTTATACAATTCTGGTACAGAACAATAAAAATAATTAAAACATTTTAGAGTTCGTGGTCCTGCCGTAGTGACACGCGTCATTTAGGACCTCGTCGAAGCGAGGACAACCTCAGTCATTTACATTTTATGAAAAATAAACCTTCTAGCGCAGACCCTGCGGCGCCCCCTCCCCCGCTCCCCGGCCCCGCCCCCGCCCGCTTGATACACTCGAGTATAGCGCGCGAATGATGCACTCACGTGTGAAATTTACCTACATTTATCACACTTACATACAATTTTTCCCTTGCCGAATTCTAGGCCTCGGTCGGTTTGGTGAGAAGAAATGTTTTCGGGGCCGTGTCATATTTTTAACCTGTAACAAAAGCGAGTAACGGATGTCTCGATACCTCGCGGAGAGTTGAGTAACGAAATGTAACTTCGAATAAGGGAAATAGTGTCATGTTAATGAATTCACATTTCAAACTGTCAAAATATACATAATTTTTTTCCAATAACACCAGTATGGGTAACTGTGCTGAGGGACCAGAGGTGTCCGTAACAGCCAAATTCACATCAACTCGCGAGCACACGCTCAACGAGACGCCATACCAGCAGAGACAGAACAGAACGACAACACGGGCAGGCACTATCGGTGATCGCTTCCCGTATTGAGAGCGTTTTCGGGAGTATTTTCAAATTTAGAACATGTACCGGTCGCGCGGGCACTCTTGCAAATTATCCCTAATTTTGTCGTTCTGTTCTCTCTCTGTGCCTAATTTTGACCACATTTTGGCCTACCGTGGTACCGTGTGGGGCCGGTACTTAAAAAGAATATCCCCACTGCATCTCTCCCCGTGCATGTCGTAAAAGGCGACTAAGGGATAAGGACAAGATGCCGGCTAAAGGGCGACAGGCTCGCCACCTCTCACCTTGGCACGGTAATTCCACCGAGTCATGCAGCAGGTGGGTCTTCGTGCCTTTACTTGCTGCTTGATCGATTGAATCTTGTTCGAATACTTTGCGAAACGTGGTGGTTGGTGTTGTGCTGTAATTGACCAGAGTTCTTGCAGCACAACACCGATTACTCTGCTTACCCCGATTGTCGGGATTTAGCGTGTGTGATATGTATGTATGTATTTTGGCCTAATAAAGTCACGCGAGGCGATGCCGCCGCCGCCGCCGGCAATGGCTAGTATAACCTATTATTCTCGCACATGTTTAAAATAACGCATTAAGGATTAATGCTCTAAGGTTTAACGCGACTAATATAATGAATATAATTATTATATAGTACATATACTACATACCTATTCAATTCAGGCACATATATTCATAGTGTATTCCAGATATAATATCTTTTCAGTAGTGCTTGAATCTCAAGCTGTAACCAACCATTTCATATAAATTGAAATCTAGGGCGCACTTCGTCCACGTCAAAATTAAAAAGTTTCTCCCAAATCGGTCACCTAACATTCTGGCTTGGAGTTTAATTGAAATAATTTCCAACGAAATACGAATCGATAGCTAAGCTGTCCTCCTCCACGACAGCGACTGACGGCAAGACGGTACAGTCTATGCACCTCACAAAGGCACATCAGCTTTAATGGTGTCCTCTGTTTCCAGAGCAGGCGGAAAAAAGTGCATCGACCTTGAGCGTTTAGCTCCCTTGCACAAGTGTAGCGCATAATCGCCATCTCTTTTTTTTTTTTACGGAACCTGACACAGTTGGCTACATCACCTAAAACATCCGTGATGTCAGCCCATAACACAGGGTGAACTAGGTGCCATGTCAGTGCTTCCCTTCATTTCATGTCGGCTACACTAAACTGGACGGAAAACACGAACTATTTACATAGCCGTTTCGACCGACGTTTCGTTCAGTGCGGTGGTACCAACCCGGCCGGGATAAACCCTACCACCTAGTAAGGTAAGAAGGGAAGGGACCTACAGTTTAACGTGGAATCCGAACCACGGTCAGCCTCCAACGGTCGAGCGGTCACCCATCCAATCACTGACCGCGCTCAGCGTTGCTTAATAACAGTTGACTAACCAACCGCGCCACTGAGCTACCGAGGCTGACGAATTTTCTTATCCCTTAGTCGACTTTTGCGACATGCGACGGGGAGAGATGCAGTTGGGCTATTCTTTTTAAGTACCGACCCCACACGGTACATAACACTCTTGCGCTGGTGTTTGCGGCAAGCACGGCGGAAGAGAGTTTCCATGCCGTTTTGGAGCCGCGTCACATTCTGTGCAAGGGCGCTAACACTCAAAGGTTAATGCCTTTTTTCCCGCCTGCTGTGGAAACACAGTGCAGGGTCGTGCACTACTCGGTTAAAGTGAGCAAATAAGTGCATGTTAGGAACACAGATCTAGCAAATAGATGACAGTTCTCATCGCCATCGTGGCCATTGGGATTCATGTCGAGACTTAATGTAGGTAGGCACATTTCATGATTTTTTTTTTTATGGAAACTGACACTGTTGGCTACATCACCTACAACATCCGTGATGTCAGCCCATAACACCGGGTGAACTTGGTGCCACGTCAGTGCTTCCCTTCGGTCGTGCCGGCTACACTGAACTGGACGGAAAACACAAACTATTTACATAGCCGTTTCGACCGACCTTTCATTCAGTGCGGTGGTACCAATCCGGGCGGGTTAAACCCTACCACCTAGTGATATAAGAAGGGAGTCATATCCCTTAATCGCCTTTTACGACATACACGGGGAGAAATGCAGTGGGGCTATTCTTTTAAAGTACCGGCCCCATACGGTATTTCATTTAATTTCACCTGTCAGGCCGGGATGGCATTCGCAACCCTCGCCCGCGACCGAATGTCCATGGGCGAAGTTAGACACCTTATAGGTGGTACAGCGCCACATGTCAAGCTTTCTATAAATAAAAACGTTGATCACAGACTCTGACCACTTAAAATACAAATTAAAAATAATGTTAATGGCGTAAGAATAACTTCATAAATGTTTTTGTAGATTGAATGAGCTTTAATCGTCCAAGAAAACACGTGTGATAGACAGACAGACGGATAGATATCTGTAGATGTTACGGTTTTTACGAG
Source organism: Nematopogon swammerdamellus (assembly GCA_946902875.1). NCBI lineage: Eukaryota > Metazoa > Arthropoda > Insecta > Lepidoptera > Adelidae > Nematopogon > Nematopogon swammerdamellus. Next base: position 612,408 of record OX336355.1, on the reverse strand, counting down.
CAGGCCTGGCTACGGAACCCTAAAACCCCCAAAGTCGCTTCGAGAGATGCAACACGTTTGAGGCGGTATGAGTCGGCGTGTTCCGACTTGTCTCCGCAGAAGACTTCATAATCACAAGAGACACCTACGCGCCGCCAGGCCTCCCCGTCTGTCTGTCTGTCTGTCACTGTGGCCTCGCCCGGGGCAACGCCTAGTACTGCTTCAGGCGTCTTAGGCAATTAGAAGACAATATAACCGAAACCTTTTAGGATTCCACACCAAAAATGCTGCGAAAGCAGACTGAATATCTTTATCTTATCAGTCTCGGGTCCTTCAAGAGGGGCGTGAATGGGCACCTGTCAGGCCGGCATGGCATTTGCAACCCCCGAATACGACCGAATGTCCATGGGCGCCGTTAGACACCTCACGGGTGCCTCGAGCTAACAATAAAAAAAAAATCTTTAATGCTTAATATACATATAATGCAGACTGTAAGCGATGTTGTTATGTGGCTAGTCACTAAAATACTTAAAAAAAATACCCTGCGCAGTTTCTTGGCGGTTCTTCTTCGTGGGTGTAATCTAACCGGATAGATCATTGAGCCTGTTTTATCAGTACTACTATGGTCGCTGCTCTGATGAACTGCTTCCCTTATATAGGTTTCCTTTATATAGGTTTTTAAATTACCGTGGTTGTTAGAAATTATTTTTTAAAACAAAACAGCTTGACTCACGGTTGTTCCGAGCTATGTTGCTCGACGTTTCGGGCCAAGCGTATGCTCCCCCCCGTAAGCGTATCCCTTATCCCTCCTCCTCCTGTTCGCCTTCGCCAAACCCACCATATCCTCGCGGAACACCCTTTTGTAGTCGACAGAAGAGTTCTTCGAACTGCACGATTCTCTAAATCGTTCTTGTGCCGCATTGCAAAGGTGTGGAACGGGCTCCCAGGGAATATCTTTCCCCACTCCTACAATCCACGGATCGTTAAATCGCCTTTCCCCGGCGACATTAGTACACCTCCAAGCCAGGCTGGCACCTCCTCGGCGGTGAAATTGGCTGCGCCTGAGGCTTCGACCTCGGGCAGAGCCACCCAGTTCGGAAGCGATAAAAAAGAAAACAAAAGAACAAATTGTGACAAGAACTTCGAGTGCAGCCTAACTGCTATATGAATGATGAACAATACAATACAACCAGCTGGCAGTGTTTGTTTTGTAATTAAATGAGACGTAAGACGCGGTACTATGCGGCGTGTCTTGCTCGCTCGTGGCTCGTGACGAGGGCGTCCCCCGGGCCGGGCGGGGCGCACAGTCACCAGTGAGCCCGGATTTGCAGATTGTGACGTGTCTAGAGCAACCGAACGGGTCGCCAGTTGAGCCTCCAACGCGAAGGAAAGGCTTCCATTTCCGCGAGGAAATTATTTTTGAAGGCGAAACCTGTCAGCTTCGATAGCTCGATTGCTCTATGCATCGGCGTTCGATGTCGAAGTTGAGCGCGCCGGGCGCGATTGGACTTTGAATGAGTGATCGTCCGAACGTGGAGTTGGTCCGTTGTTCGGAGTCCAAGTAAAATTTTAGGCCCCTTCCCTTACTTTACTAGAGTGTCACCGGTCCGGATATAGATTACTATATCCGGACCGAGTGAAGGTCGGTCGAAACTGCTATGGAATTAGCTCGTGTTTTCCATCCAGTTCAGTGTAGCAAGCACGACCGAAGAGAAACGTTAACATGGCACCTAGTTCTGTGCGACGGGCTGCAGTCACGGATGCAGTAGGTAGGTGATTTAGCCAACCGTGTCAAATTCCATAAAAAAAGAAATAAAATAAGCATATAAAAACGCTTCTTTGCTTTTAAGTCAGCTAAACCACCAGCTCACTATGCAATAAATTATTGCAAATCATTTTATAAATATTCTGTTTACTTTTTAGGGTTCCGTAGCGGGCAGAGATCCTTCTTCAAATTCGTATTGAAAAGATTGATTTATCACTGTGATTGATCTATTCCAATCCCACGTATGTAGAGTAAAAAGTCGGTAAAAAAATACTTCGTTTATTTTTAACCGGTTCCAAAACGACGTAAATGTATAAGTGCCCTACCAGCTGCTTGATAGTTATCTTGTCCTCACACTTTACTACTAAAGGTTGACTGTAAGAAATCTCTGTAAGGGATAAGTCCGCCTTTGCACCTTATGTAAATTTTCTAATGTATTTGTTACTGTTTAATGTTTACTGGAGCAATAAAGAATTTTCTATCTATCCATCTATCTACTACTCGTGGTGGTCGGTGTTGTGCTGTAATTTTGGTGTTGTGTCGTCCTAGCCGATTACTCTGCTTACCCCGATTGTCGGAATGCAGCGCGATGCTATGTAGGTGTTTGTACGTATATTTTTGTTATCCGGCCGAGAGAGTCCTGAATTGTCACAAATATTGTCCACGGCTAGTGAGAAATGTGACATTGAACGAAGGCCCTAAATCATACAGCCTGCGAGAGAAGGGCGCCCCCGCCGCCACCGCCGCGCCGTGCCGCCCTCGTCCCACGTAGCGCGCAGACAGCCAATATTTTTTATTTTTATTTGACACGGAAATTCGACAGCTTCATACATTATTTTAAATCAAACAGCTTTACTCACGGTTTCTCTCCTAGCTATGTGGCTCGACGTTTCGGGCCAAGCGTATGGCCCATCTTCATGCAGCACTCTGCCTTGGCCCGAAACGTCGAGCCACATAGCTCGGAGTGAAACCGTGAGTAAAGCTGTTTGATTTAAAATAATGTCTAACAGCTTCATAAAAACATTACATAAATTGTAAAAACTTTATAGTCTAAACAAGAATTCCTGCAATTTAAATACCTTACATACACAGACTACTTAAAGTCTGTGCTTACATAACAACGCATAAATCATACATACTCGTATACTTAGTGAAAGAAACAAAGCAAAATATTTAAGAATTTTCAAAATAAAAATAAACTATTATTAAATTTAAAAACATTGTCACTATAAAAATATAATACTACTAAGAACGTTCCACTTGTTTTTTTTTATGTAATCCGGTATCGGTAGCCGAGTCAGAGGGGCCAAAGTACATGCTCCGACCAGCCAATATCACCTCTGAGAAAGTAAGACCCACACCGGGGACTTCCTTTTGAATTGCTGGCTATACTGGACTAGAGGAGAGTGCGTGTCGGCTACGCTGAACTGGGCGGAAAACACGAACTATTTTCAATATTCGCGGTGTCGCCAATTCGAACTGGCTAAATAATACCTATGTGGAGTGGTTGTAGGTGAGGTAGTTTCACATGGAAATGAAATGAAATGCACTTACGATTATCAAACTCGAAAAGAGAAATAACGAGGTGCAAGTCGGGGATAGAACCCACAACCGCCCGCTTGCTAAACGAGACCCCGCTCTCCCTTCGCCACAAACGTTATTAACACAATACGACACTCCCTTAGAGGCGAGGTCGAGGCGCTACCTGGGACTGGGAAGCTACAGACACGGCTAAATGACACGGAGAAGAGCAGTGAGAGGAGTTGTTGCTAGCGCTAGTTTCTAATAAGATGCTGTGTCGCCAGTTTGTATTTTATTATCTTCTTTGCATACAATTTTGATTGTTTTTTTTTTTACTTAGACGTATTATTATTTATAGTAATTTAAGTTTCATATGTAAGTAATATTTAAAAAAAGCTGTTTATGATTTATTCGGTTTATAGAATCTCAAAGAACGTTACAAACAATCGCATATAGAGATAGGTAAATTGAGGCGGTTACAAATAAGTATTTTGTAAGTTTCTTGCCCAATTTCTTCCTTAGAAATTGCATTGCCGGGACCCGGACCAAATTAATTGTGCATTTCTGCCAAGGAAAAAAATTTTTAACATTGTGTGTTCTTTATGGGGAACAAATATCTGAATCGGAATCAGTGCTGAGAGAGTAGCGGAGAAAGGCACGGGTTCGCAGTCCACCAATCACGTATGATTTAACTCCTCATGCGCTGATTCGCAATCACGCCGTGGGCGCGAGCTACTAACGCAATGCCACGCCCACTACGATGACGTGTGCCCCCAGTTGACGGCGACGCACCCAGTTTGCTTAGACCACCTTCTCTCCCTAACCTCTCTCCTCCATGGCCCAGACACTAGCGGCACGGCTCAGCAGAGAATTGGGGCCCGGCTCTGCATTGCGGGTGGATCGACGTCTCGGGGGATTCACACGCTAGACCAGTTCTGTTGGCCAGCGTTCCGACAGTTATTATTTAAGTTAGTTATGTTTTGGAAGACATTCGGCGCGAATAACACGCATAATTATTGTTTTATTGGTTGAAATTAATTTCACAATTTTTTGTAGAAAATTGTTTGGTTTGCATTCGTTCCAGTATTTTATATTGCACTAGCTGTGCCCGCGGCTCCGCCCGCTCTCATATTTCACTTCCCTGCTAACCTCATAAGCCATTTAGCGTGATAGTAAGTAGCCTATAGTTGATGGGAAGAATCAAGCTATCCGTATATTTTTTTTTTATTAAAATCGGTTCAGTGGTTCTCGAGTTATAAGCGGACAGACATACACTCAGACACTCAGACAGAAAGCAGACGTTGGATTTTATTATAGGTAAGGAAGGAAGGATACATTTTTGCGGGCGACTTTGGCGCCAGGCCAGGTACAAGTACAGTTGTGTTTGTTGGTTTCGATTATTTCATCACATATTTCGGTATTTTAATTATATTTTATTGTCCCGTGTATATTGTGTTAATATATTTTCATTGAAATGTTGTTTTATTTCTTTATATTCCCTCTTTATTATCAAGACTAGCTGTGCCCGCGGCTCCGCCCGCTCTCATATTTGACTTCTCTGCTAACCTCATAGCCATTTAGCGTGATAGTAAGTAGCCTATAGTTGATGGGAAGAATCAAGCTATCCGTAGAATTTTTTTTTATTAAAATCGGTTCAGTGGTTCTCGAGTTATAAGCGGACAGACAGACATACATACATAGAAAGAAAGCAGACGTTGGATTTTATTAAAGGTACAAGCTGTGCCCGCGGCTCCGCCCGCTCTCATATTTCACTTCACTGCTAACCTCATAAGCTATTTAACGTGATAGTAAGTGGCCTATAGTTGATGGGAAGAATCAAGCTATCCGTAGAATTTTGTTTTATTAAAATCGGTTCAGTGGTTCTCGAGTTATAAGCGGACAGACAGACACTCAGACAGAAAGCAGACGTTGGATTTTATTATAGGTAAGGAAGGAAGGAAGGAAGGAAGGAAGGATGTCACATACTTCGAACGTCCCTGCCTGTACCTGCCTACCGATCTAAATATGCCGAAGAACCGTCAAAGTCCCCAAAAGTTACATTTAAATAACTTAGTCGCGCGTTCGCGAACTGGTGATATCGTTTCGGTTTAACTTTTCACCAAACAATTGTCCCGACCGACGATTCAATAACCACCTGAATACGAAATGGCGCCGCTGTAATCGAAAAGCGAGACAAACAAGAAACGCCGCGCGGAATCAGCATATGTAAATATTGTTGAAGTACTCGCAGAAGACGCCACTATCGCAGCCGGTGGCGCCTCACCGCGGTGGCCGCGTCGCACTACTCTCTGTCAGTTGGGACCCGACGATCACAGCAAACGGACGTGTCTGAAAGGAATTTGACACACGTAGACACGTAATAAATTCAAATTATGTTTTGACGTAGACTATGTTTAGATTTCAGGTTGTATGAGTAGCATCTATATAATAGCAATATAGGGTGGCAAAACTGGAGAATTGGAGAAACAGAAATGTCGTCAGTTTTAGTTGCAATAAAATCGCAATTAGGAAGTTATGTTGAAAGATGCCGCGGGCGGGGTACCGTACTCTGTATACCCAGAATTTTTTCCACATAATTTGTACCCAAATACGGCCACGCGGCGCAGCACGGAGCTGTTAGGATAGCTCGACGTATACTACATTGAATTGCGGTCGTGTTACTGAAACAACCCGGTCTTATATACTAAACTTACAAAACCTTATTGACCTCGCTATATAAATATACAACTATCAGTTTAATAAGGTTTTACAGCTATTCGACAATAAAAATATTATAAATGATGAAATCTGGGCCAGACATCTAGCCGACTCACAGATAACATCTACAGTCAGCTCTGTGGTTGCTCGAGGGCTGGTTATTTCTACAGCGGAACTCTAGAAGTAGTAGTGAGGGGATTACTAACTGCTGCTTTGCTATTCAAATTTAAAACACTGCCAAATGCTGAAAAACATCGAGGCAAAGCGTTGCGTTGCGTTGCGTGGTGCTTATTTCGTATGTTTTGACAGGATTTACATTGAAATTCCGCCGCGTTTGAGCAAGGTATAGCCAATAAATCGAGAAATCGAGACTAAGTCGTAAGGCGAAAACGTCTTGAAAAGCATTTTTTAAAAATCCTTAGCTTACTAGGCGGTAGGATGAAACCCGTTCGTTCGGATTGATACCGCTGCTGAAGTAATGTCGATCGACCCGGATATGAAAATAGTATTTTCTGTATATTTCAGTATAGACTCCATACAACTCCAAAGTAATCACTGAAATGGCAGCTGGTTCAATGTTACGTATTTTCATTTACATTTTCCCAACGTTATTAATTATTTATACTAGTTGGAATTAGATAAATCAACAAGTTCAAGCATCGGAAAAGAAAGGAAAAATTTGCGAAAGAAAAATATTTTGTCCGTACCAGATATCATAATGAGTGGGACTCGAACCCACGACCTTTGGTTGGACAGGGACAAAGAATAATGAGCTGACATCACCGGTGCAGTCAGCTGATGGTGCACCCAACCATGCCAAGAATTAAACATTAGGAATTTGTATCCTGTGTTATTTTATCATCCAATCCATCATGCAAGTCGCGGGTCAAATCCAACCGAGCTCTTTTCAGGAGGGCGTTTCGGCGGAGTGGCGGGGGGGGGGGGGGGGGGGGGCTCAGCCAGTTGTTGTGCTTAGATATAACACGATCTTACGAAATCAATCGGAGTCGTGAGGACGAAACGAAATACGTGGAAGAGTTGGGAATACGTGCGGACTAAATATGTATCGATATTTTGACATTTAGATTAAGATGGCAGTAAAAGTAAGACCGCACTGGCGGCATCGGAGCGATTGTTCATACGAAATGCTTGCCGTCGCGTCGTCGCTTGCTTAGCTGCCGCGGGGTAGTTAAAATTAGGGCCATTCCGTTGACAAATATTAGATGTCAAAAGAGCACAACGAGCACAATAAAACTAAATAAAACCTATAATATACCTGGCACGGTACGCGGCTGTAAATAATGTACATCGGGCTTTAGAAAGAGACCTGTTAATAAATGTCTGTCACACAGAGACGTGCGACAGAGACGACGCTCTACAACCGGATTGTCTCTTTCTAAGGCCCGATGTACATTATTTACAGCAGCGTAGTGTACGGTTAGGTCTATCACACTAAGTTATTTCCACGCATGCGTGTGGTAGATTTAATCCGTACAATTATAGTATTATATTATTATAGTATTATTATAATTGATTTTACTAGGAATGTACCTAGTAAAATCACATCACACATTGTCACAAATACCAACATAATATTTGAACCGTAATAGGTAGACGGTTGATTTTTTTACAGAATATGTGTTATTATGGCGGATATCCCAACAACTAATGCAAAAAGTTAAAAATTAAGGGGGGGGGGGGGTCACCATACAAGAAACGTGCATTTCTTTTTCAGCGCCATCTACCGAACGATTATTAAACATTTTAACTACAAAAGTATGAAGGGTAACCGATAGATGGCGTGAGGGAACACATGTAATTAAGTTGTCATCTTGATTGCTAGATACGAAGGACTCATGTTAATACAAAATTATCTGTGCCGAACTCGAGGTACGCGCGAGTGCGACCACGTGATTGCTGCGCACATCCACTATAAGTGTAAGAAGGAACATATGGTTACGGAACCCTCTACTAGGCTTAGTAATAGCTCCGTACGGATTCGGAAAACTATAAAAGAACGTACCCCTGCATCAGAAACTATTAAAATATAATTTATCGATATCGGCAGTCCCCGCGCAGGTCCCATCACTACTAAGCGAGCTATCAGCAGAAAGGTCTCTGGTGAAAACGACATCAAACGTGCGTCCGACGTTTTTTCATATTTCATAAAAAAACTCCCAACCCACCTTTAGTCCCTAACACTAGTTTCTGCTGGGCTAGCGTTTCGAAGCGCTCTCGAACCAGAAACTTGTGGAGGGTTGAACGTAAACGCGGAGAGTGTAGATATTGACTCGAGAGCTTGTACATTTTGTATCAATTTCTGAAATGTATTTATTGTTTATTTTCGGGCCTCAATTCAGAGGCAAGAAGTCAATATGGAGTTAGAGGGGTCGGCCGGGTGGGTATACATTTCCTGCAACTCGCTAGTGTCAATGTTTGCGCGTGTGGACGAGTGCAAATAGGCAATTTTGAGTCGCCCCCTGCGGGCGTGTCTACTACATCTGAATTATTGAATGTCGAATCAGGCTCCGTAGGTCGGCGTCACAGAACATAAACCGGCCAAGTGCGAGTCGGACTCGCGCACCGAGGGTTCCGTACCATCACAGAATATATTATTATTTGGTGTATTACTTTATTGAAACTGACACGGTTGGCTACATCACCTACAACATCCGTGATGTCAGCCCATAACACCGGGGGAACAAGATGCCATGTCAGTGCTTCCCTTCATTTCATGTCGGCTACACTGAACTGGGCGCCTTATGTAAATTATCTAATATACTTATTACTTTTGAATGTTTATTGGAGCAATCAAACATTTTCTATCTATCTATCTAACATTTTCATGACCTTACAAATAAAAAAATGTTGTTTTTTTTTTAAATGTGGTTCAAACACTGGTCTTCGAATAATAATAAGTCACCGTGTGGTACTTCTACTCGCGGTTTAGTGTTCTGTGGTCGGGCCCGCCGGCCGGGTGCTATGTATGACGGAGAGGGTCAGAGTATTTGCAATAATTTATAGAGCGCTGATCCCGGACTCAACTCAACACACACACAATTTTTTGATTTGCATTTACAGACCACATGGGACCTTTTATTAGCTGGTCCCAATGGCTGCGAGTTCAATTTATTTTGTAATAAAACAAGTTTTTTTGGAAATGCTACTCGCAGGATATTTCAGATTTATTTTATTTGGTGACCGATATTTCGCCGCCTTCAGATAAGTTGAGCTTGAACTTATTTACGTGATACCTACTCGTACGTTCTAGAGCTCAATCGTTCGGATTTTTAGATTGGACTGGTGAGAACTGCTTCTAAATCGGTGGAACCGTTCTCGAGTTAGGTTAGGTTAGGTTAGGTAAGTGAACATACAAACATACAGACAAAGAGAGGTATTACCTAATTATTTACCACTGAAGCGGGAAGGCGGACTCGTAAGAGTGACATTTTCTTCACCCAATCATTGGACATTTGAGAAGATATCTAGATATCTACGTATATAAGACGCCGTCGGAGGTGAGTCAGGATCGTGGCGCGTGGAGATTCGTTGTCTCTGCCTACCCCACTCGGAAACAGGCGTGACATTACATTATGCACGTTATGTTTGCTTGTTTGTGTAGGCATGTATGGCGATCGTAAATTTATGCACACCGGGGCGCGCGTGGTCAGAGCTTGGTCGCTGAGGTTGACAGGGTGTTTCCGATTATACGTAAGACTGTTACTGCAGGTCCCTTCCCCTTTTACCTGAGCGAAGCGCTGACAAGGCACCTATTGTTCACCAAGGCGATGGGTGGGTAATTGGGCATCACGGATGCATTAAGTGTGTGTATATGTGTGTGCGAGGGTGTGTGTGTGTGTGCGTTTGTAGACTGCTCTCAGTGCGCGCCGCCGCCGCCGTCGTCGTGTGTAAGCGTAGATGTATATCGGTGGGCAAAGTGTTTTGCACTTCGACCCGACATTTACATGAAAGGCTGCCACTACTGCGGCCTAAAGCGCCCCGTGAATAGGGTTACCAGACGTCCGGAATGGTCTGGACTTGTGACTTATCTTGGACAAAAAAAAAAGCGATCAAGCGAGCAGAACTCGCGTGGAGAGGGTTCCGTACGTATACCAATCCGTTTTCCGTGAGAACATTTTTTAACTCTCTCAATTGACCCCCAAAATCGAAATTTGTTCATCTATAAGTACCAAATTTCAACTTTTTTCGTTCAGTAGATTCCGAGAAAATAAGTGACAGACGGATAGACAGGAGAGACACAAAAGTGATCCTATAAGGACTCCTTTTTTTCTTCTTTTGAGGAAAGGAACCCTAAAAATCATTTAAAATTCAAAATCATCTATCAAAATCCACTTTTTTCTAAAATGTATTTAATATGTTAGGCTGCTAGAATACTCTATAAAAAGGCAGTATCTCAGACTCAAATGTAAATTTTTTTTTTCGAGATGAGCGGATTTTATTACAAAAAAAAAAGACCGAATTTAATATGTTTAAATCTGGCAACACTATCCGCGAGCGCCCCCTAGCGCCCTCTAGCGGCCGCCACAAACACTTGACGACGCTGCGCTCACGAGGAAGGCAGAAGGGTCGCATTTTGGCAATATTTACGAGTATAGTGGCAATCTAAGGAAATGTTCTCTAACCTAGAAGCGGTATGAGCCGGTTCTGTCTAGTTAGTGTTTCAAGATGGCGGCGGCGGTTCGGTCTGAAGTATGTAATATGTGTAAGCGAGAGGATATTTGGTAAGTATTATACGCAATACTGTATTGGTGGCTAAGTCAGAGGCACATGCTAAGGCCACTCAATATCATCTGCGAGAAGGTGCGACACCAGATACTTAGTATTTTTGAATTATTTAATTTGATATACTTGCTGTAAGCGATGTTATTATGTGGGTAGTCACTAAAATACTTGTATGGTCGTTCGTTCTCACCTGAGCGTGCCTGAGCAACGACATTCTACTTTCTTTTCGATACTTTTTAATTCGTTGAACCTGAGGCGTACAAATACATTCACGCACGCATGACCTGCGAGTGTATTAGTGCTCAGGCCGTGTATAGGTGCATGTGAAGCATTTGAGAGAAATGCATTTGTGTGCGTACGTGTGTTCGCCTCAGGTTATGCCGTCCATGCTTTAATACCCTGCGAAGTTTCTTGCCGGTTCTTCTTCGTGCGTGTAATCGAACCGGATAGAACAAATTGTTACAAGTTCGAGTACAATCTTACTGCCACACGAATGTTCAATAAACAATAAACAATTGATTTCTTTATTTCAGCCAACAGGGCCATATTAAAAAAAAACTCACCACCACATAAGCACTTCTCACCACTTTCTACTCTGGAAAATCACAATTTTTTTTAAGCCGACGACGCGACGACTACGACGGTGCCTGTGTCGGGTTGGACGGTGACGGGGGAGCGTGCACTCGAGACGTCTAACGAGCTGGCGAGATGTTTTTTTATTTCGCCAAGATAGGTCTGTAGTGTGCTCGCAGCCTTATGATCTTCAAAATGTTGAGCGGTTGTGTGGAGCCAGCTTTAGAATGTAGTTTGCCTAGTATTGTTATTTCGTAAAAAGCTCGAAATCATACACTGTTATTCACTGCCCTTGTCAAGTATACAATATGCTCCTCGTTTGCGCCAATGAATAAGTTTATGTAAGCAAATGAATAAATGTATGTACGCCAATGAATAAGTTTATGTAAGCCAATGAATAAATGTATGTACGCCAATGAATAAGTTTATGTAAGCCAATGAATAAGTTTATGTAAGCCAATGAATAAATGTATGTACGCCAATGAATAAGTTTATGTAAGCCAATGAATAAATGTATGTACGCCAATGAATAAGTTTATGTAAGCCAATGAATAAATGTATGTACGCCAATGAATAAGTTTATGTAAGCCAATGAATAAATGTATGTACACCAATGAATAAGTTTATGTAAGCCAATGAACAAACGTATGTACACAATTGAATAATTGTATGTACGCCAATGAATACGTTTATGTAAGCCAATGAATAAATGTATGTACGCCAATGAATAAGTTTATGTAAGCCAATGAATAAATGTATGTACGCCAATGAATAAGTTTATGTAAGCCAATGAATAAATGTATGTACGCCAATGAATAAGTTTATGTAAGCCAATGAATAAATGTATGTACGCCAATGAATAAGTTTATGTAAGCCAATGAATAAATGTATGTACACCAATGAATAAGTTTATGTAAGCCAATGAACAAACGTATGTACACCATTGAATAATTGTATGTACGCCAATGAATAAGTTTATGTAAGCCAATGAATAAATGTATGTACGCCAATGAATAAGTTTATGTAAGCCAATGAATAAATGTATGTACACCAATGAATAAGTTTATGTAAGCCAATGAACAAACGTATGTACACCATTGAATAATTGT